>OZ014507.1:41566963-42086963 GCA_963966075.1 Aphodius sticticus | reverse complement strand
TGGCATGCTTTAAATGTCAAAGTCTACCCAATACCAAACATATTTGATCATTTGAAAAGTTGCAGAGGTTAATAGACAACTGAGACCCTACAAGCCTATTAGATTTCTGATTACGAATTTATTATCAGAATTTTTAAAGTCAAAATTGCGGCGCTAATATGGCTGACGGAAAATGACTACAAAAATTATTAGCGTCATTTAATTAAGATTAATTCTTTAAGACAATTAATTATCAAAAAGGCGGGCCGGGTCTAATATGGCCAACTCAATAAATCTAACATGCATTATCGGATTTTAAATCAGCGACCGAAAACCCCCTATTAATAATTTTCAACTAAATCGAAAATATTTGTAGAAACCTTTACCGCCATATTATGCCTGTTTTTTAATGACATTGGTCTTAAAAAAGTACTGAAATAGGTTTTCTTGTGTCCACCAAGGGCTATTTTGTGAAGAAACATTGCCATTTGACGTAAATATTGCCTCGTCTGTCCATAGAATATTAACAAAAACATTCTGTCCTCTTCCCCCTCACACCAGATGGCGAAATCATACCTATGGCATCAGGTCTGATGTCGTAGGTATGGTACTGATGGCATGGTGTCTTTCCTTTAGTGTACTTATAAATTTCGTATGTTTTTTAAAGGTGATAGATATTTGTTGTTTTAGTATGTTATGTTGATTTACTGCATTGGGTGTGAGGAGCAATTTGTCGAACCCAAGTCGTTCTATGCTCGATTAGCGCTTACAACACTGGTAAACTTGCTTCCTTATTTTCGGCAATATATTTTTTGTGGTTTTTCTTTAAGAGATTTTCAACAGACCCAGTTTGTTTGAATTTTCTGATTATCCTAGAAATGGTTGAATGGGCAATTTGGTTGTCCAGGTGTATTTCATTGAAAATATCACCAACATCGAGATAATCGCTTGCTGTATAATATAAACATATCCAAAGTCATTAATATTAATTGAATTAAAGGTAAGTCACGCTCCTGTATTAGTTATTGTATGATCTACAGGGTAAAATAACAACTTCGCATCAACAAATTGAGTAATTTTGCGCTGGTTCTAAATAAACATTAGTTATCATAGCAAAAAAATAAAAAATGTAAAAAAGGAATTCAAATTACTAAAAAATAGTTTAAAATGGACCTTTTAGGATCACTGGCATGGACTAATATTTGTCATAAAAGTAAAAATTAAAAAAAAGCAGAAACATTTTAAGATAGGTGGCTGTCATTTCAGATTTAAATATAATATTTACTTCTAAACAACATTTCCAAATAAAGTTTATCGATAATAATGAAAATAAAGGTACTTTACTCTTATCACAAATTCATATATTCTGAATCGCTCGGTATATGGCACCGAAATTTACATATTTGACTATTGCCGGTTTGGTTTCATACAAGCCGCCAACTTTTATAAAATTTTCTGAGAAATGGATAATAAAAAAAAATCCATATATCCCATGGGCTCACCGTTATCACCTGTCATTGCTAACTTATTTATGCAGTACATATTTTGAGGAGACGGCACTGGCGGAGTCTACAATGAAACCCAAGTTATGGTTACGTTACGTAGATGATATATTTGCAATTTGGTCTCATGGCAGAGATAAACTAGACACTTTTCTAACTTATCTGAATGAACGGCACCTAAATATACAGTTCACAATGGAACTGGGACATGAAGGCAAACTACCATTCCTGGATGTACTTGTTACGAAGAAATCTAATGGAACGTTTGGACATACAGTGTACAGAAAACGTACACACACTAATAGACACCTTAATGCTCTATCTCATCATCATCCACAACAACTCAACGCGGTATTGCGTACGCTTGCCATTAGGTCTAGACGGTTAACTGATGCTGACCACGCCGCAGAGGAGCAACATACACTGTTTCGTGTTTTGAAGAACAATGGATATAGCGACACTTCCATTAAGAAAGCCTTAAGATTCCAGGAAAACACAGACCAACTGAGAGAGGATCCTGTAACACCAAGAGTATGCTTACCTTATATCAAAGGTACTACTGACAGGATCGCGAGAGGATTGAGAAGGCATGACATCAGGACGTTCTTCACAGCAGCGACTAGTGTAGCTTCATTTCTACCCCGCCCCAAGGACATTATCAACTTTGAAAGTCAGGGTGTATACGAAATTAGCTGTGGAGAGTGCAATGAATCATATATTGGCCAGACTAACCGACGTATAAGTGCGCGAATAGAAGAACACAAATTGGCAGTGAAGCATAAATTATCAACAAATTCTTTGGCGGCTCATAGAGTTGAAACCGGGCATAAAATTAATTTTGATAGTGCTAGGTATTAGCAAAAGACAATATTAAATCTGTTCGTCTGGTACGTGAAGCAGTAGAGATTGCGAGAAGGCCTAAGTGCTTAAATAAGCGGGATGATGCCCTTAATTTGTCGGGTATATGGAAGCCAGTACTGGAGGAGGTATGCTGCGTTCATAGAATACGAAGACACCGCGAAGATCCAGAGTTAGAGGTATCGACAGGCAGTGGCAGGGCAACATCTACAGCTACCATGAGTGGACCCACGACACGCAGTCGCGCACGTGCGACTATGGCAACCGTCATCGAGAAGTAGGAGGCGGATACTTGACACGTGTTTGTTTGACAGTTCAAAGTTTTTCCAATTAGTTTTGTATGCTTGAAAAAGGCAGATGCGAGTCTGCTGAAACGTCGCAAATAACATATCATTTTACGCGAGATGTCCGAATACCTTGTACATATAAATAATGATCGTATATATATATATATATATATATATATATATATATATATATATAACCAAAAATAAATTTGTTGGGTAGGACGATCACAGGAAAATCAATTGATTAACTCTTTGTTAACTGCAATATTTCGACGCTTTATTGTGTCTTCATCAGGCAATACTAAAAACATTATGACCACATGGTAACAAAGTACGAAAAGAAACATCAAACAATTCACTTACAACTAAGTTAGTAGAGATGGCAATTTGAAGTTTCAGCAAAACCATTTCCGAATGCGGAGTATAAACATTTTAAAACTTAAAACTAGTATAGAGTTGTTAACAGGCACAGTACTACGTACACACTGATCGAAGGAAACCGACTATATCGAAGCTGGATTTCTGTTATTTTTTCTTCCCCTTGTACAACATACTGAAAGGCGTTAACTTAAAAATGAGATTATCTAAATTATTATCTGAGTGATCTATGTTTATCAATCTCTATTATGAAGGAATATATATTACTAAGGCCGTCCAAGTCGCTTCTAAAATTTACAGTGTTTGCAGTTGTGTTAATGTGGTACATTTCTAAGAAAAGTCTGTTATTATAATTTTTTTCTACATCTAAAATCTCTATATTTGTGAAGTCAAAGCTATGGTCATTTTCTATACAATGTATTGACAAGGCACATCTAGTTTTATTCGTGCGACAATCACTCTTATGTACAGAAACGCGATTCTTCAGCCACTGAGAGGTCACACCCACGTATTTAGCCTGACAATTAGAACACCCTACACAGTAAACTAGGTTAGACTTGTAACATTCGGGATCTTGATCTTTTAATCTACTAAATAGGTTATTAACCTTGTTCGGGTAATGAAGTACTAATTTAGTGTGTTCTGGGAGAAGGCGAGAAATATTTTCTTCAAAGTTGGAGTTAAACCCGTTATCATTGCTAAACATTTATATCTTCTATCAGCTTCAGGCCGCGGGATATTATCGTTGCCAAGCGGATTTCTATAAGCATTGGTAGAAAACAATAGTTTATTCAGCAAATCATTCGGGAACCCATTATTAAGAAAAACTGTTTTCAATTTACTAAGTGCTGAAGGCTGAAATGGTGGATTACAAATTTTTATGATTCTATTATTCATTGTTAAAACAGTATTAATTTTGTGACTGAAACTGTGGTTAGAAAAAAAAGTGTATATATCTACCTGAGTATGTTGGCTTAGTGTACGAATCAGTGGCCAATTCCCCGCTCACAGTACGTATCATTTTACAATCTAAAAAAGGCAAGCAACCATTATCCTCTGATTCCACAGTAAACTGAATGTGGGTATTGAAATTATTAAAAGCGTCCAAAATGTGCTCCACTCCATTCTGCGGAACACACGTGACGATGTCCTCAACAAATTTGTAAATGAAAGGCAACCTAAAGCCCAGTAAGGGAATCACATTATCCAAGATGAAATCCATGACTATGACCGCGACAATGGGACTAATGGGAGATCCCATTGGTGTGCCAAACTTTTGTCGGTAGGTTTGATTTTGAAAAGTAAAGTACGTGTTTGAGAAAATAAACCTTAAAGCTTTTAGGAATGAATCAAGGTTGCTGATGGAGGTGGAGGGTGTCCTTGCATGCTGTGAAAATACTAACAAGGATCTCACAAGAGCTAAAGTAACTAATATTATAACAAATTACTTAAAAACGAAAAAAGCCAACACACCAAATGATACCATTTTAGTTGATATGTGTGGAAAAACTAAGTACTTTTTGAGGAGAAATTCTGACTTAATGGTGTTGAAGGCTGATAAAGGTTCCGTTACGGTAGTAATTGATAAAGAAACTTATATTAACAAAGCTCTTGAAATGCTAAATGATACTAGTACTTATGAAGCCATTAGAAAAAATCCTGTACAACTGCTTCAAACAAGAACTAACAACATTCTATCTACACTTAAGGAGAACAAACATATAACAACGGAAGACTTCAAACGGTTGAACATACATAATTCGGTCTTAAGCAAAGCCTATTTCTTACCAAAAGTTCATAAAGAAAATATACCTTTAAGGCCGATTATTTCAGCAATTAACTCAGCAACGTATGAAATGTCGAAATATATGTCTAATATATTAACGATCTCTTTAAGTGAAAGAACTAAGTATAATGTAAGGGATACCTTCGATTTTGTCAGCAATATTAGAAATATTACAGTCCCAAATAATCATAAATTAATATCACTGGATGTTATTAGCTTGTTTACCAATATTCCCGTGGAACTTGTTGTCGTTATTGTGACCGCAAAGTGGGACTTGATTAAGGTTAATTGTCATTTCACTCTTGATTCATTCCTAAAAGCTTTAAGGTTTATTTTCTCAAACACGTACTTTACTTTTCAAAACCAAACCTACCGACAAAAGTTTGGCACACCAATGGGATCTCCCATTAGTCCCATTGTCGCGGTTAGTCATGGATTTCATCTTGGATAATGTGATTCCCTTACTGGGCTTTAGGTTGCCTTTCATTTACAAATTTGTTGATCACATCGTCACGTGTGTTCCGCAGGATGGAGTGGAGCACATCTTGGACGCTTTTAATAATTTCAATACCCACATTCAGTTTACTGTGCAATCAGAGGATGATGGTTGCTTGCCTTTTTTAGATTGTAAAATGATACGTACTGTGAGCGGGGAATTGGCCACTAATTGGCACACTAAGCCAACATACTCAGGTAAATATATACACTTTTTTTCTAACCACAGTTTCAGTCACAAAATTAATACTGTTTTAACAATGAAGAATAGAATCATAAAAATTTGTAATCCACCATTTCAGCCTTCAGCACTTAGTAAATTGAAAACAGTTTTTCTTAATAATAGGTTCCCGAATGATTTGCTGAATAAACTATTGCTTTCTACCAATGCTTATATCGCTTGGCAACGATAATATCCCGCGGCCTGAAGCTGATAGAAGATATAAATGTTTAGCAATGATAACGGGTTTAACTCCAACTTTGAAGAAAATATTTCTACCCCTTCTCCCAGAACACACTAAATTAGTACTTCATTACCCGAACAAGGTTAATAACCTATTTAGTAGATTAAAAGATCAAGATCCGGACTGTTACAAGTCTAACCTAGTTTACTGTGTAGGATGTTCTAATTGTCAGGCTAAATACGTGGGTGTGACCTCTCAGTGGCTGAAGAATCGCGTTTCTTTACATAAGAGTGATTGTCGCACGAATAAAACTAGATGTGCCTTGTCAATAGATTGTATAGAAAATGACCATAGCTTTGACTTCACAAATATAGAGATTTTAGAAATAGAAAAAAATTGAAAATTGATAAACATAGATCACTCAGATAATAATTTAGATAATCTCATTTTTAAGTTAACGCCTTTCAGTATGTTGTACAAGGGGAAGAAAAAATAACAGAAATCCAGCTTCGATATAGTCGGTTTCCTTCGATCAGTGTGTACGTAGTACTGTGCCTGTTAACAACTCTATACTAGTTTTAAGTTTTAAAATGTTTATACTCCGCATTCGGAAATGGTTTTGCTGAAACTTCAAATTGCCATCTCTACTAACTTAGTTGTAAGTGAATTGTTTGATGTTTCTTTTCGTACTTTGTTACCATGTGGTCATAATGTTTTTAGTATTGCCTGATGAAGACACAATAAAGCGTCGAAATATTGCAGTTAACAAAGAGTTAATCAATTGATTTTCCTGTGATCGTCCTACCCAACAAATTTATTTTTGGTTTTACCTTACATACGGTCGAAGAAAACAAGATATTTTTTATATATAGATATATATATATATATATCATAAAAATATCATCAAATATATGGCATTAATATGCAAGAAAAACGACTGGGATATCTCTGCAGATCCCTTCGTAAAGCCCCAGGTGTTCACTGCATTACTCTGAAACTTGAAGGAAACTTTGCGAAAACAGCGAGGGAACTTCCCCTTAATAAAATTTCAAAATATTGAGCGAATATAACCTGAAATTTGCATTTTCGAAATCGCTTATTCAACACCTGTCGCCTACGACCGGTATACCAAGTTACAAACGGCAGATTAGTTCGGCATCGGCAGCTGCAAAAAGCACATCAAATATTCCTGGCGCTCTCCAACAGTTACATCAATTATTACGACGATACACAACGAGAACCACTTAATACATCGCGCGGTTAATGGCCATGTCGTACATTTGACAAGGGTTTTTGAAGCAAACCATTATGGTAATTAATGCTTATCTCCTCACTCAATTGTTTATGGACTTGCATATATAAACAATAGGCGATTGTCAATCCTGGCGAATTGATTTAGGCTATGCGATTTAATGGGAATGTTCAATATTCCAACCGTGTTGTTCGATAATAGATGGATTATACATACACTGACAAAAAAGTACCGGTTATTGACAACTGATTGGGAGAGGGTTTGCTTTTCATGGCATTCGAATCTGAAAACAGAAATTTCTAGCTCTAATTTTTCTAGAAAGGCACTGTCAAATATGCAAGATGGCGCGGTTTTGGCCATTTTTGCCCACATACAAAGCAATAACCTGGTGTGGTAGAAGGTTCTAAGTAGGACCAAATGTAATATGAGCTTTGTGCGGTTCGTTCCGTTATTATAGTATTAATTTTTGCACCAGGTGTTATTAAAATTCTAGAGATATTGTATGCTGTTAATTCTGAATTTATCAGTAATATTAAATTTGTTTTAGTTTTATAGATATTAATAAGCAACAAAGGAGAAATGAAACAAGAAATACTAAATAATCTATCATTATAAACTAAAGTTTGTTTAACAAATGACTTAACTTGGGTTTGCAGGAGTATCGGCCAGAACAGTGTCTTCTTTCTATTGACAGCTCTACAAGAAGCATAAAATGTGTTTTACTGCAGAATGGAAATCACTGTGCATTCATTACAATTGGACACGTAACAAAGTTAAAAATGAATATGAAAATATAAAAATGGGTTTGCTGAATATAAGTTATGAAGAGTTGAAACAAATAATGCATGAAATTGTTAACTAGTTAAATAAAAAGGGCGAATGAATTTCTAGCACGAACCTGACAATAACCCAGAAGTAGCCAAAAATTTTGAGAAAATCGGTTTCAAATCTGGAAATCCGTAGTAGTTTATGTAAGGAACTTTAAGAGGAGTGGTTTCACTAGGATATAAATATCATGGCGAAAAAATGGCGACGGTGGGATATACCCATGATGGCGGACTATTGTTGGAGCCTCCAACGTGATTATCTAAGAGGCACAAAAATATCTTACAAGCGGAGCGGTTCTAAATCTTAAATGTATTTTATAACATAATGTTTCACTACATGCTAATTTTACAGATAAACTTAAATTTATATAAGTCTATTGCAGTCGTAAATTCTGCAGCATTTTTTGTTGTTGGCCAGTGTAGAAAACAGTGAACAGCCAGGATATTTTTGCCAATTTTCCTGCTATTTTTTTACAAAAAGATTTTTTTTGCTGTTAGTTTTCTACATATACACGCTAGATGCAAAGTACATTAATGGCCTTAAGAGATGCAAGATGCTTCCATATAGAAAAGCTGTGGGGAATCATTCGCTCCATAGAAGAAAAATACTTTCAGATATACAGGATATACCACAACGACGTACCAACACAAACTTATGTTTCGTTTTTTTTTAGTGCAACACTTGGTATATTATTGCAATTTTTGATTAAGATTTGTCTCCTAATCGTTTTGACTATATTGTATTAGGCAGTTATCAACTGTTTCCGAGATGTACAATTAGTGTCAAAAACGCGTACAAAAGAACAATGTAGGAAAAGAATAATTTGTTATACAGGGTTCACGGATGAACTATATGATATGAGGGAACACATGCGATTATTGAATCTCTTAAATCGCTCATACCCTGGTTTGAGATCAGCAAATGACTTAAAGGAGTTCAAAACATTTTACAGATCTAAACTTCAAGACACAAAGAAATCAGCATTTGATAGATACATTGCATCCAGTTCAAATAAACCATCTACATTATGGAAAATAATTAAACACAACATCCCCAAGAAAACTACTGCAGAAAATACCCCATCTGCTGAAGAGTTTAATAACTATTTTGTGAATACTCCCAGAGAAATAATGCTTAAAGTGGATCGATCAGAAACGAATCCAAGTCATTACATGAGACCAGTTATTGAGAACAATGAGTTTACCTTTAAAACCGTGCCTTTCAATGAAATGAGAGATGTAATAAAAAACCTAAAAAATTCTGCTAGCACAGACTGTTATGGCCTAAATGTCAAGATAATTAAGACAATGATGAACATCCTAATATATCCACTAACGCATCTTTTCAATGCCTGTATTGAGCAAAATTACTTTCCTAAAGCCTTAAGAATATCAAAAGTCATTCCTATCCACAAAAAGGGCACAACAGAGAACTGCAATAACTACAGACCCATATCCTTAACACCCATACTATCAAAACTCTTTGAAAAAATACTAAAAAACCAGTTATACCTACACTTTGAAAATAATGATCTTTTTACTGACTCTCAATATGGATTTAGGCACGGCAAATCGACTAGCATGGCGATAGAGGCACTGATAAGTAAAATTTTGGAAAACTTTGAGCGTGGTCATCATGCTGTAGCTTCTTTTTACGACCTCACAAAGGCTTTTGATTGCGTACCGCATGAAATATTGTTAGAGAAACTTAAATACTACAATATTAATAACTCCAGCATCCAGTTAATAAAATCATATCTTAGCGATCGGAATCAATATGTTAAAATTGGAAATAACATGTCAACAAAACAACAATGTATATATGGAGTCCCACAGGGTTCTGTTCTGGGCCCGATTTTGTTTCTAATTTTCATAAACGACATTCAGAATGCAAGCGCTCTTTCAAAAATTGTTCTATTTGCTGATGACACAACAGTAGTCAATGGAGGAGATAACTACGAACAGCTTCTCCGAACGTTAGATGAAACCGACAATAACATGAAGGAATGGTTCTCCTCAAACAAATTGCACATCAATCTCGACAAGTGTATGTCCTTACTATTTACTCTGCGGCATCTTGAGAACTGTGATGACGGTGAGTGTGTCAGATTTCTGGAAGTCCTAATAGACTCTAAACTAAAATGGGACAATCACGTTGATTCTGTCTCAAAGAAACTTGCAAAGGTAATATATTTCTTCAGAATACTGAGAGAAACAGTTTCACAAGAATATCTAGTGGTTGCATACTTTGCATTGTTTCATTCTATTATGACATATGCAATATTTAATTGGGGACACAGTAGCCACTCCAACAAAATTTTTTCATTACAACGCCGCTGTTTAAGAGTAATACGCGGTATAAATTATAGAGATGATAGTCGGGATCACTTCAGGGATGTTAGTATTCTGACTTTGCCATCGGTCTTTATATTGGAGTGCTTGATGTATGCGAAGATAAATTCAGCAACCTTTGCTCCAGTTGACTCATTTCACTCCTACTCCACAAGGACAAATCACCAGTATCGCCAGCCTTTTCTGAGACTGCAGAAATCTCGTAATGGAGCCAATTATTGGGCTTTGAAATTTTTCAATGTTCTTCCGGCTGAAACTAGGGCTTACTCTCCAAAAGTTTTTAAGTCAGTCATGAAAAGGTATTTATTGCAGAAATGTGTGTATAATTTTGATGAATTCCTAAGTAGTAATTTTGCAGATCTAAATTTAGTTTAACTAATTTACATTGTTTTCTGTTTCTTTCTTTGACTTGTGTAAGCATTATATGTATATAGCACCAATAAAGATTATTATTATTATTATTATTATTATTATTATTAACAAAATGGGTGATGTTGTCGAAGTTTGAGATAAACGTAGAGGACTATGGATCACCAATTTCAGAGTCTCAAGTACCCTGTTACAAAGCCTCATCTCTTCTCATCATTTTTTTGCTGTATCATTTTGTAGAAGATAAAGTTTCAAGTACTATCATCACTACAAAACCCCTGACAAATCTTTCTTTTGCGTTGCTAGCTGAATACCCCTATTCCAGTCTCAAGTAAGACGAACTCTAAACTAAAATTTTGAATGTGATTATATTTTGCGCAAATACCGCAAGGTAAATGTTCCTAGTTATATTGAATTACGTTATTGTAGGGTAGCAAACCAATGCTACTTGGTAGTTCTTCTAATCCAAACTCCATTTTTTGTGTGGAAAACCATGCACGAAAGTTAGTTTATACGTTAATTATACAAATTATTAATGATGAGTGTTGGTGGCGCTCGATGGTAAAGCGAGTGCTTTAACGTATCGTACACTATAAAGGTGACGTCATTGGAAAAGCATAGATTTTTACTTTAATACATTAAGCAGTGGGAGTAAAAGCTGGTTGGCCGCTAGCGCATAAACGGGACACCATAAAAATCGTTGGTTGTTCCTAAAGAGCTGCCTGTTTGTGGACTACATTAGGTGTTCAGCTTTTTACGCTGTGGACGTGAAACTTAATTAGTTTTTTTTTCGGGCTCCAGTTTCCCGCATTCACGTCCGCGAAACGTTTACTCATTAAAAATTTAGAACAAATGTCTATTGTAGCCTCACAAAGCTCAGTGCTGAAAAACCCTTCTGTCTGCCAGTAGCTGTTTACTCTTTCTTCACACAAAACTAGAAACACATAGTGTACGTACTTATGTGGTTATAATACTTGATTGTCTATTTGCCTAGCATCAAAGCAAGAAACTATTCTTCTTGTACTTCTATTTCCGCTATTGTACCGCTAAATGAAAACAAAAAATATAAAGATCGCCGTAAATGTTGGATTTCCTAGAATACGTCGGCTAACCGTGGTATAAAATTAATGTAAAGGTACATTTAGACCAACGCGTTCCATGCTATTTTGCCTTATCTTATCGCGTTTTAACATCTCAATTCATAAAACTAAAAAAGTGTCTGCTTTTGAGTAGTCGTATCAGCTTGCCGCGCCATTGGGTACGAGATGATGGAGTTGAATTTTGCTTTGACACGGATTATGAGGTGAATTAGTAGCGAACATCGTTGCGATATTATTCATACAAGATGTTTCTTATACATATATAAAATAAGTAACTTTTTATGAATAATAACCATATTTTTACAGAAATATTGACCGATACAATTAAAGGAACGCATGATACATAGTTTGCTAATTTTTGATGTTCAACAACTTTTGTAATTTTTGCTAGATTGTCATTATTTTGTTGGTAATATAGTAAAGAGATTAATGACACCCCATAGTGATTATGAAAAACAAAATTTTACAGATTATTGTACCGTTTTTGATGATGTTTTTTCATGATCTATTTATTTCTCTTCTTTAAAAACAGTTTGTGTGAATTTTTATATACTTGCTTATATATATTACATTATATATAGTAGCACAACTTAGTCAAATGTAGGTAATTTTTTAAGAAAAAACACATACAAGATTAGTCAAAATTACCGGAACACCCAAACAATTCTCCAGTCGTAAACAATTTCAACATATTTTTGAAATACAAGTTTTTTTGGTTTAAACAAGCTGATGTTTAAATAAATTTTTATTATATTTTATTCCGGAAATTTGTTACCTTTTCCTTTTTGAAATTGCACACCCTGTATATTATTACATTTTATTAATTCTTAGATTAATCCTAAGAAGTTTAGTAGAAATATTTCTTTTTATAAAAGTGTCATTTTTTATCTATAAGAAAAGAAAACAAAAGTTTTTTTGGTTTAAACAAGCTTTCCTTGAAATATATTTTAATATACTGGGTGTCCATATTATTCTGGAAATTTGGCAACCCTTCTATTTTCTGATAAAACAACCTGTATATTTTAACATTTTTTATATCTATGATTCATAATTAGAATTTTTTGTAAAATGCATTATTGTTTAGTTATAAGCAAGTAATCAAAACTCCTGAACTTCAAATTAAGAATATTTTCCCACATACATTACATTTATTTCAATTTGGCAGCTTGACCATTTAATTTAATTCTATTTAATTTTTTTGTTATTTTTTCTTGACTTTTGTTATTTTTTATTCGTTAATTACCGATTTATTGCGTATAACTCAAAGATTGGAATTAATCTTAAAATTAAAAAAAAATAAAAATATACATATATTTACTAGAATCTGCTTCTATGCCATAACCATTTTTCTTTGTCTACTTTGAAAACACTGTGGGGTTAGGCAAGCCATACAAATACTCAACATTTTGTTTTTTGGTGCGTTCCAATATTTGTACACTTGCGTACCCCGGTTCGGAGACCACTGGTCTATGCTATAAACATAGCATATATCGGCAGATGCAAAGTAATCACTAATCACTAATCAAATTTACAAAACCCAACTATCACTAAACAAAAACTTTCTTATGCTTGTTAAAAATGTAACTCTTTGTTTTGAATATGTAATGTTTTATGTAATTATCAACTAAATTATAAAAGCATTGTTGTTGTTCAATGAGATGGCGAATGATGATATTTCATCCTGTTACCATAAATAGCGTGAAAGTAATGGTGATTTACTATTTATTAATATTATTAATAATCTAGTCACTTATTTTATTTACAGGTTAAGTATTTAAAAAGTCCACTCTCAAATAATGAAATAAGGATATAAATCATTCTTTTTTAAAGTCCGGCGATAGCTTCACAATAAAAGGCGTCGTTTTCGTAAAAATTTAAAAAGTAAATTATGAATCACGTAGTCCCTTACAGGAAATTGAAAAGTTTTCAATTTGGTTTCAGTTTGATGGTGCTTCCAGTCGGAACAACGAGGAATTGTAAGGTTGGATAAGCAGGGACCGATTCGGATTCTGGACCGATTTGATACCAATGTGTTCTTTTTGTGTTCATAGTTGACAAGTACAGTCTATAAATACCGCCCATTAAGAGATATAGGTCGCAGTGTACAAAATTGTTGTACTTTGTTTAAAGATGTAGACATGATGTCATACCAAAATCAGGGAGTCATATAAAAAGATTATCAATTGACTAAATTAAAAGTAGAAAATAAATGATACAACTCACCATTAAAATTGTATATATTTATTTAAATACCGCAAAATCCATTAATTTTTAAATGATTTCGACATTGTAGTAATTTTAGCGTTTTCTTGTACCCAATTCTGTGCATAGTGTTTTTCTTTCAAATTTCTATATTATTTTAATTTTCTCTCAAACCATATTACAAGATGAAAGAATAGACTAGACGGCAACTAAATACACTCTCAATTAATAAGGGCAACGAGAAATATTTTAAGTAAATGATGTAATAGGGGAAGTAAAGTTTAGATTACAAATAAACTCATAATGCGATTATTGTATTAAATTCATTATAATATAATAATTAGCAAGAAAATAATTATTTGTATGTCAATATTCTCTAAATGCATATTTGCGTTGCTTTAAATTGTAAGTCCGTCAAAAAACTTATGTTTTATGTTTTTATGTTTATTTCTTTCTCTTGTCTTTACTCGTCATTAAACCACACAGTGAGCGCAAAGTAGCGACAGGTGCCAAATATCAGAAAACAAAATCATTATTTTTTTGCTACCAGTTGGCGTTCAGAAATGGTCTGAAATTACAAACTTGGTGTGATAGAATAAAAAAACGTCTTTTTCTTTGTATGTTTTGTAATTGTACATCAACATACAAAATATATTTAGGCAAATATTTTGATTTAATTTTTATGTACACTATATATTATTTAAAATATTTGCTTACTAAGTTGCCTAGTTTTAAATTAAAAACTTTCTCTCTTTCGTACTATGTTTCGATATCTGCTTTTCGTCGCCGTCCCGCTCCAGTTTGCTCACATACGCATCTTGATACACATGTTACCTGACATAGGTTTTATAATTGAAATGACTGTTAAGTTTTTGATGTCTTTAATGTGTTTGTGTTTGTGTAGGAAATTACTGTGACTTCTTCTATACCTTTTCAAGTTCAAAGTGGCACTAATCAAAATTAAATTGGCACTAATCAAAATAGTGAGAACTGGCAATTGGAATGTTAAAGGAATGAATGGCAAGGAGATGGAAATTGAGATATTTTTGAAAAGTAAAATTTAAGGTTTATAGAACTGACAGAGACGAAGAGGAAGGGGATGGGAGAAATTTGTGGGCGGACATGTGGAGTAAACTAGATTCAGCTTGTGCGTGCGGGAGTAGCGTGTATCATAGCAGAGAAGTGGGAAGCATACGTAATGACTTGGGTATCTATTACTGAAAGGATAATTAATATTATGTTATAACTATGATGACAACATACGCACCTAAGCAGGACGATACAAACGAAGAGAAACACGAGTATTATAGATGTTTATAGGAAGCGATTGATGAAGCGAAGGGCAAGATTGTAATCATTTGAGACGTGAATGGTAGAGTGGAAAATGTAGTATCAGCATATGAGCGAGTTGATGGTGAGAGTCCCAGAAACAGGAATGGTGTAAGACTCCTGGAATTTTGTAGTGATAAAAACCTGATAATCAGCAATACCTTGTACAAACACAAAGACATTCACAACTACACTGGAGCGGAACCAGCAAAGAACGTGAGATGAATCATTGATTAGATATTTATGCAGGAGGCACAAAGAATAGCCTAGATGACAGTAGAGTTAGACGAGGAGCCAAAATTAAGCCATCAGTATTTGGTGACCTCACATTTGGTACTGGACCGACAGAAAATACGAAGTAGATCTGTATGGAAAAGTACAAAAATATACAGATTTAGTGGATAACAAATGGAAAAGCGATATACCGACAAAGTGACGAAAACTACAGAACGGGAGTGGCAATAAATTCGGGAACACAGTGGGGAAAGCTTCTTCTGGTATCTGCAAGGAGAGAATGATGACTACTGAAGATGTGGTTAGAAAACAAACAACATGAAAAAAAAAATACCTAGTAAATGATAAAAAAACGGTAGTGGGAGAGATATCTGTCGACAAGAAAACGGGAGGACTATGAGGTACAACGAGCTAAGAACAACGGTAAAAACACAATATTTTAAAATAAAAAGAAGACCTGGAGACAGTTCAGACACGCAATGGAAAGAAAACATAAGACCAACAAAGAGTAGTTCTATAAAATCCAGAAAGGCATCAGAAACGAGAATCGGAACTATATACTGAAGCAGTTAGAAGACCGTCAGGGAAATATGACAATTGATACGGACGACCAATTAAAGAGGTGGAGGGAAAATGATGAGAACCAGGGTCGAACCTGAAGTATAACGCCTCAAAAGCTGGACGAGTCTATCCTTAAATTAAAACTCGGAAAAGCCCCAGGATATAACTAAATCACCGCCGAACACATAAAGTACATGGCGGAGAGATGAAAAACACATAGTAAAGGAAGTATGGAACGACAAGCAAGTACCAAAGGACATGCAGGTTGGGGTGATCTTGCCTATCCACAAAGGGTAAGCACAACAGAATGTAAAAACGATAGACGTATCTTATTGTTATCTACATCATTGAAATATATGTGTATATACTGAAGAAATGACTGAGAAAGCAGACTGAATCCAAAGTAGAAAATGTATTAAACATTTATTTGTTAACTTAGCCATCTATGCAAAATTCATAGTTATATAGGTCTGTTCCAACACACAGAAAATATGATACGATACAACGTATTGGACCAAATGTGTCAGGGCTACTTTTTATCATGACCTGTCGATCGGAACATAAGTGGTCTATCACAAAACACTATACCTGAACGGTTGTCTTCGTGTTGGAACAAACCTATAGTAACTACTCTTTCATTTTGTGACCATCTGCCCAAATAAATAATATTTTCAGTTTTCAACTTTAACAACTTTCATAACCGCTAATTTTACTCGTCTTACTATTCAACTGTTAACACAACTACGGAATTTTAAGGGCGTTGTCACTTTTTGTTACCATGCATAATATAAAGAACATTTGTCGATGATTTGATGACGCAATGCCGCAATGACGCAATGCCGCAATGACGCAATGCCGCAATGACGCAATGACGCAATAGTTGTAATTTAACAAAAAATCTTGGTCAGGCCCATGTGTCGCTCAATATCCTAGCAACCTTAAACCTCTCAAAAACACATATAGTCTAGGCGTCAGAGGGTTCTTGGTGGTACTGGCTCGGATCATCGTGGGCGTGGGTGCCGGTGTGGGTGTGGGTGTGGGTATCAGTCTGGGTGTGTGTGTGGGCGTGGGTGTGCGTGCGCGCGCGCGTCGTTGCATGGATGCCGACCTTTATATATATATAAAACCTCATCACTGTACACGTACTTTTTGCAATACCCTCATTGACTAAACTTTACATCACCCTAGCGCAGCGGTTCCCAACCGGTGGGTCGCGACCCACAAGGGGGTCGTTTTGGCCTTTTCGGGGGGTCGCCAGTTATAAAAGCAAAAATAAATTTGACTGATGATATGTTAATTATTTATATATGTTTGGCAACCCGTGATGATCGCGACATAATCTGTAAACCCCCGGCGCCGGGCAGTCCGCTGTGATGGCGACTCTCCGTTGAAATGTGTGAAGGCTAATTTACAGTATTCACTTTGGATGTTCATCGCGGACAATTCGTTCGCAGTAAACGGTGAACCATTGTTTTCATTTGAATTTCATCCGAAGTGAACAGATGAAAACAATGTTTTCTCCTTTCACAAAGAAAGAATCATACGCGATGAACATCAAAAGCAAACAGTTTAAACTTGCCCTGAGTTAGAGAGAGAGACAAGTTGAAAGATTGACAGCCTGACATTCCGCCGTGTTGTTAGTTGTGTCACAGATTATACAGATACGCAACTTGCAGGAAATCACAAGATCAAAATATCATTGCGCACGTTGACGCGGCGGGTCTTTTTTTCATTGAAATGTGAGGTCGGGCAGGCGAAATTCTAAGGGAGTGGGAAGGATTATATTTTTAAAGCGTATAGTTGGCGCGTAAGGTGACGCCCAATAATAGGTCGTCGTGGTTACAACCAGTTACAACATTTGTGTTCTATTCAGAGGGGGGTTAGGCCACGTAAAGTGACGACGTTTTGTGACGTCAACACCATCAAGTGGGATTCAAGGTCAAATATTTAGGTACCGCCAGATCAAAGGTGCCGACACGAAGTTACGCATCTGTATAATCTGTAGTAGTGTCAAGTAGTCGCAGTGCGTTCTGTCATCGCTTGTTTATGAATAGTTTTGTTGTTAGTGTCTTCATAGATCCGAAAATATTTACAATACGATTTATTGATAACCGATAATTCGTGTTCGGTTGGCACGCCCAGAAACATAGGTTCTTCTATTATTTACCGTTT
The DNA here is from genome assembly GCA_963966075.1 of Aphodius sticticus. Taxonomy (NCBI): domain Eukaryota; kingdom Metazoa; phylum Arthropoda; class Insecta; order Coleoptera; family Scarabaeidae; genus Aphodius; species Aphodius sticticus. Next base: position 42,068,876 of record OZ014507.1, on the reverse strand, counting down.
TGGTAAGTAAAAATATTAAATCATCTTGATTCAAAACTTTGAAAAATTTTTTTTATTATTTTAAAGTATTGTATTTTGGGGAAAATGGAGAAGAAAAGAAAATATTCGGAAAGCTATTTAAAGTTGGATTTTCGACTGTGATAACGGCATCGAGAAGCCACAATGTGTCTAATGTAATACTGTTCTTAGTGCTGCATCAAAGAAACCTTCCAAGCTCAAACGTAACTTAGAACGTTTTCGTGAGATATGTTCACTTGGAGGACATAAAAGAAGAGTTTCTGTTTTGTAAACCGCTAAAAACTACTACAAAAGGTGAAGACGTCATGGAGATGATAAGTTCATTTTTTGAAAGTAATGCATTACAATGGAAAAAATTGTGTGGAGTGTGTACCGATGGAGCACCAGCCATTAATCATACAATACATTATTAATCCTTGTCATATATACAATATATAATATCATAATAAAATATATTTTGTAAAACCCATTATTTTTGGTTTTACTGATGAAATAGGCGGGTGAAAGAGGGGGGTCACGAACATTTATAAAAAATCTAAAATGGGTCGCGATTAAAGAAAGGTTGGGAACCACTGCCTAGCGTCATAACTCATAACTCTTCATAATTAGACTTTAATCTGTTACAAACATTAACGTGGTTATTGATCTACCCGATACCTACTTGATTTCATCACTGCATGATGAATAATTATGACTAGGATCGCGCATATCTTACAAAAGTTAGTCATAAATATACTTATTGGAGTAAACCAAATCACATAACTCTCAAAAATAATCAACCGGAATGGGAAAGCATTTACAGTACACATTTTAGGGATCGTGAAAGGGTAACTGATTCCAGTTAGCGCGCACTCGCCATGAAATAAATTTACCTCTCGCTTTGCTGATGTGGAAATCAGCCTTAATTTGTAACCCAAATATTCGATGCGCAATTTTCAATTAGGATTTTAAGGCATAGGAATAAATTTTTCTGACAATGTTTTCCCCTTTAAATAATTCTCTTGCAATAAGCCCTACTCAGCGTGTACGTTTCAGTACGTGCGTGGGCGGTTATTTTCAATAATGAAATACCATTATATTCCGTCGAGATTTTGCCTCACATGAATATAACGTTAATGTAATGATTGCAGGTCCTGCATGTCAAACATCGGAAGGTGATAAGGCATTGTGCAAAGTATGTAGAAACAGCTCTGCTGGAATTAGTATTACGCAATAAAGGTCTCATTACAATGGAATCTTTAGTGTTAAGTAGTTTTGCACAACTATAACTGAGCAGGACGATGATATAATTGTATGCATAGTCCTTTGCTACTAAGTTACTGCTAATATTTACATCACAAATTATTCGGGAGAATTTTTTTTCACAACACAATTGGCATAACAAAATAACTAAATAAAACCTTTTGTGAATCTAAATCGACGAATACCCGGTTGCCAAGGGAAACAATGTACAAAATATATAAACAAGTAACTGTGTTTGGCATAGGGATAATTATCAATAATTATTAAGGGATTTTGAAGACATTCAGAAAGTATATATTTGAGGGTGTGTAATATCTAATAACTAAAGAGAGAAATAAATTATGCCTTTGCATATTAATAACTGTCCAGGGGTTTGTAGCATAATTCAGAACTTGAAGCAAATGGTAGTTCTACGATGTATCTAATAGAAATTAATCATCAACAAATATACATTGATGCGTTCAGCAAATAAACATTATCATTTGTACGATAATATGCAAGTTGATTTATAACGGGCATTAAAACTTGATAACGCATAGTTGTACTGAATATAATTTTAAGTTAAATTGAAGCGACCGGAAAACCGGTGCAGGAATGCTCCCGGAGAACCGGAGCATGAAAGAAAATGGTTCCGGAAAGACCGGACCATGGACTTCTGGATATACTTGAGTCTGGGGAGGAGCAGCAGGACAAAAAACCGCTGCTTCTGAAAATAGGTTAGGATGTGTCCCAGTGAGTGCGCGAGGATGCCTGTAGTTAGTGACTGCATGGACACTTTGATCTGTAGAGTAGTTAAGTAAGTATTTTATATGTTGACTTTTAAGGGTAATTTATGTAAACCTGCTAAAGTGCCAGCTCCGGCTGAGATTGGTTGTATTTGTGTTTTTTTAATGTCACTAGAGCATAAGAGCGAAGGGGCCCAGTTCTTTTATATTTAAATTGTTGTTGTGTTAATGAAGGAAGATGCCGCTGTGCTGCAGAATGCCTCACGGTGATACCAAGCAGCGGGGTGGAGGTGGGTTCTTCCTGGGCCATTTCGCCCTTAAAAAAAAGTTAAATTGAAGCAGTGCACGTTTTACGAAATAATTGACTTGGACATTTAAATTTATTTGCTTTACTGTACTTATTATAATAGCAAAGCAATAGAAAAGTAATAGAAAGTGTACATAACAATTATTACAATTACCTGAGAATTCACAATGCTAAATCGGAGTCCGAGTCCGAGAGTCAAAGAGTAATAAAAAATAGATGAACACGCATTTATAGACAATTTCATGATCTATAGAAAAAGAATCATTAAAATAATGTAAAGAGTAGTATGGAAGAAGTATGGAAAGAACAATTTTTTAGACAACTGGGCGACGCGACGGTCAGCTGGGCGACCGAACAACATAATACTTATTGCTAAGAACGCCGTTTCCTGTAATAAATTATTATGTTACTCAACTACCAGAAAAAGTCAAACAACATTTTGTATTCAAATTGAACAACTCCATTGTGAACAATTCCATTGAACAACTTCATTGTGGTAAAGAATTAATATATCCATCGAAGTAAATGATAAGTTAGTGACTAAATATCTTGAGGTTATAGGTAAAAGCGGGTTTCAGTGAAATGAAGCACAATGTTACCTAGTTAGTGACTTTTACCTTTACGATATGTTCATTGTACGAATATGAGTAACAGTTACTTTATGATGTGTGAATTAGTGAGTAGTAATATTACCACATATATAATTGAAAACCATGAACTTTCACGATACTTTTAAGCGGATAAGAGAATTTTAAGAACAGGAATCAACTACGAGAGGACAAATGAACTTAGTTAAAGATATCGAAAATTTATTATTGGCTACTTCTCAATTTATTTCTCAGAAATATTAGGCAATTCGCTTAAAAAAACATTTACACAATAATAATGTTCATATCAAGCTTTAAAATTCTAAAAAAAAATAAAATATTTCAGAAAATATGACTTGAAAGTACCTGCATTTATTTTCAGTTGTTATTTAGAAAGGTTGTAAAAATTAGTAATCTAGAATTTAGACAAATTTAATTCAAATTTTATACTACAGCAAGTTAGCATGTACTTATGTATTACTATTATTTTTATTTCTTTTTCATTAACACTGTTGTATAAAAGAAAATCACTATCTGACATTAATGTAATAGATCTTATCTTTCATTTAGTTGTTTTCAGTATAGCTACACTAGTTGCTATTTATTTTGCTGTACACAGGCGGCAGCATTCTAAAAAAATGTGTTATAAATTAAATTATGAAAACTGAGTCATGTTGGTCATGTTTTTACTGCGATAGATCAATATATAGAAATAAGAAATACTAAAGCAAAAATAGGAGGAGTTTCAATCTTTTAATTACTGTGTCAAAACTTATATAACCGAGTTTCCTCTATTACTTAATTTTTTCGCTGTTAACATATTGATGATGACTCAAGTGAGAGGCCCAGCATACAAATTTTCGTTTCAGAAACGGTACCTATGCATGGCAGTTCATAAATGAATTATACGCTGTGCTTTTTTAAAATATTTTTTTATTGTATGTGTATTAGGGCATTTGTGAACTAAGTAGCTCAAATTAAACATATCGTGGGAACTAATGGGCTGTATTACATAAAGGGTGAAGCAATGCTGACCATTTTCTTGAAATGGGTGGGACAGCTCGACAGTAATCCATCTACGACTTCCGACGGAAGCGACCACCCTATTATTTAAAATGCATTAAACTTCGTCACGCAGCTTTACTTCTTAATCCAGTATTTAGTATTGTAACTTTATTAATATAAAAACATCGGTTACTTTGCAAATTACATAAGATGGCAACAGTTCTCACTAATATGTATATATATTTTCATATTTCATATTGGGGCAATTTTCGTTTTTTTTTTTTTTTAATTTTTGCTAATAAGTTGCTAAATACAATAAGTGCTGCTCGTCTGTGAAAAATAAACTGGCGAAATTTGAGAGGCTATAATAAACAAAATTATGAAATGATAACTAAGGGAAGGAATGTTCAAACGGTGGAAAATGCGAGATATCATTGACGAGAGAAAGCAACGCTAATTTAGGCATTTTAATTAAAATTCTTAAGTAAAAGCGAAGAAAAATGGTCACAAATAACTTAAACGGGCGAAAAATAGAAATCTCGTTGAGGGCCGGTAGAGGGCACAGTGGTTGGTCGGGCGTGCAAAATATAAAATTAAAACAAATTGTTCTCTCAACAAGAGGCGTCCATCCCCAAAGAAATTTATAATTCAGGACGAGAAGTCGACGTTAACCGTTGGGAATTTATATTCCGTAAGAAGTTGAAAAGGTAAATTAATTAAAAATTATATGCTTAAGTGGCGTATAATTTAGGTTTTAATTTCGGTAGCAAGGCGCCTTACCTTCTTTATCAGCCTGCTCGAGGAGTTTCGCCTGTCCCAATGAATTCAGGAGCACAGCGCACACCAGAAGTACAATCAACTCTGCCATAGTCTAAGAAGTTATTTTCACCAACCTTTCGATTAATTTTACACGATATGAGTGTCAGTTTTTAGCGCACAGCTGAGTGATAAATTTGATGATGCAAAGTACTCACCACGAACGTATACACATTTAATTTTTCAGCACTCGCAATAACACGATTTAATATTTTCACCTGAATAATTCATGCACTGCTGCAGTTATTATGCAAATACCGCACTTCACAGTTATTTTCAAAGAAAAGCCGACTGTTTCCAATTTGCGAATTGTACGAGATTCCCGTTATCGTACGATATTATATACGCAACTGTTCACCAAGCACAAAAACAGCGTCTCATCACACCGCGAATTGTTCAAAAATACGACTCATTTTTCAATACAATTTCATTGCGTTAAATTGCAAATTCACGTATGTAACTCATAGCGTACGTAATGCCTAGAAGGAGTATACTGGAGCGACGAAGTTAGCATCAACAGCGTCACGAATGAACTGCAGATAGCGGAGCTTGAAAGCTCACCGAAACAGCGAGCATGCGCGCTTGAACGGTGCTTTGCTCCCTCCGATTCGCATTTGTTTATTTCAAGCTTTGTTTTCGTTTCATCTGGGCTTCCTTTGATGTGCCTTGCAGTTAGCTGGGTTTTCAATGGTTATGCGCTATTTTGACGGTACTAATATCCCGGCGCCTTCGCCAGACCACAATCACAGCTGAGTATTTTAATATTTCAATGCGTCATCACTAGAGTGCGGATTCTAAGCATTTTGCTTGGACAGTTTTAATGTAAGCAGTTTAAAAAGCTTAAGGATCTCCACGAATTCAGAAAAAATAAACCATTTGGCGCTATTTTTATTTTTCTTTTTCTTTTTTTCCCCGGTTATTGCAGATATGCGCGTATTTTGCCATATTCCTGCTTATTTTAACTTTTAACTTTTTTTTTGTATTTATACCCGTTTTTACGGGGTTTAGGTCGTAGGTCTGCGCATTAGCGTCTCAAAAATCGCAAAAATTACTTAAAAACGTCTCTAGTGCATTGTGATATACCAGCTAAAACCGTGCCCACAAAACAACAGTTTTCGACTTTTTAGTGTATTTGAAATGCTATTAAGGATAAGGGGCTGTCTGCCACATAGATAAAAAATCCCGAATTAATTATTTAAAACAATAAAAAATTCTGCAAAATGTGCATGAAAACAGTAAGTTACAATAATTTATTTTACCATTTGTCTCTTGGTAGTGATTGTTTTGATTTTAGGCCTATTTTGTTATATTTTGTCGCTTTATTTCACAGTATTAAAATATTTAACACTCACTTTTTAGCCAAACTACATTAATACATTGTTTCAGTAATACATATTAACTTAATTGTTAATATGTATTAGTTAATATGTTAAGAGTCTAGATATTCTATCGAAAAACTATCGAAAAAGAATTATTAGCAATTTTTTACGCCGTTAAGCAATTGAGGCATTATCTTTATGGAAAAAAATCACTATTTACACAGATCATAGACCTTTAGTTTGGCTTTGGTGACTAAAATAACCTAATTCTAAACTTATGAGATGGAAAATTAAATTAGAGGAATATAATTTTGATATAACATATAAAAATGAAAAGTATAATACCAATGCAGATGCTCTTTCTAGAAATCGTTTAGTCGATTTAAACGTTATTACTCAGAAGGATTTAGACAGTATTTTACCTAATATTGATGACGAAGAGCTACTTCAGATAGCTGAAGAAATGTCTATCGTTATAAAAGAACAATTAGAAAACCAACCAACCATCAACTAGTAAAGGAATAGGCATAGGTAGAAAAGAAATTGAAATTAATAACCTACCAGGAGAAACTGAAAATATTTCTAATTCTAATTCTGTTACATCTTTTGTAGAAATTGAAACTGCACCATCAAACTCTGACTCTGATACAATTCATACTACACGTACACAACAATTAAAATATAGAACACAATTTTGGATAATAGAAAGAGGCAATTCATTATTTCCGACAGCTTAGAAAAAGATATTCAAGTTAAAGCTAAAAAAGAGATGAATGTACAATCAATTTTGGTAGAATTCCACGTGAAAATTCAGAAAACAATATTTGAAAATTGTATACTGAATATATGAACGAAACAAAGACTATATTTACACTGATCACGAAAATTTGTATAAAATTATGTGTAACGTATATTCTTACAAATTTATAGACGATGGACCTCATATAAGAAAATGAAAAATTCAATCAGTCAAGTAATTAAAGCATGTGACACTTGTAATAGGTCAAAATGCAAGACACCCAGAAGTACCTTTACTTCCTATTGCACAAACACCTGACGCATCTTTTAAAAAATCATTTGTAGATTTATTTCATTTGGCAAAGAAAAGTATTTGACTCTTATTGATACTTTTACATGATTAGGACACGCAATGCCACTGAAAAGTTAAAATCCCACTGATATATTGGATGCTTTTCTAAATTATTTTAATTTCTACGGAATACCACAATAAATCAGATCGGACAAGGGTGCAGAAGAACTTCATAAAATAACTTTACATTTTGGAACTGCTAAAAAGGGCGAAAGTCAAGCTAATATTGAAAGATTTCATTCAACACTATTAGAGCATTTAAGATGTTTAGATGACGATCCTGATATACCAAGAACGGAAAGTTCGTATGGCAACAATATCATACAACAACTCCATTAACAGCGCAACAGGGAAGACACCGTTCGCAGCACCCTATGGACACACCAAGACATAGAATCCTATGGATTTATTCTAAGACAAGGAAACTTACCAGAATTTAATTGACCGACACAAAGAAAGAATGAAAATTCTCTACGAAGCCATTAAGAAAAAATATGATGTAAGGAAAGACAAAACTCAAGAAAAACAGAGAGAAGAAGTAAGAATAACTGAGTGGTAAATTGGGGAAATGGTCTACGTAAAAAAACTTTACCAAAAGTAACAAGTTGGCCCTTACAAAATATTGAATATCAATGATAATAGTCCAGTCGATATTCAAACTAGACGAGGAGTACAAACTTATCATACCAGAAGATTAAAGCATGGCATTGTTACAGATGCTGGCATATCAACGCAGACGTGAAAATAACACCTTTACATGGTCCATGGAAGGACCATTACATGGTCCTTCCTTCCCTTACGTATGGGTATATCAAGAAACAAGATCAGCCATTGGACAACTGTAGTTCGTTTCGATCTACAACCCTTAACAATCCAAGTGGACGAAATTAATCAAGGATACAAACAGCTAAAGGAACTTGTAACCAAAACTAATAACACGATTATAAAACAATCGCTTCAGTCAGTCCTTCAAAACTCGGAAAATTTACTTAAACAACTAACTAAACAGTGAATAGAAACAATTAATGCCTCTCATACGAAAACCTCATGGAGCACTCAACTTTATTGGACAGATCAATCAAAGCAATCTCAGGAAACTTGGATGCAGAAGACGCCGAAAAATATGACAATGTAATACAAGAATTGGCAAATAACCAGGAAACAATAACGAAAAATGTAGCAGCCCAAATACACCCAGCACAAACAACTCTACAAAATTATGAAGAAAACCTACAGGCATTACAACAAAATCAAGAGAAGGTTAACACACGTATTAATGATATTACACATTATTTAGAAAAGGAAAATACTAAACGAAATTCTTATAATCTATTGGATAGATTACACTATTGGATTGTTTGTAGATATTCGTGTCCTAGGTGGATAGAACATTCAGGTGTGAGTTGAAGGAATACGTTTCCTTGAGGCGAACATCTTGACGGTTGTTGCACTTGATCTCGGCTGTTGAGTTGGCCTGGATCAGGATCCATTCGCTTTCGGTGGGATGAATCATCTTAAATTCTAGCGAGGATCATTTGGTGTATTAACATACTGTTATTGGCAGGTGTCTTACTATCTGATGTCCACAAATGGGATGATCAGCTGCATCTTGACTTCTAGCTACCCACAGAAATTCTTCTTGTTGAATTTCTTTACATTCTGTGGCAAGATTAATGTACCTATCCTTATTTTCCGCTAGGAAAGGTTTGGGAATGTTAAGGATTAGATAACTGGTAAGTGGTTGTTTGTACCAATTGGATTTCCAAAAGAAAGGTAAGTATGTATCCCTTAATATAACCTTTAACTGAAATAGATTTTTCTATAGTGGAGATATTTTCCATTGTTGGTTTCAGAGGTATTTCTAGATTTGAAATTTGAATAAATTGTAATTCTTGAATCAATTCTTCTGAAGGAATAATTGTTGGATGATATGCTTCTAGTTTTGCGTATGTTTCGGATGCTGTTAAATGTTCGATCAATGTTAAAATAGAATTTGTTGCAATATATAAATATGAGTGTAATCTATACAATAGATTATAAAGGAGAAAGGTATTTGTCGGGCAATTCCGTCATACGAAGATGAAGATCGAAGAAGCAACCGTATACACGTGTTTCGGACTATTAGTCCTCATCAGTACGGTATAGCCAAGGAGCAAGATGGACACTCAATGGAAAAACACTCAAATGGTTCCCTACAGGGGGTGACCACATGTCGCCAATTTGGTGCTTCAGTCCCAACATCTTCAGGATTCGAAGACAAGAAGTGACGTCGCGCCGGAGGTGACTGGTACACCCCAGGTACACCATAGCCCATGGAAATTAAAGGAAAGCTGGTTAATCGACGGTAAGATATAAAGGAGAAAGGTATTTGTCGGGCAATTCCGTCATACGAAGATCGAAGATCGAAGAAGCAACCGTATACACGTGTTTCGGAATATTAGTCCTCATCAGTACGGTATAGCCAAGGAGCAAGATGGACACTCAATGGAAAAACACTCAAATGGTTCCCTACAGGGGGTGACCATATGTCGCCAATTTGGTGCTTCAGTCCCAACATCTTCAGGATTCGAAGACATGAAGTGACGTCGCTATGATGTACCTGGGGTGTACCAGTCACCTCCGGCGCGACGTCACTTCTTGTCTTCGAATCCCGAAGATGTTGGGACTGAGGCACCAAATTGGCGACATGTGGTCACCCCCTGTAGGGAACCATTTGAGTGTTTTTCCATTGAGTGTCCATCTTGCTCCTTGGCTATACCGTACTGATGAGGACTAATAGTCCGAAACACGTGTATACGGTTGCTTCTTCGACCTTCGAGCTTCGCATGACGGAATTGCCCGACAAATACCTTTCTCCCTTATATCTTACCGTCGATTAACCAGCTTTCCTTTAATAGATTATAAGAATTTCGTTTAGTATTTTCCTTTTCTAAATAATGTGTAATATCATTAATACGTGTGTTAACCTTCTCTTGATTTTGTTGTAATGCCTGTAGGTTTTCTTCATAATTTTGTAGAGTTGTTTGTGCTGGGTGTATTTGGGCTGCTACATTTTTCGTTATTGTTTCCTGGTTATTTGCCAGGCTGTCCCACGACGAGCTGCCATTAGAAGTATATGGAGAACCAAATGAAATGAGAGATTGAAAATTTGTGGATTATATTGTTGGACACGATCGTCTCAACTAAAATATTTTGAGTTTTTGGTTACTTCCAGTTACACCGGAAACTTTTATTTTTCAAATGGAACAACCTATATGTTATCGCATTTTGAAGTTTTTTGAAATCTTCATTAAATTTTAAATCAATTTTATGTTACATTCGCTATACATGTGTTGTTTTTGAGATAATAATTTTTTTCATTAAAAAATGATAGCTCCACGATTACTTTCAATTACTTATAAATTCTCCCCTATGACCGTTGGAAAAAAGTTGTCCGGCAAAATTGTTGTGAAGGTAAGATATTATCGACACATCGGTAGAATTCTTCTAAAAGTTATACAGAGTAATGGATGTTAATTCTTTGCAGAAACCTGCATATATTGATATGAAACTTTGAAATAGTTTGAATCCCAGGCGTGGCTGTAGTTTTTTAACTTAAAAAATTACCGCCATCTTGTACTAACTATTTCAAAGTTATACAGAGTGTTCAAATTATAAGATCAATGTCGAATTCGAGAAAAGAAGTAAAAGTCTTTTTTTTCAAATGGAAACCCTAACATACGAATACATTTCTCAATTCTAAGGAAAGTTTTAGATCAAGTTTGTGTACAATGTCCTATACCTAAAACGTACTTGCACCTACTAAAATTGATTTTTAAACATCTCAGTAGAAATTGCAAACATTGCCAAATCTGGATTGCGTTTCAAAACAACTGAACAATTTGGAATTAACAGAACTTTATTAAACAAATTGTTTTAGGTCATTTTTCATTATAATTAATTTCTTTTTAATAAGCAGCAAAACAGTCAGAAAAGTAGAGAAAGCAAACGATGTTGGATCTGTCCAAACTGTTCTTTATTATTAATTGTTATCAGACGACCGGTTTCGTCCTTACGGACATTTTCAAGTCTTCTAAAAATAAACAAAAACAGACAAATACATTAAAACCGGGAAATACAAACAGCAAAACTACTTATAGTCATGAAAGTAGATGTCAAACCTTCCTTGAGACACGACGTTATAAATCCTAAGGTTTGTTTAGTGCGTTCTATCTTCGTTGTTAATTTTGGATTTGAATAAAAAGCAGCAAAACAGTCAGAAAAGTAGAGAAAGGAAACGATGTTGGATCTGTTCAAAACCGTTCTTTATTATTAATTGTTATTAGACGACCGGCTTCGTCCTTGCGGACATATTCAAGTCTTCTAAAAATAAACAAAAACAGACAAACACTTTAAAACCGGTGATCTACGGAAATTTGCGGTAGCTGATTTCTGATGTCAATCCAATCCTGCGGTTCTCCAACTTTACCGATCTGCCGACTTCATAGACCAGGCTATAGAGATTTTTTCGTACCAAAAATAGTATCAGCAAGCCGATGGTCCCAGGTCACGTGGAACAGTCCGTAGATGAATTGTGAATTGTGACTCGCAAACATCATTACTTAAAATTTAAAATTAACGGAGAAAATTCGGAAAAACCGGAAAAATGTGCGTTTTTTTCAAGAATTCCGTCATTTCCAAAGTAGTCGCGCAGGCTTTTCGCGACAAAGTAGCGATTGATGGGTACTTTAAGTGTGCACAACCCAGACGTTGTCCGATGATCAGTTTTTGCACAATTGCGATTGAAATTTTTTTATGCAATTTGGTTTGGCGAGCCTGGATGCGTCGGAGGTGGTCCGATTTTAATTTTTTTAATTTTCATTTTCAACAATTCGTCTGTTGAAAGCATCAAGATTGCTCCATCGGTTCAGCTTTTACAAGCGAAAAACGAAAAAAAGCACGTTTTTTTTGTGGTTTTTTGTTTATAACAAATTAAGCAATGATATTTGCGAGTCGAAAACATATCACAATTCATCTACGGACCGTTCCACGTGACCTGGGACCGTCGGCTTGCTGATACTATTTTTGTCACGAAAAAATCTCTATTGCCTGGTCTATACCTATCGTACCTATTGCGGCGGTCAACCGACTTCAGCTGCTTCAGCAGTCTACCAAATTCCCACTCGAAGACAGCCGATTTCGTCTGAGATTAGAAAACCGCTATGGAACTTTGCGCGATCTACTGCGGAAAAGTACAAAATACAAATTTCAAATAAACTAAGATCACCAATTTGATTGTTTATTAATAAAACAAATTTTTATTGTGATTTTTCAAAAATGACAAACTCCTAGTTGTGGGTTATTCCGCAGTAACGTGTCCCACCCGTCACGGCCATTTAACGAGTACCTATACATAAGCATGTGGGCTTTTATTATTATTTTGATGCAACATTATAAAAAAAGACGACTCATCTTTTAGAATTGTTGTAGATAGATGTTCAAACTGATAAGTTTTATGAAAACCCTTTTTAAATAGCCGGGAGGGTCGTTAGCAGCATAGCGATCTCTTAGTTTTAGTAAACTAAAATAAAAAATTCGCGGAATGACCCTAGTGTAAAGTTTCTATTCTGATAAAGTTAACAAATAATTCAAGTTTTTATGTGAAATTTATGCTTGCTACTATTATATTCATTGCTAGAATAAGCATATAAATAAGCCAATAATCCTGTCAAAGACATTAATATTGTAGAAAAATAGCTTCTTATATCTTTGCAATTGTTTATTAAATATACTATGTGGACATGTTTCGACAGTTTTAAACTGTCATCTTCAGCACATAATCTACAAAAAAGGTACAATAAAAAATCACAAGAAAAACCAACTGGTAGAAGCAAACCTACAGTCAAATCCGAAGCACAAACGGAACAAGCATCGGGAAAGCCACTGCAAAGACATGCAGCAATTGGAGGCAAAACCAAACGGAGACAAACGGAAACGTGTCTAAATTAGCGGAAATAAAAATGTTTTTTTTTTATATGACATCACAAGATGCCAACTTGGTATTTTTAATTTTAGAAAAATATTAAAATCTATGAAAAAGATGTTCTAAATAACTTTCGTGCCATAATTTTGTTGGTAGTTTTTCTAGCACAGCATTGCTTTTTTAAACAGCAAAACTCCGAAGTTAAAACTACGCCATGCAATAAAAACTCAGACAACTGAAGAGTTTAAGGGGGTTTTACGTTATTTTCTGACATCTCATGTTGATTAAAAAAAACTATTTTTATGATTTTGCCTTGTGGTATTTCAATTCTATATGCTAATAATACCGGGTGATTCAATTTCGAGGCTCACCATGGGGATCTCACTTATTAGTGGAGATAGAGGCTATGTTTAAACTTGGCAAACTTTCGTAATTTTGTGCTGATCAATTATCTGAAAACAAATTTTAGCTATCATTTTTAATTTTAAAGATATCCGCAAAAAAATTAATTGTTAAGATATCGTTTTTAATTTTTTATTCAAAACCAAACGCAGCTAGACATTTGAAACAAAAACATTCTACAGCGACTTTTTAACAAGGAATGCAGTGTTATTTTTTAATTTGAAATAACATCAAAGATGGCGGCGTAAACATGGCCAATTTTTGTTTTTCTTATGGGCGCCATGTTGAATTTTGGCATTTTCCCATAGTCGTGTTTTTTCTCATGTTGGCATTAATTTTTAAAACAATGGTTTAATAATAAAAAAGATTCTTCTTTTTCCGTTGTTTGTCGTGCTTATCAGGTGGTTGGTTACAGACCGCCGCGCCGGCGGGCGCCGGGCTGACCAGAGTGATTTGGATTAAAACCATTCAGATTGTTAAAGAAGCAAGTTTATACAACAAAGAGCTTATTTTTTAAGTAAATCTTCAAATTGATCGCCATTTTCTCGAAGACATAAAACCGAGCCAGCTTTTCGCCATGTTGTTATGCTCTTCTAACTGTTCTTCCCGGAATAGCATTGACCGCATTTGTTATTCGATCCCTCAGATCCTCGATATTTCTGCGCGTATCATGATAAATTCCGTCGTTCACAGTTCCCCATAGAAAATAGTCCAGAGGACTTAAATCAGGGGATCTAGCAGGACATTCCACCACTCCACCATTACCAATCCAGCGATTTGGAAATTGTTGATTCAAATAATTTCGTACAACTGCAAAGTTTGACATGTGTGGGTTTTGTACGGTTTCAATTTGTTTGTTCGTAGTGCTCTCCAAACACGTGTTTGCGGCAATTCAAAATTAGAGGCTACTTCCCGCGCAGAAATCCGAGGATCGTCAATCATCTAAAAGCCAGTAGTTGAAGCATGGCAAATTATGGTAACCTAACGTTTATCATTTCCAAAATATCTCTTTGATCGTTTTCAACATTTCCATGAGGGTTATAAGAATTGCGGGGTTTACTAAACGATCCATGGTCCGCTAAATTTCTGTCCAATGTTAGGAATATTGTACGATGGGGTATTTCTAGGAGAACAATAAAGGAATATTGTACGAATGTGATATCTATGTGAGATCTATGAGAACAATAATAAACCCTTATCATATCACGCTTTTCGTTATTGGTAAACGTTATTTTACATCCACAATCAACCACAATTAAGGTTTATTTGGTTAAATGGCAAACCCAACGCTGAGCGCGCCGCTTGATCCAAGTGCATTTTGTTGACGTTGCTTGGCAAAGAGTCCGACGGTCTCTAACCAAGCTCCAGTTAAGTACCTGAAGGTTTTATGATTATTACACCATTATTTTAAAAAATAATGCTAACATGTTATACATGGTGGAAATTAGAAAAGAGACGACTATCGGAAAATGCAAAAAATTCAACATGGCGCCTATAAGAAAAACAAAAGTTGGTCATGGTTACTCCGCCATCTTTAATGGTATTTCAAATTAAAAAAAAATCCTTGTTAAAAAGTAGCTACAGAATGTTTTTGTTTCAAATGTCTAGCTGCATTAGGTTTTGAGTAAAAAATTAAAAACGATACCTTAACATTTCAGTTTTTTTGCGTATATCTTCAAAATGAAAAACGATAGCATAAATTTCTTTTCAGATAATTGACCAACACAAAAATACGAAACTTTGCCAAATTTAAATATATAGGCTCTATCTCCACTAATAAGCGAGATCCCCATGGTGAGCCTAGGAATTGAATCACCTGGTAGAATTTGAGATTATATTTTAGAGCCGATTGATACCAAGGTGAGTATTTTAATCGTGCCACAAAACCGGTGGATTGGCAACTGAATTTTTTCCGAAAGGCACCAGAATTTTTTTCGCACACACAAGTAAAATATCACGCGCCGAACCTGTGTACATACGTGTATGTATAAAATCTGTTACAATTTGTTTTTTAAACTTGACGTATCGTCAAAGTGTAACCAACCTAACATTTCCTATACAGAAATATATCCACTTTTCATTTTTTTGACAAATACATATTTACTCAAAAAACAGCAAAAAAAAACGTTGTATATCACTCTTGCCGAAAACGACATAGCGCAACTCGCTCACATGGGACACTCCGCCTTCGGCGTCGCGTCGAATTACCGCACGTCGCGCTATTCCGTACTTTCGGCACTTGTAACATAAATAACTATTTATTGATAAATAAATATACCGTTTATTCATACTGGATGTTGCATGTAGGCGTGGCAGAAAAACTATACAGACTTTCATAATGAAGAAGAACCGCAGTTTTTTTTAAATTAAATTTGGAGCTTTTTAACCTCTAAATGTATCACCTCCTGCTTGTATAAATTTGTGGTTTTCCCAATAATCTCGGTCCACACGCGTGGGAAGCTCACTTGTAGTCACAGCCAATTAGGGAGTTCTCATTGGACTCCCTAATTGGCCACAGCTATAAAGCTGTGAGTGGATTTTCGAATTTACAGTAATGCAAATTCGAAGAATGTGAAGAGTGATTCAAAATTTATCGGATTGCATATGAATAGATCTAGTTAAATATGCTCTAATGACCTCTTCTATAACTTTTTCAATACTTTACATCAAACTGCCCAAAACACTGTATACAGAGCATATTTAGGTACTATAATAGCGTGCTACTCTTTAAATTGCAAATATCACGAAAACTAGTAGAAATATATAAAGGATATACACACAACTTAAGGGATATAGCACTTTAGCACTAGCAAATTATATACAGGGTGGCCCATTTAAAAATGATTGTATACGTATCTATGACTATGTTATCCTTATCATGATACACGCTGATGATTATGACGATAGTTGCTTTGAATAATGACTTTTATTATTTTATTATGTATTATAATTATCTTTTCAAGAATGACATTTTTGTTATGTTTTTGTTGTTTATTTGTTGTGTATTCGTCAAATAATATACTTACTATTAATAAATTTGCATACGTAATAAATACAATCAATAAATAACCTTTTCAAGTGTCAAGGTAACGGCGGATCCAACGAAGATCCGATTACTTATTCTGACAAAAAAAAAACAAGAATTGCAGACAAAATACTACAAAGTTGTTGAACATCAAAGTAAAGTAAACCTGGTTTAAGTGTTCCTATAATATTGCCGGTCAGTGTAGATTGGGCAAAAATCAGTACCAATTGTGCACAAAACGAATAACCGCACTCACGGAGGCATGCAGCAAGTAAATTTGAAACTAATGTTTGGGTATTATAAATAATAATATTTAGTAGGTAGTTCATTAGCCGTTAATCGGTTACGCTTGAATCGATCATCGATTCATATTTGGCTAGCTCACAAAACGTTATGAGGTCATTGATGTTTGTTAAAATTCCTGATTTGAATCCAATCACTTTACTTCCTGGATTTAGCCGACGTCTGACTTTAGATTATTGTAAAATGTAAAATATACAACTTACTGCAAAATGCTATTTTATAACCAGTAAAAATCGAACTAACATGAAGAAGAACGTAACTGAATAGTTGGGCATCAAAAGAATCCATTTATTTATTCATGCACGAATAAACATATTAGTTGCAATCGGGAAAAGTATGAGCGATACTGACAAATACAGAGCATACATAAATACATATTATTTAAAGTAAGTTTGATTACGGCGTTATAGTAGAAGTAAATGTAGAGCAGCCATAATGCAATAATAATAAATAAAGTCAATGAATTTAAAATAAATGTCAAAACTGTTTTAAAATTACCTTTCGTATTTTCTTATATCCCCTTTCAGGAAGAAGTAATAAATCTGAATAATTTAGTGTGGAAATCAAAAAGCATCATCTTCATGTCGATGTAAATAAAGAGAGGAATATAAAATTATCTACAAGCGGAAAAATAATATGTGAATAAATGATTTTTTTTTACAACAACACGTCCAAAAACTTGACCGGTGTTTCAGTACTGAATTCTTATGGTATGCTATTTTTGCTATCTAATTGTTTTTAACCTGTTAATACGAATTTATTAAGTGCTATAATTTTATTTTCAAATTAAACTACTGATCACAACAGTACTTTACGTAACTTATACTAATTAAAATGGTTAGTTTGAGGGAGATACTGCAAACACATACCTAGACAAAAGCAAATGAATGTTCCATACAATGTTTCTTTGCCTACATAATGGACCTGCAAAAAATTCAGAACAATAGTTCGCCAATGTGCAAAAAATAAGCGGCATAGGAAAAAAGAGACGGTGATGTACAGAGCTAACAAAAACACCAGAGGGGTCAGTGCGCGAACAAATATAATCGCATCCAGAAATAAATGGTATGTGATTATTCGCATAAAACACATAAATCCCGTCATTATACTTGAAAACTGGCGCCTGAAAACAAAGCTCGCCCAAATCTGTACAACGATAAATTAGCCGAGTAATGCAGCTGTAATTTAGTTAGCCGATCGTACGTCCATCTGGCCGCGCTCATCAATCTGGATTAACTTTGCACCTAAACTTATTTAGTTTATCGGGGCGAGCTATGAACTTTATCTGCTTCTGATTTACAGAAATTCCCTTTGTATACCTTAATTTCGAATTGTAATGGCAACCGACTCTGTTTGTTTGTCGACAATGGCATACATTTTAACTAGGTATCAAGCCGCAACTATTTGCCATTGATTAATCAAACAAGCTGCAGTTATTCATTTGATAAATTTTGGTACGAAAATCACTTTAATTGGTAGGTATATTGCTTTTTACACAACAGGGTGTGAAGTAACTGATTAGCGAAATATATTTACACAGGGCTCTCATTTTGACGACAATGCATGGGGGTTCTCGATTATGTGAAGAAATTCAAGTGTGTACTAAACCGGAACAAAGTAGAGGATTTTTTTAAATTTATTTTAGTAAAATTTATAAAAGCGAACGTAAACAGTACAATTTTGTATTAAAAAAGGAATCTAGTACTGACTTTAGTATAATGTTAATCTAAAAATGTCTATCACGAAACAGAAAAGCCAAATATAAACCACAATGTACTTATAAATTAGTAAGGAAACGAATTTTAATAAAACTAACAAAAATATGAGGTTTATTGGTTTTTCAAAGTTTATTTGGTTGCCTATCGGTAAATAGAAGTACCCGGGAGAAAGACATCACCTCAAAATCTTATAGACAAATTGGAAGATTTATGATTATTATTACCGAGGGATGGTTCCCGCACCGCGGCCTTTAGTCTTTTTGTGCCTTCAAGAATTCTAGCTCAGTCCTGTTCTCGTTATCAGGATTTATATGGCCACTAGTGTGCATACACTCAGGTAGTACGTTCTGGTTTGGAGGATTTGGGTTCCATTCTTTACTATGTACGTCTTTCCTGTGCTTTAAGTGCGGTGGTGCCCTAATAATGGAACAGCCACAACGTGCTTTTTAATCATTTGCTTGATGTGAACCAAAAAGTCAAAAGGGTATCGTAAAGATACATCTTTATTCATGTCTTCACTAAATATCGCGGCCCGGAAAGAGAAAACCGACACACTGTGAGCAGCTACAAAGCGGAAGAACATCAGACGGTTATGGACACCTTGCGACAAGAGTGGCAACAGTCCACGGACAGGGCGCAATGGACGGAACGGACCATATCACGTAGAATATGATGTCGACAAAGGATAGGGTAATGCGACTGCTTCTGTGACTACTTCCATAGAAAAACATAAAGAACCAACGTATACCTACCCCTACTACGACTCCCCACATAAACCTCAACATAGTGTTTTCGACTGTCCCATGTGAATGAAACACCGACGAATAATGGAGACAGCAACAAATACGACACTGACACCGGAGAACATCATAAACGAGATGACTAAGGAAGCCAAAAATCTAGGGTGCCTTATCGGCTACGATCAGGGCGAACATGAATGAGAAGTAGGAGGATAAGAGGAGAAAACGGAAAGGGTAGTAATAGTAACGTAATAGTACGAAGTATATTAAATTATCTTACAATTAAGAGGCTTATTATTTTTTCAACATCCTACTTCAATATATATTCTGCAAGAATGGATTTTTCTCTAATAGTACTAGTAACACTAACACACTCAGCCGTTTGGATAGAAGTAATGTTAACAGGGGCCCACGGTGCAGGACGACGAGGGGCTTTAGTGGGTAGGTTAATCCACTGATGTGGATGGACTCCCACTATCACACTAACCGGGTGGATGTAAATGCCAGTGGTCTCCCTATCCTATAAAACAAATCCTGTTTGTCACACGGGTGGTTCTTTTAAAATATCGAAAAAAATGTTTGTTAACTAAGACTAATTATCATATTACAACTAGAGCAGAAAAATAGCTTGAGTAAAAAAATATAACGTCTGATTGTAGATATTTGAACAACGGCAGATTACCATTAAATTTTGCAACCAGTAAGTAATATTCCTGTATTCTTTTATCCCGTAGTATGAACCCGATGGCAGAATTTGCGATTTTTTTAATTTTTTTCGGCCACACACGTGGGAGCACATGCCCTCCCAAGTCAATGCCTGTATAAGTTTCATATATTAGAGCTTCGACTTTCTATGAGAAGCATTTTCTTGGAGGGAAAAAAGGTAACACGACACTATTCAGAAGGTACACTAATTTGAAAAATCGCGTTTGAGTAAAAACACGTCGGGTACCGCGGCTACAAGAAAAGATATCCACAGTATCCACAGTATCTACAGTATCCAAATTCAACATTTCAACGTTAAAGCGTTACCGAAAATTATCAATTGAAACAATACATGTACCCCTTAATATGGGATCTTTCCGGAGCATACCATATCTAAGCTGGAAAACCGTCAAAACGAGGATTAACGCGAGGATCGAAAGAAATGGGGGAGAGGTTTTAGTCGGTACCAGAAGGGGCCGGCCATGAAGCCTTAATTCCTGGTCGGCGGAGTCCGAAACTCCCGGCAGTTGAAGAGTGTTTTAACTTTCCACCATCTTCAGGTGCCACCTAAGCCCTGCCGTGGTGCATAAAACATTTCCTCCTCCTCAGCGCCGAAAAAGAAGGTTGTGAACTCTATCACCTTCGAGTTAGGGCTCCGCTCCTTGGAACCCCTCGATCCGCCCTATGCCGATAAAACTCAACAGTTGAAACTTACCGCCCCCGGCGGCCATCTTTCTACAGAAATCAAAAAGTTCCAATCTAAAAATATGTGAACCTTCGGTTTTAGCGTCAAAGCCCCTGTATCTCGTAAACTAACCCCCGTATCGAAAAACTAATTTCAAATATTGCCCGCGCGACTCGCAGGTCTGTTTTGAAGAATTCGAATAAGACGGCATTGTAAAATTAGCAAAAAATGCACTATTTCGGGTAGTTTAGGAAAATGTAACTCATCCGTGGATATTTAACTCGACCGCCGGTCTGTTCGGAGAATGCCAACATACCATTGTAGAGAGAACGCACTAGGGCTTTTTGTTTCGAGCGTAATCAACCATGGATATTTAACTCGACCGCCGCGCCAGTCTGTTCGGGGGAACGCCAACATACCATTGCGAGACACGTCAGTGTCAGAGAGACAACACACTAAGGCTGGGGCCACGAACCAAGCGACAGCTTAGATAGGTATATACACAACGGTCGCCGACGCCACCGCTCCGCTGTCGCTCGGTCCGTGGTCCCAGCCTAAGGGTTTTGTTTCGAACGTAATGTCACGTGACGTAAGAAGAAAAAAAAAGACACCATTATGATAGCTGTATTTTATACCGGTTTTAGCGTCGAATCACCTGTATCTCGTAAATTTGAGATTAGATCAATTAATGCCACTTCCCGCCAACCCCAAAAAATTCAAATTTTCCCGCCAACCCCAGAAAATCAAATTTTCCCGCTAACCCCAAATTTTCGCGCGCTAACGCTGTGCCGACTAAAAGCTATTTTCTTATTTTAAACGAAACCACCTTCTATTTTTAAATTAGGTTTTAACGGCCATCTTCGAACACCATCTCCTTATTTTAAATGCCAACCCCCTAGTTCCTAGTCTACCATTTTGTCACATCTGGTCACCACTTCCGGTCACCATTTTTCATTTCCGGTCGACACTTCCGGTCACAATTTTTTATTTCCAGTCCAGATTTTGGGTGGGCACTTCTGGTCGTAATTTTTCATTTCCGGTCCAAGTTTCCGGTCGCAATTTTTTGCCCCCGAATTTTCCCGCGTAAATGTTACACCCTAACTTCAGATAGGGCAGACCTAGCAATTTCCTGCTATAATACCCTCCAATACCCTCATTTGACCCTCCAATACCCTCAAAATACCCTCCAATACCCACATTTGATCCTCCAATACCCTCAATCACCCTCCAATACCCTCAATCACCCTCCAATACCCTCATTTGACCCGCCAATACCCTCAAAATACCCTCCAATACCCTCAAAATATGCTCCAATGTCCTCAACATACGCTCCAATTCCCTCAAAATACCCTCCAATACTCTCATTTGATGCTCAAATACCCTCAAAATAGCTTCCAATACCCTCATTTGTCCCGCCAATATCCTCGAAATACCCTCCAATACACTCGAAATGCCCTCCAATACCCCATTTGACCCTCCAATACCATCAAAATACCCTCCAATACCCCCAAAATGCCCTGCAATACCCTCATTTGACCCTCCAATACCCTCCAAATACCCTCCAATATCCTCCAATACCCTCACTTGATCTTCGAACAACATGTTCTTATTTTAAATGCCTACCCCCTAGTCTACCATTTTGTCACTTCTCACCACGTCCGGTCACCATTTTTCATTTTCGGTCCAGATTTCCGGTTGCAATTTTCTGCCCCTGAATTTTCCCGCGTAAATGTTTGGCCCTAACTTAAGACAGGGCGGACCTGACAATTTCCTGCTATAATACCCTCCAATACCCTCAAAATAACCTCCAATACCCACTTTTGACCCTCCAATACCCTAAAAATACCCTCCAATACCCTCAAGATTCCCTCCAATACCATCATTTGACCCGCCAATACCCTCAAAATACAATCCAAGACCCTCATTTAACCCTCCAATACCCTTCAATACCCTCAAAATCCCCTCCAATACCCTCAGTTGACCATCCAATACCCTCAAAATACCCTCCAATACCCTCAAAATACCCTCCAATACCCTCAAAATATCTTCCAATATCCTCAGAATACGCTCCAATTCCTTCCAAATTCCCTCCAATACCCTCTTTTGACGCTCCAATACCCTCAAAATAGCCTCCAATACCCTCATTTGTCCCTCGAATATCCTCGAAATACCCTCAAAATGCCCTCCAATACCCTCATTTGACCCTCCAATACCATCAAAATACCCTCAAAAACCCTCAAAATGCCCTGCAATAATTGACCCTCCAATACTCTCAAAATACCCTCCAATATCGTCCAATACCCTCAGTTGACCATCCAATACCCTACAAATACCCGCCAACACCCTCCAATACCCTCATTAGATCTTACTTGCTTAGGGTTAGATCGGCCTGGAATGGGCTACACGAGGCTCATAGACCAACTCGAGCAAAACAACGCCTTGGGGAACAACCAGTACGCCTACAGGAAGGGCAGAGGGGCCACCGACGCCGTCATGTCCATCGTGGAGCGAGTCAAAGAGATCAGAAAAACGTCGCTGACGCACAGGCGCCTTATGGTCATGGTCCTGCTGGACATCAAAAACGCATTCAACTCGGCCCCCTGGGACAGAGTCAAGACGGCACTGAGGGAGGCAGGAATATCTCCGGCTCTGCGACGAATGCTGGGCACCTACCTGTCTGACAGAAAAATCCACCTCCCAGACGGCGAGGCAAGGGATATGACCTGCGGAGGTCCACAGGGTTCAGTAGTGGGTGGCACACTATGGAACACCTATTATAACAGCGTACTGGCCCTGGTGCACGAGGAGGGCGTGACCAGCGTAGGCTATGCGGACGACCTGGCGCTGGTCGTTGAAGGTCGAACAGAGACGGACCTGACGGACAAGGCGGAGCACGCGTTGTGAAAGGTTTCAGACCACCTTAAGAACATCGGTCTAGCCATCGAGGAGACCAAGACAGAGGTGGTAATCCTGGAGGGCCGGAGGAAGCTTAACACAATCCAAATCCGAGTGGGCAGTGAGAGCGTCACAAGCTCGGAGGCCGTGAAGTATCTCGGAGTATTCCTCGACAAAAACCTGAGGATGACCGAGCACATCAAGAGGATCACCAAAAAAAGCGGCAAAGATTCCGAATGACCTCGCCCGCTTGATGCCGCGGATTGGGGGACCGTCCAACCACAAGAGACGGATGCTCGCGACGGTTGTGACCTCCGTTGTCCTGTACGCGGCCCCAGCCTGGGAGAGCGCCCTGAAGTACAAGAAGTACGCCCAGATGCTGAGGGGCATAGAGCGAAGGTACGCTATAGCCGCAACATCAGCGTGAAGGACGGTGGCAACGGAGGCGGTCGGAGTGCTGGCGGGGTGCCCTCCCCTCGACATGCTAGCGTGGGAACGCGCCCGAAACTGGGAGACCCGAGGACAACGCACAGACGAGATGCGCGAACAACTAACGACTGCGTGGCAGGCGAGGTGGAACAACTATGGAGGATGAGCGAAAACTTTCTTCCAGGATGTTCACATTATGTTCTATATTTTAAAACTTATTATCGAAAAAACTACATTATATATTAATTTCCTGTCCAGATTTCCTCCAATACCCTCATTTGACCCGCCAATACCCTCAAAATACCCTCCAATACTCTCATTTGACCCTCCAATACCCTCATTTGACCCTCCAATACCCTCAAAATACCCTCCACTACCCTCAAAATATCCCCCAATGTCCTCAAAATACGCTCCAATTTCCTCAAAATACCCTCATATGACGCTCCAATACCCTCAAAATAGTCTCTAATACCCTCATTTGTCCCTCCAATATCCTCGAAATACCCTCCAATACCCTCAAAATACCCTCCAATACCCTCATTTGACCCTCCGATACCCTCAAAATATCCTCCAATGTCCTCAAAATACGCTCCAATTCCCTCAAAATACCCTCCAATACCCTCAAAACAGCCTCTAATACCCTCATTCGTCCCTCCAATATCCTGGTTATACCCTCCAATACCCTAAAAATGCCCTCCAATACCCTCATTTGACCCTCCAATACCATCAAAACACCCTCCAATACCCTCACTTGACCCTCCAATACCCTCAAAATACCCTCCGATACCTTCATTTGATCTTACTCGCTTAGGGTTAGATCGGCCTAACTTACCGGTGCAGCAGGGTAAAATTTTAACTGATAAAGATAGTAAACAAATTTCCATTAATTAAATGCAAAGGATGACATACGTAGCGACTGTTTTAAAACTAAATTCAGAATAATAGATAAGAACTTCCTGTTCATTTGTTATCAGATTGTTGTTAAGGTTAGAATACAGAATACACTTAACCAAAGTCTTATCCCAAAACAACTATCCCAAGTCCTCGATAATTAAAACCATTTCCCGACACCTAAACCCAACCGATAACACGCCTCATCAGCATCAGGACGTCCCAATTGCAACAGCTTTCCTTCCTTACGTCCAGGGTACGACAGATCGTATTGGACGCATCCTCCGCAAGTACAACATAAAACCGATATTCAAACCCCTTATCAAACTTTCTGACTTACTTCCTTCTACAAAGGACAAAGTTCCTCCTCTTCTTTCCCCTGGTGTATACCGGATTCCTTGTGCTTGTGGAAGTGTCTATATTGGCGAGACAAAGCGATCAATTACCGTCCGAGTATCTAAGCACGAGCGCTGCACTAGATTGCGACAAATCGCTGGTTCAGCTCTCGCGGAACACAGATACAACACGGGGCATGACATCCTGTTTACACATACCAAAATCCTTGCCCGTGAATCCCATTACTACCCTAGAAGGATCCGTGAATCAATCTTACTTTACTAAAAGTGAAATGATAGACGATAAAAAGCCTGGATTTTCGCGTCTATCTTCGCGAAAACCGCGAATCCGCGGCCGCGGCCGCGGGTTCGCCTTTAAAATGCATTTTCGCAGCTGCATGGACTCGCGGATCGCCGATCAAGCGGCCCTTTTTCTAAATTTTTTGCGAAAAATCGACGTACGGCGAATATCGCCGCTTGAATTCCATTGGAAAAAATATCTGGAGGGTACACTCCGTTCAACACTTTTCCGAAAATTCGAGACCTTAACTTGCTAAAGGATATGTAGAGAAGCAACAATGGGCGCTCTACCGCGGCTTTTATTGTTCGACATTGAAAGTTACAGTGCATGGGCAGACCTATTTGTCCATCTTTTGTCCAGTTTTCGTATTTTTTTCGTTCAATTTGAGTAAGTTTAGGGATATCGGTTTCGGACTATACTTCAGCTCAAGTATCCATGACAACTGATAATAAAATGACAATTCCGTATTTGAAATCCTTAAAATGACAACGCCGTTTGCTTAATTGCGAGAAGTTTCGTTCGAAATGGCTTAATTTGCCCCTAGAATATGCCATAATGTTGTCGCAGGCGTTCCCTGGTAACTATACGTCATAATTACGCTAAGTTTGAAGACTTTCCAACCATATTCCAACTGAAAATGATGGATTTGTGCCGTAGACAAGCGTGGCCTTCGCAGCGTAAAAATGCACGAATTCTACCCGACTTCTTTCAGAATCGCCTTTTCTACACCTTTGCGCCCGGCGAAAACTTAATTTCTACCTATATTTCGTTTACTTTGATCTATAATTAAACCGTATGTTAGAGGATTTTCGGTACGCTAGGGAATTTTCGCGTGGTTAAGTTGGGATTTCTGAATCTGTCATTATAACCTAACCAACGCTAAGCAAACGTCGGCCAATAACTTTTTTATATATCAGGTAATATAAATATAAAAGAGATGATTTGCCAGAAGCTCATTGATGCAAGCAGATGCGCACATCAATCAAATAATGGGTAAGACTACGTATTCGATATTCCTACATTGTTGAACACATCTCATACAAACGGATACAAACGATACAAACCCGCCATGCTGGGAACAATAATATATAAACATAACCCCAAACTGAAGCAAGTTAGTATTTAATTTAATATTGCCAGTACACATTTAATTGCGTGATTGTACTTTCAGATCATTTTCTAAGCAGTTATCATGCCAAAACCACAGTATACACTGCATTTTAGGAAATAATAGGAAAAAATCCACTTTTCCAGGAGTGGTTGTAACCATATCTAGATAAATATAAAGCAGAATGTGTTTACTGCAAAGTGATAGTAAAAGCCAAATTATGGGACCTGAAGCAACATATTAAGACACATCAGCAGCTATTCCGTTCTCCGACACAAGGCAAATCCGCCTTGACTTTCCGTCGAACGTTGATATTTAGAATAAACAAGCGGAAGCTGCCGTATGCTTATTTATTGCAGAACATTGCACTCTAAAGAATACCACTCTAAAGAACATTTTAAATATCAGATCTGGACTGCGAAGACTTTTTTTTTTTTTTTTTTTTTTAATAATAAAACCAGCTCAACATATATACATGCTATACATAGTTGTGATGTAATTACAACAATTAACATAGGAATAAATACAGAGGTTATGTTATCTCCTCGAAACATTATATAAAATGATCACACATATTTACACAACACCATTCACAGGAATTGATTATCTATTTATCACTTTCTTCTTCGCTCGTGTCAAAGATGTCTTGAGGAAGTCTTCTTTTTAGGCGCTGATGAATGTTCTTTTCTCCCAGATGGTAAAAGGTTGCGCCATCACACTTATGGAGGTTTTGTAAAAACTGTTTGGCGATCTTGTTAATGTGTGCATCAATGGTTAATATGGATAGATCTTTGTGTATTTGTTTGTTTCTAACAAACCATGGTGAATTTACGGCAGTTCTCAGTATTTTGTTTTGGAATATTTGCATTCTGTTGATGTTTGTTTTTGATGTTGTTGCCCAGACACCACACGCATAAGTTAAGACTGGGCGGAGTAGGGATTTATAGAGGAGTAAGGTGCATTCTGGTCTCAGGGATGATTTTCGGTTAATGAGGGGATACAGCTTTGTTAATCGTTGGTAGCAGATGTTCAGTTTCATTTTTACGTGATAGTTCCATGTCAGTCTTGTGTCGAGATGTACGCCTAGATATTTAACCGGATCGGCTTTCCATTGGATTGGTGTTCCATTTAATGACAGAGTTTCGTTTGTTTGTACTCTTCGAAGTGTGAATATTTTTGCTTCGCATTTGTTGTTGTTCACCCTGAGTTTCCATCTCGTTAACCACTGAAATATTGAATTTGCTGCTTCTTGGACAACCGCTATTGCATCTGTTAGTGATGGCTCTCTGTAGATGAGTACTGTGTCGTCTGCATACATTGCAATCTCCGATTCCACTTCTGGAATATCATGAACATATACGTTGAAAAGTGTCGGTCCAAGAATGCTTCCTTGGGGCACCCCCGCAGTCGCTAATTTAATGTCTGATATCGTGTAGTTAATTTTTACCGAGAAGGTTCGGTTCTCCAAAAATGAGGCCAATAATTTAATTAGATATAGTGGTAAATTAATTTTCTTCAGTTTTAGCAGTAAACCAGGAATCCAAACTTTGTCAAATGCTTGTTGCAGATCTATAAATAATGCTACTGTGTAATGTTTCGATTCGTAGCCCTTTTCAATGTATTCGACAATACGGAGGAGTTGGTGATTAGTAGAATGTTTGGGTTTGAAACCAAACTGCACCTTTGGAATTGTCTCGTTACTCTCTAGATGATCTTGCACTCTGCTTTGAATTACCTTTTCTAATAATTTCGACATAGTAGGTAATAAACTAATTGGTCTATAACTGTCAATGCGTTTCTTTGGTTTATTAGGTTTGTTAAACATTAATATGTGTGAGTATTTCCATTTATCGGGGAAGTAACCCAGCCGAAGACATGTATTAAATATGGTTGTCAGCATGACCAAGGTTTTGTTTGGTAAGTACTTAAGGATTATGTTCGATATCTTATCATGTCCAGGAGATTTCTTTCGGTGGAGAAGCTTTATATAACCTTTAATTTCTGTGGGCGAGGTAGGTACTATGTCGATTATTGGTAGAGTTTGCATTTCGGAACTGTTCAAAATAATTTCGTGCTGCAGATCTGCATCAGTGTTATTGTCATCAACTGAGAAAGCTGTTTCCAAGTAATCAGCGAAGGCACTACATTTAGCTTCGTCGGATTCAAATTTAATGTTTCCACTTACGATCGTAGGGATAACTGTTGGTTCTCTTAAAATGCGTTTTGTGGCTCGCCACAGTCCGGTGTCGTTCGTTTCCAATTCGCTGATATAGACTTGATAACACTCAATTCTATAATTGTCAAGCTCCCATTTAACTTTGTGAGACAACCTGTTGACTTCCTGCTTTAAATATGGGTCTCGTGTTCGTTGCCATTCGCGTCTTTTTCTGCTTTTCTCTTTAATTAGTTTTAGAATAAATTGGGGCGTGGTATTATAGTTTTTTGTTGGTCTATTTTTTGTTGTTGTAGATAGGTCAATCCCATAAGTAATGTTAGATGTAATTTCTTTAATTGCGTTGTCGACATCGTTTCTGGTGCCTAGAAGTGATATTTTTGTTTTAGAATTCATGATATATTGAAAATGTGACCAGTTGACTTTCCCGGTGATCAGTTGATGATTCTTTGGAAATATTGGTGCTAAACTTTCCAATGATAGAATTACCGGTAGGTGGTCGGAGTTTAATTCATGAATTACGCTCAGTTTAATAGTTTTGGTTAAGTTCTTCTGTAAAACAATATCCAAAATATCTGGCAGGTGATCTGTGCGAAAAGGAAAATACGTGAATTCGTCGGGGGCATTAATATGAAAATCCAATTCTGAAGATATATTATTCAGTCTAATTCCGGAGGGGTTATTAGTTCTGCAACCCCAGTTGATATGTTTGCTGTTTAAATCACCAACTACCATAATCTTGTCTTGTGTGTCGAAAATTGCTTCAATGTCATTTTTATTAAGGGGTTTGTTTGGTTGCCGATATGCCGCCGTAATTGCAATTTCATAATTGTCGCAAAACTTAACTTTTGCAGATACGTGCTCCAAGTTTCTTAATTCAATGTCATTGATTTGATAGTGTTGAATGTTTCTTTTTAATATGATTGCTACGCCCCCCGAAGCTTTGTTTGCTTTCCGATCACTTCTTACTATGGAATAACCAGGTATTTTGAAGTTTTCGGTGGGTATCAGATGTGTTTCAGTGATGCAGGCAATATCAATACTATATCTGTTTAGAAATGAAATAAATTCTGATCTCTGATTTTTTATACCGTTGGCGTTCCAATTTAAAATTGTTGTGATGTTGATTAATTTACCTTGGCTTTTATCGATTGAAAAGATTGGGAAGCAGGTTCTTGATAAGAAAATCTTTAATCTGTGATATATATGGCGTAATTGCCTGCATGAGGACGTTTAAAATTGTGGTTAGGAGTGGAATTTCAGGGGCTGTTTGATTTGTGTTAGCGTAAACTCTAGTGGAATATTGTGTACGGGGTGTACTGCGTTGATGGGATTTGGCGGCGTTTGCGTAGGATGTGGGTAAGGGTGAAGGAGTTGTGATGGGGGGTTATTTGGGTTTGAGTGATCTTTGGCTGGCTGTGGAGATCAGTGGATTGTTCTTTGAAATAGGGACATCCACGATAGTTTGCTGGGTGATTATCTGAGCAGTTTACGCAAATTGGTGGATCGTTGATAGCTTTTTTGCATTCAGTATATAGATGTTTACCGGGGCATTTATTGCATCTGGGTTCCGCGTTACAATAGTTTTTAGTGTGTCCAAATCGTTGACATCTGTGACATTGCGGCAGTCCTTTTGGTTTTCTTCTGTGTTCGATAATTACGATCGCCTGCTGAATGCTTTTAATTTTAAACACATTGTTTCCGTCTTCATTAGCTTTTATATTTACAGCGCAGACTGGTATCGGATGTTTGGACTTGTTGTATAAACGGGTAACTTTTATTACCGGTACGCTATTTTGTGTGAGTTCTTCAGAGATGTCCTTTTCGGAAATAGATGTAGGAACATTTTTGATAACCACTGAGAGATGTTTTTCTTGTGGGTTTTGGAAGGTATGATATTGGACATTTTCCTCGTCGTAGAATTCGGTTAGTTTGCGGTAGTCTTCAGCTTCAGTTAGCATTATTTTTAAATAGTTGTTAGTTACTTTTGTTGTGTATGATTTGGGTGTTATCTTTTTGATGTCATCGGTTATTTCCTTGTAATTAGTTGCATTGTGAAGGTAAATGGGAGGTATTTTATTTTTGTTATTGGTGTCTTGACTGCTGACATTGCTCGGTCCTGATGTTTCTGTTTGCTCCTTATCATTTTGCTGTCTAAGTACATTATAAGGATTTTTGGATAGGATTTGTTCGGGATTCCAAACATATTTTTTATGCGTTTCACTTATTGGTGGACTTAAGTGATCGGCTGTTCTCTTGCTCATGATGCAATGTTTGATTCTGCCCGATTGGGCAGAATCTAATTGATTTATTCTGTATCTAAGTTTATGTTGAGTTTTGTCTGCGTTGTGAAAGAGCAATAATATTTCAGCTTACTTGTGACGGCCGTATGCTTGTTGACCTTGGTACGGAACTGGATCACATACACACACCCTCACTATATCGTAGCCAGCATGGAACTCCGCGAAGACTTAAAAAGGACTGCCCAACATACAATATTCTAGAAAATGTGCGGAAAATTGCCACCAATGAAATTTGCTCTTTTAAAAGATACTGCCAATGCTCCTGATGATGATGATATTATGAGTATTATTATTTAAGTTTAGAAGCCCGAAGGCAAAGTTCAAAATGCATTCCGGTATTGACCAAAATAATTAATGCGTGAATTGCCGAGAGCAAAAGTGTCGACGAATGGTGATAATATAATCGTCTGTCGACGTGTCTAACCTTCAAACAACCTTGAGAAGAGTGCGGAAATATTTTTGGTACGTATTTTGATGTGTAATTTTTTTTTATCAAAGAAAAAACAATAGAATCAGCATAACGAATGATATCAGTTTTGCCTGAATTTTTCTTTTGTTTAATTTCTCGAAGAGAGATCCAAAGGGAACCGTAATTTGGGGATATTGCCTAAAAGCGTGTTCTCTTTAATTCTCTTCGGGGACGGGCCAATTTTATTTGTTTAAATAATAATAAATATACTTTATAATACATATTTGAGTTGCAAATTTTGAGCAGTCTGTATAAGATAAAAAAATGGCACTGAAATTATCCAAATTAAATATTTCCTTTACTTATACTTTGTTATTATGTGTAGGGTGTTGCAAGGTCAAAGAAAATTATGGCTTTAGGACTAGACGATGTATGACAATTTTTGACAGACATCTCCTCAGTCGAGGAATACTTCTTGGGAACACGAAAATGGTAGGGATTGAGGAATTCCGGGAACGAAACAACCGACCAATTGATTTTCATGAAACAATGCAATCTTTGTGAACAGAAAATAACCGGCTCGATACAAGACCCCTAGGCAGATGATGTATGGCAATTTTTATCAGACATCATTTTCTTATACGAGGAATAATTATGTGTTGGGAAAACAAGAATAGCAGCAATTAAGGAATTTAGAATGGTGAAAAAATATTTGTTATTAAAATTAATCTCAATATATGGTATGTACAAGTCCTAGCACAAAGTCATTCATTTATTAATGAGATATGATAGGTTGTTACTATTATGTTGTAAAAAAACATAAATATCAAAAACAATAAGTTAATTATTACTCTTCTAATTTGCACAATGAAGTGTTTTGGAAAATATCGCAAATATTTCCTTTGATAATCATAATCGCCATTAATATACACCTATGTTGGGTAAAGCTTCTGTCAAGTTTAATCATTAAAAATCAAATTTTTTTAGTTCGTAGAAAGTCCCATATTGTATGGTTATAGTATTATTTTGAAACTTTTAACTTTTGTTCTGAATATGCAATTATGGGTAAAGTGAGTTGAGTAACATTGTCGAATATTTTTGTTTTAACTGCCTTAATATGATGGCTTTTCTGCAAAAAATGATTGTACATAGTGAATGAATAAATATGTAAAAATAAATACTATATACTAATACTAATATTTTGAAAATTCGATCATATCCAAAAAGTAGATAATTTACTCATTTATTATTAATATTTGATGAACTCTTACAATATGCCATTCTTAAAGATGTACTTATGATTCTTTGCTTGACAATGACAATAATGCATTTCCTCGCCTATTGATTAGAATGACAATCATTTATGAAATGTAATTTAATTACTTTGAAATGAAATGAAAAATTTCTTGACTGTATTAAATAAATAAAAATAATTAAATAAATAGAAGAGTATTGGATTCTAATAAAAATGTGAGAATGCAAAATAATTATTTCACATTTTTTTTGCGAAATTTCATTTAATTTTTAATTATTTCTTAATTTTATTAAATCTGCCCGGTCAATATATTGCATACTTGGTTATGAGGTTATGGGATATTAATAAACGAGTTTATCTTAATCTTTTTGATTCAAATGTCATCAGTTTCCTATAAAAGTCTGTTTAGCCATGTCGATAACAGAAGCTACAGGACAATTCTTTGATCATGTCCGAATGGAAAATGGAAAATGTTGTACAGGTAAATATTGAAACTTGGTGAAAATCCAAATTTGTTGTTTGTTTATATCAAATATTGTATATGTGAGTTTAATGGCGGATACAATTTATTGAATCCTTCATAAAAAAAAACATGTAATATAATCAAATACAAGCTCGCCTAGGCAGATATGCCTGTGTGCGATAATGAAAATACAATTCAAGACCAAATTAAAGCAATAAAGCCTAAGTATTGTAAATTTTGATGTTAAATAATTTGAAATCAATTTTTCTATGTTAATATGAAACAAAACATCTACATTTTGGCACTAGGCAAGCGTATCGCAGTATATTCATTTAAGTTTAAAATTTGGTTTTACCATTGCCTAAGCAGCAATTTATGATAATGGACCATAACTCCATGAGAATTTAATCTTCATTGGCAACTACAACTTTAGCTGGATGTTTGGCCCTTTTGGTGAATAACGATATCAATATTCACAGAATATAATCCGGGGTCATTATAAATGATTGTAGTCTAAGCAGGCCATGACATAAAATGTAATATTTCTGGTTGCCGCTCTATTTAAATGGAATACCACGGTTCTACAAAAGTTAAATTGGTTGCATAACCTATTTCAAGTTTGACAGTTGTTTGGGTATAGAGGCAAAAATTTATTAACATGGGCATGGCTTACTTCGACTAGAATCATTTATAATGATGACCCTGTATTTTGAATGTAGGATTTCAACATTTAGATAGACCATTCTTCTATAGCAGAAATCAAACATAAATTAAACCATTGTAAAATTTAGTTCATTTTTAAATTTGCTGTGATGGTTGATTGAATGTGAATAGTCGCAGTGAATAATCGCAGAGTATAATATTTTGATTGTAGGATGTTAATTATTACATAAACCGTTCTTCTATAGTGGAAATCGAAAGATGAGCCATCATCTTTGCGTAGGAATACAGACAGTAGCTGCCATGTGGTACATGAATTACAAACGCAAGAACAACATAATTACCATGACTAGGTTAAATATTTTATGTACCTAGGCAAATTATTAAATTAATTTACATATAATACAAATATTTTCCTCCTGGCGATATAGAAAAAATTTAATACTACATAAACATTTTAAGAATAAATAGGTTTTTCCATATTTAAAAAGATAAAAATTAAAAAAAAGTACTTGAGTTTCTTATCAGAAGTTGATCCAAAAAAGATAAAACTTTTGTATACTTTTAAATACTGTATATTTATTGTTTAATATTTAGTGTAGTATTTATGTTTATTTCAACAATTATGTGATTATTAATGCAAAAATTTGACTTTTTGGTATTGATTGTTGTGAAGTTGCGATCCTTTATCGATAACCAAATGCGGATGCATTTACGTTAAGAAATCAGTGCTCGGTAACGTACCAGCACGTAAGTTTGGTTAAACTTGACAGAAGTCACCACTGTTATAAAGAATATGAATTTGCTATTGATATAATGGTCAAATTAGCTGTACATCGGATTGATCAATCCTTCGGGAAGCAATCGGATTGTAAAAGTACTCTCGAAATGAGATTTGAATCTATTCATGCCTACCCCTACTATTCAGAGTGCGAAGCGTTGCAGGCTGTATACGGTGTTTAGAAGGTTAAAGAAGCGACACGTTTGTCAGTTTTAAAATTTTGGTAAGGTAGGTATATGTCATCGCGATATGCCGATCTTAAGAAACAATGCTGTATTCCATGCGGGAATGCGGTCCGTGGGTTTTTATATTTCTGTAGAATAATAGTTATTTCTGTTAATCGAATAAATTAAAATACAGTATACAATTTAACCAACACCTTTGTTTTATTAATATAAAGGTACAAATTACCCCACTTGTGAATAACTTCCATCCAAGCATCTTCTTGCGGAGTAACTGCTCTGTTCTTAACTTATTATTCGGTTCCTGCAGATGCTTTAAGTTGCACGTTGTTTCGACAGCCTTTTCATAAGCTATATTTTGCAATCACAAGAACTTTGGTTATGGTTTAGTCAACCGATATCTGGCTTGACAATGCTCTTCTAACAGTAAGTGATTTGGTTTAATAGTACCTTCAAAACATACATTTCACTCAAATGTCAGTCCAAAGTGAGGTTATGTTCCGGTGTTTTGCAAGGTGCTCCATAAATGGCGACAAGTGGTAGCAACCGAATTTTGAATGAGTTTCGTCATGAATATTTTACATTTCAATGTCAATAAGTTATGTTATCACTCCAGTGGTGCCACAAGTAAGCAAGTTAGATGCGACTGTTTTAATTAGCTGTTATTTTATTATTGTTATTTGGTAAAAATAGTTACTTCGCATTAAAAATAACAGATACATACAACTATTACTGTGCGACTGTGCTGTCCAGTGTTGCCACCAATAATCAGCACGGTAACCGTGCAAAAATAGCAGTTCGGAGAAGAAATAATAGTTATATAGAAGTAGTTATGTTTCTTAGTATTCTTGATGTTTCTGCACTTTGTGTGTGATGGAGAAGTGGAGAAGCATAATCACAGTGAACTGAAATTTTTATGTTTTTACTACCATTTAAAATAACATTAATATAGTAAGCATAACAATAGTATGTATATTGTTTGACGAACACATAATTTTATAGGCGAGCCGTACAATCGTATAACAATCATTGCGATTTATATCTTGGCGGTCTACACGAATCGGCGATCTACACGAATCGGCAATCTACACAAATCGGCGACCTACACAAATCGGCGATCTACCCGCCTAGGCGACACGCAGGCCTATTAGGTCTGCCCCGTTTCTAGTAGAAATCCTAAAACACCCCTCCAATATCAATAGAGACGATGGTTTTCACTTACATCATACCGGGCAAACAGTCCTGTTCCAACCGCTTCTACCTGCTGGCCCACTACCTGTTAACCCTACCCCTTCCACTTCGTTACCCCCACTCCAATCACCATCTGGTGACTCCACCCCTCATATATAAAGACCCGTCCCAACAGACGACAGTATCTTCTTAGCACTTGGTTTGATAACTTAGTCCTGAAGATGCCTCTT
Organism: Aphodius sticticus; assembly: GCA_963966075.1. NCBI lineage: Eukaryota > Metazoa > Arthropoda > Insecta > Coleoptera > Scarabaeidae > Aphodius > Aphodius sticticus. The sequence continues at coordinate 42,032,621 of OZ014507.1, read as the reverse complement.
GCAACAGAGCGCGAAGCGTTTCCACCCGGAAATCAATATATCGTTAGAATACAGTATCCTAATTTACCGATAGGTAAACTAAAAAATTCTGCTAATCTAAAATTGACATTCCCTCACATTAAGTTCTATATTTTAAAACTTATTATCGAAAAAACTACATTATTTATGAAAATTTACGAATTATAAAATTCACTATTATTATGGTTTAAAATTACCAAGGCGAAATTACTACCATCCTCTAAAACCCCAACCAAAACACCCTAGATTTTAAAATCTTATCATTCAATAAAATAGGAATATTAAAATGACTTTTTCCTGTATGTTGATTGTATCTGACTAAAAAGATAACACCAATAAACTTGAATGAAGGCCCCGAAAACTGCTAACCTACGTCTAAATTTTCGAAAATAAAGGACTCTCCTTTTTATCAGATCATTAACTTTGTCTGCTAAGGGTATTCACTTATTCTACCACTGTGTCTCGGTTATCGCATCTAATTCGGCATTTTCACCTGTAATTTTTTAAGTGTTTGATATTACCTTTTGCTTTCACCTGATAAACAATTTTGATACTTATAATGAGTTAGAGAGAAAGAACACGTAAGTAAATTATAATATGCACATACAAATATCATGCATACTAGATAAGAGCTTTCTGTTTTATGCCTTGTCTCTGTTCGTGTTTAATCGTGTGTTCGTGTTTAACCGATAAATAAAGTTGTAAAATCAACTATTTGGATGGGTTTAGTCAGCTTACCTTAGTACCAAAATAACCGAAATATATTGGTATAACCAATGTTAGGACAAATATTTCACTGTTTATACAAAGAAATTAAGAATCCCCCGAAAGTGAGAAGACAGCTTGGTACGCAGTTGGATCTGTCAGACATAACCTGCAAGACGTTTTGTTTTGAAACCAGATATGAGGCTGAGAGACAACAAAAATCATCCTCAACGGTCATCCTGCAAACAAAAACTGTATCACGGTGCATTTTTATGTTTGTTTTACCAAATAAATAATTTGTACTAAATAAATCTGCATCGGTGGCTCCATCTCGCGATTTGTTTTTCCTTTGGACGCTATTAATGTAATTTTATTCGTTTTCTCATGACACCATCTCCCTGTGAAGTTCACGCTCTTTTTATTACAATTAATTCTTTAATACAATGTGTTACTGGTTTAGAGTTACTCAGATAGATAGCTCTAAATTAGGAAACGACATGAATGTTAAAATACTCCGTCCTTTTCTACCGATTGTTGTTTTAATTCCAGTGTTGTTTACCGTTTAACGCCAGTTACACTATGTGCGTATGATCAGTACCAATTTTAAATTTAATAATAATTAACGTTTCATTCTTCTGTAAATTATGCGAAAAATCGTAGAGAACTATGGCTTCCCGAGACCCTCATTTGAACCTCCTGGAGGGTATTTTGAGGGTATTGGAGGGTATTTTGAGTTTATTGGAGGGTATTTTGAGGGTAATGAAGGGTATTGTCAGGGTATTGGAGGGTCATGGAGGGTATTATAGCAGGAAATTGTTAGGTTCACCCTGTTAGGTTGAAGTTAGGTTCAAACGTTTGCGCGAGAAAATTAGGGGGCAAAACATTGCTACCGAAAATCTGGACAGGAAATGAAAAATGACGACCGGAAATCTGGACTGGAAATAAAAGATTACTACCGGAAGTGCTGACCGGAAATCTGGACGGGAAATGAAAAAGTGTGACCGGAAGGGCCGACGGGAAATCTGGACCGGAAATGAAAAATAACGACCGGAAGTGCATACCGGAAATCTGGACCGGAAATGAAAAATGGTGACCGAAAGTGAAGACTAGGTCGACTTTTAAAATAAGAAGATGGTGCACGAAGATGGCCATTAAAACCTCATTTAAAATTAGAAGATCGTTTAATAGGTATCGTTTAAAATACGAACTTGGCGTCCGGTGGGCATACCGTTAGAGCGCGAAAATTTGGGGTTAGCGGGAAAATTTTATTTGGGGTTGGCGGGATAATTTGTTTTTTTTTAGGTTGGTGGGAAAATTTGATTTTTTTGGGTTAGCGGGAATTCGCATAAATTTCAGCTGATCGAATCTCAAATTTACGAGATACAGGGGCTTTGACGCTAAAACCAGTATAAAATACAGCTATAATAGTGCCTTTTTAGCGTCATTATCGTTGGTAAACATTCAGCATTTCACCTTACGTTACATGACATTACGCTCGAAAAATATTTCCGTACCCGAAATAGTAGCTTTTTGCTAGTTTTTCAACGCCGTCTTATTCGCATTCGACAAAACAGACCTGCGGGTCGCAGGGGTGAAATTTGAAATTAGTTTTTCGATACGGGGGTTAGTTTACGAGATACTGGGGCTTTGACGCTAAAACCAAAAGTTCACATATTTTAGATTGGAAGACTTTTTGATTCCTGTACAAAGATGGCCGCCAAGTTTCAACTGTTAGGTTTTATCTGAATGGGGCGGATCGAGGGGCTCTAACTCGAAGGGGATAGAGCTCACAGCCTAAATTGTGGAAGCCGGACTCAATCACCTGAACTCAAAGGCGGAAGTAGGACTCAATCAGACGGTCCAAAGGGCGGAGGGGTGCAGGGTGGGCTAAATTTTTGGGCGAGGGGGGCTAGATGGGCCAACTTTTGTGGTGCCGACATTTTAGGGGTCGGGGTCAAACGAGGTCGTCTCAGCTGGGGCCACTCCTACTGACCAAAAAAGCATAGTGACCCGTACACCTATGCCAATACTGGGTTGATGGAAATCTGTAGTTTCTTGTGTCCAAACTGAATTACTTGATTATTTTACCTCATGAGTACCCAGGTCCCAGAATAACTATTTCGTAGTTTTTTATATATTGGCACATTTGAAATTCGCAAAAAACGATATTTGGATTATTTAATTTTTGCCACCCAAAATTCCCATATGGAACGTAGGGTAAAGCGGTTTTAAAAATCAAGGGCTAAGTTTTTCCAATTGTTTGTCTTGTACAAGGTGTCCCATGCAAGAAACAAAGTACATTAATGGGCTTAAATCGAAATACATGTTTCTTCCATATATAAACGTTGTAGATAATCATTCGCTTTAAAGCCAGAAAATATGTTCATGCTTACAGAGTGCCCGCAAACAACGTACCAACACAAACTTGATTTTTTAATGGAACACTTGGTATATTATTGAAGTTGATTGAAGTTGATAAAGATTATTATACTAATTGTTTTGATAAACTTGTATTAGGCTATATCAACTATTTCCGAGATATTGTGAAATTAATGTCAAAAACGTGCATTTTTCAAAAAATCGTTCTGGGGTAACTAACAAGGATAAAGAAGCAAAAGAACTCATTATGGATAGTAAAAGTACCGGAATATTTAATTGTTTTTGTTGATTTTCGATTCTAATATGGCTTATCCCGAATAACTGGTGATGTGCTAAATGTCAAAATAACCAAAGAATTTTAAATGGAACATCCTGTATATCTTGACATACATCGTCAACAACTAAAAAGTTATTAAGCATCTAATTTGACATTTTTAACTTAATCACAATAATTCCTAAATTAATATTAAATATCTAGTTGCCACGACAAAAATTCAACATTTACACAAATGTAATAATGCTTGTTTTCATGCATCAGCTTGCACTAATAGCATTATGTAATTCTGATTTACACAAACGTATAATTTGTGATATTAATTTTCTTCAAATGAAATAATTAGTAATTTATGTGCCACTCTTAAATTGTTTAAATAAGAAGAGATTTATAGGAGTATTACATGCCGATAGCTAACATGAAAAAGGTGTTTTCAAAATATTTTTGTGGAAACCATGGAAAATGTAATATTTTCACCATGAATTTGAAGTTAGACCTGAAGGCATTGACCTAAGAGGGTTGATATGTTCACTCTGGACAATCATACTGCTATAATAACTATTTATTCAGTTTACAATTATCCAATTATTTATTCTTATGAGAGTACTACTGACACTGTTATGTGTACTGAAATGTTTTTGGATTTTTGTATAACACCACATTTCTACCAAAGCACTCCGTGTTTTTGATATCTGAAGTAACTGCAACATCCCCATAAATTTATCCTGTAACCTGTGCCGTAATAAATAAATAGAACTGGCGATTTAGCTTGATAAGGTGCTAGATTACTACAACCAACCCAGGACACATTAAAATTCTTCAAATAGTTAGTTTACAACATTTCATTAATAAATACTAAACATTTTAAATAATTTTTGACTGGTAAAAATAATTCTTGGATAACCATAAATTGTTCGTTTGTGTAATTGATAGAAGTAGTTTGCAATGACTAAAAGTTGCTGCATGAGCAGAAGAATCATTACATTTGTGCGATTGTTGAACTTCGTCGTGCCAACTAGATATTTTATATTAATTTATGTATTATTGTGCATGGGTTATAAATGTTAAATTAGATGCTTGATAACTTTTATGCTGTTGATGATAGACCTACTGAGTTCGACATTTTAGGAAAGCTGATTTATCGATCTTTCGAAGTATGTCAAGATATACAGGTAATATGACATTTAGCAAATCTCCAGTTATTCGGGATAAGTCATATTAGAATTCCAAATCAATAATAGCTGTCAAAGAGTGCGCTACTTTTACTATCCAAAGTCTTTTGTTTCTATATCATTATTATTTACCTCAAAATGAATTTTTGAAAAATGCGTTATTTTGACATTAATTTCACAATATTTCAGAAACAGTTGATAATAGCCTACTACAAGTTGATGTCAAAACAATTAGGATAAAAATCTTCATCAAAAACTGCAAAAACTGCCCTAGTGGTCCATTTAAAAAAATACGTTTGTTTGGTACACTGTTGTGGGACACCCTATAAGCATGAAAACATTTTCTGGCTGTAGAGCCAATGAATATTTACAAGATTTATATATGGATGAAACGTGTATTTCGATGACTCAGGGCAAGTAATAGTACTTTGTTTCTAGCGTGGGACACGCTGTACAATAGCCCGAAGCTGTATTATGGGTTTCCCGCCACTGTCCTCTAATGACCACCTCCAAGTTGCCCATGGTCTCCTGAACCTCTTTTTCTTTGGAATTTCCACTGCAGCAGTGCAGACCAAGGTTCATTTCTTGATGTTTTGAACTTGTGGCCCAGTCAGGCAAGTAAATTGGAGGAAGTTTGTGTTCCTCCAATTTACTTGCCTGACAATGTCGTCTTCACCGGTTCTTTCTCACAATTCTGCTGTGCTTACACGTTTTGGCCACCATGCTCGCAGTATATGTCTTAAGAACCGGTTCACAAATGACTGTATTTTATGTTACACTGTGTTCGTAATGAACCACCAATGTACTCATCAAACACCACTGTATTCTTCTACTCATCTCCTTTGTGGCCTTTTCCAGCACCACAGGGACAGTATCGGTGATAATATGCGGCACTGTCGAACTTAAGGCACAGTTTTAAATGGTTCCAACAAAAACCATTGGTGCAGCTTTGGCGTATCCTTGTTTAATTAACCGGATCAAGTTTTTGCCACACATAATTCTTATCTATAGAGTCAAACGCCCGTTTATAGTCAACAAACAATAGTTGCAACGGTGGGATGATTGAGGGATTCCTCAATCAGAGTTCTTAAGATGTTTATATATATATAATATAATATAATAATGTTTATTGACCAAACCAAACATAAAAGCAATACAATATAAATATAGAAAATAAATGTCAATTGGAAATCGAGTCAGTTCCACTACAACTAAGTTACAGTGGCGCTGTTTTTCATCGACCCCAGAAAGTAAATATGCAAATGCACATGCAAAATGAAAATATTAAATTTATCACACTATAACGCTAATCTATGCAAGCTCTGTCTCTAACCACAACATCACACAAGATATATATATATATATATATATATATATATATATATATATATATAGGTATATATATATACCTATATATATTACTTTTTACCTTTTACTATGTATTATGCTGTGGTATAGACCTGCAGTGGGCAATAATCTACGCTGCGCCATGCTCATCCACCCAGCCCACTTCAAAGTGCGCGATATTCGGCTTCTTTTCCGGATATTATATATGAAGCGCAAACACGCGTTTTGTACACGTTGCACACGCGCCCGCTCTACTGCGCTAATACAAGGGCCATACAACTGATCACCATAGTTAAAAATTGATAGTACAAGCGTGTTACATAATTGAATTTTTAGTTTTTGATTTAATAAGTGGCGATTGGTATAGAGTAGTGTTGGGAATTTCGGCCAAGGTCCGAGCCCGGCCCGGCCCGGCCCGACCTGAAGTCGGGCAGGGCCGGGCCGGAGCTATCTTCGGGCCGGGCCGGGTTGGGCCAAACTGGACCGCACATAGTGTCGGGCGGGGCCGGGCCGGGTCGGGCCCAAAGTCGGGCCTAAAGTCGGACCGGGCGCCAGGCTCGGCCCGAAAGCCCGACTCGGCCCGAAAGCCCGACTTGGCCCGAAAGCCCGACTTGGCCCGAAATCCCGACTCGGCCCGAAAGCCCGACTCGACCCGCAAGCTCGACTAGGCCCGAAACACTGAAGAACTTTATACTATAACTATGCTGTTAGACTGTCCTTTTATAAATTGCTGATATATAATTTTAATAACGAATTGCCACTGTTAAATCAGGAAAAGTATCACATATTGGTGATTGTCTACAAAATAATAAATTTTTAGGTTGTACATAAGTAGGTATCATAACTTTTTCTCCTAATAAAAGAATTTCCTGCTAATATAAGAAAATGTAATTTACCATTTTCAATTACGTGGTAACTTAATAGTTGAAATTAATAATTTTAGTTTTAGCAGTTATTTACAGTGATGTGGGCCGGGTAAATACCCAGTGGGTGGGAACTTATAAAATGGGTATTTACCCGGATATTTATCCCTACTTAGGGTAAATACCTAAATTTTGGGTATTTATCCCTTTTATACCTAAAACACCATTTAACAACATTTCAGAGATATTTATACAGGGTATAACACTTTTTTTTTCGCAAGAATTGTTCTTAGATAGCAAATGTCATTCTGAGTATAACAAAATAACAAAATTAAAAGTAAATATTTTTAAGTAAAAAATTCAAAATGCTAAAAATAAGCAAATAAACAAATTAACGAAAACAAAATACATATGAAATTTTTTAGACATTTGTTTCTCTACAAGTAATTGTCATTCTGAAACTTTCTTTCATGCCGACTTATTGGGTTTATCAATTCCTAAGGAAGTTAAGTCATTTAATGTACAGTTTTGCAATTATTTTACAATTATTTCAAACGGTTGTATTTTTTTAGGGAATAAAGAAAACAAATAGTCCATATGAAACTTTTTGCTTACTGTGGCGTTTACTATCAGGAAAAAAGTCATGCGGGAACAAAATGGGAAAAGTGAGCACTCTATAGATGTGTACTCTTGATTACAAATAACGTAATATATTTGAGTTATATAAGAACATTCAGTACATTTAGTTGGATTCATAGCAAAATATGAAATTGATTAACAACGACGAAAGCCGCTATGTCAACTTAACATATAATCATAAGTTTCTGCTAAATCTTCTTCGATACACAAAATATGGAAGATTCACTCGAATGAATGGACGATGATGACAAGGAAATGTGTGCTCTTGATATATCGTCAGATGAGACTAATATTTTTATTCTTTGTTTTAACAATGTTTTTATTTTTATAAGAATAACCTTTATTTTGAGATAAGAGAATACCTTTTGATTTTGTGATAAAAAGCAAACCTTTATTTAGTAATTAAATATTTAATTTTACTGCTATTTTGAATAACAATATTATGTTTATAAATACCCCTATAAATACCCAGTTTGGGTAAATACCCAGGTATATACCCGGGGTATTTACCCTTGATAATAAATACCCGGGTATTTAACATTACTGGTTATTTACCAAGAAAATAAATTAATTACCGAAATTTAACATTCCTAGATATAGTTAGTTATCTAAAATAATGACTTATTTACCAAACACTTTTGTTAACATAGATAGCAATCATAACTTACAGTGATCGACATTAACGTAGGTTTAATTAACCATTTTGAATTTTCTATTACCCGATAACTTAAGCCAACGTAATAAGCAATTTTTAATTTTTTAGTACGTGGTAATTTAATATTTGAAATTAATAATTTTAATTTGAAAGGTAATTTACTAAAAACAAATGATTGCCGTAATTTAACATCCATGTCCATAATTATATACATGCGTTGGCCCATGTATATAATTAAGTAGCCTTGTTCCCGAGATTTCGGGCCCGGTGGAGTTTTCGGGCCGAGTCGGGCTTTCGGACCAAGTCGGGCTTTCGGGCCGAGTCGGGCTTTCGGGCCGAGTCGGGCTTTCGGGCCGAGTCGGGCTTTCGGGCCGAGTCGGGCTTTTGGGCCTAGTCGGGCTTTCTGGCCGAGTCGGGCTTTCGGGCCGAGTTGGGTTTTCGGGCCGAGTCGGGCTTCAGGCCGAGTCGGGCTTTTGGCGTTTCGGGCCGGATCGGGCCGAGCCGACCAGGCCGCCCACGCTCTCGGACCGGCCCGGACCGGGCCAAACCAGGCTGTCGGGCCTGTCGGGCCGGGCCATGCCGTCGTTATGTCGGGCCGGGCCGGGCCGGGAAAAATCTCATTTTCCCAACACTAGTATATAGTAGTTTAAGCGCAGAATTTGCTCTTTGCAGCAGAATGCCTATATGTTTCCGAAACCTCAAAGCGGAGTCAAAAGTTATACCCAGGTTACGAGATTCATTTGCTACGTCAACTCTGACACCATCAATGTGTATATGTAACGATGCACGCACCCTGTCAGCTGCAACCCTACTTCCAAACACCAAAACAGAAGACAGTCGGATTAATGTTAAGACAAAGACGTTTGGCAAAGGTGACTAAAGTGGCCAAATCACTATTTATACTGTTTTCAGCAGTCAAAAAATTGTCCTCCGGAAATGAGTAATAAAGTTGCGTGTCATCGGCGTACATATGTGATCTGCAGTGACGAACAGATTTTCAAACGTCGAATGTATATATAAAGTACAAAAGAGGGCCTAGGATTGAACCTTGGGGAACCCCAGACACAACAATATTTTCCTGGGACACTTTGTCTTTCAATACAACGGTCTGAGTTCGGTTTTCAAGGTAGTTTTTAAATAAATTTGTTGCATGACTTGAAAGGCCAATAAAATGTAAAATAGAAAGAATAGTATTATGATGTAAGGTATCGAACGCCTTAGAAAAGTCGAGCAGTACTAGAGCTGTTATGTTGTTATTGTCTGTACCACGAAATATGTCGTCAGTGACATCAAGGAGAGCAGAGGTGCAGCTGTATCCAGGTCTAAATCCCGATTGATAATCCGGTAGTATACTATGTTTATCTAAGTGGTTTCGTAATCTGGCAGCTATAACTTTCTCGAAGACCTTCGATAGGACCGGCAGGATGCTAATCGGCAGATCAGCTAACCGACAAGGGCTTCTCACGTTGGGAAGCGGTCTAACAAAAGCATCAAGAGCATCTAGGCCTAAATTCGCTTTGCTGTTTGCGGAGAACCGCTTCAACCACGTCGATCATTGCATAGTATTATACAACAGAATACCTTATACCCCCGATATTGGCGTATAATACAAATATTTCGAAAATATACGTTTTTGTTCAAACTCGTTTTTATGTTAAAGCAAAAAAAATTTCATCATAGTAACACTCGCAGACAGACAGAAGAACAAAGATAGCAAACATCACAACAATCAAAAGCTAAAATGGTCATGATCTCCCTGCAAGAAAGAATGCCGCTGGAGCCAGATCTTGACGGGATGGGTCCTAATGGGCAACCCAAGAAGCAGAGAACGTCAACTCAAACGATGGAAGAACGAAATCAAGGCAACAACAGGAAATCTACTAGATGTGTGTGCAAAACAAATGGGCTGAATGAATCTACGCAATAAATATTTGTTTTTATATTAAATATACACATTTAGTTGTTAATTTATTTCGCTACCTATGTAAGTTGTGTTCATTGCTAATCTTACCATTATTATAAATTTCCTTTATTTAATTATTAAATTAATTACTAATGAAAACGCAAAGTAATTCCAATCCCTTGTTTCTACAACCCGTTAATAATTATTTTTAGACCTAAGAATACCTGCTTAGAGTAAGCAAAACACACTTTCTGTACTTGCTGCTAAAGTTGAAATTAACTAGTTAGATTTAAAATTAATGTAATTAAAAATCTACCGGTAAATTATGTATAGATACATACATAAAATAATGGTAAACAAGCGTGCATATCATACATGTATGCGTATTTATTTTTTCCTGTTTGTGTAAATTTTGCTGCTTCTGTCGATATTTTATTGCCTTCCGATCGCACCTATTCTATTTCAACATTGAAAATGTATTTGCACAGGTTTTTACGCAAATTCGAGGTATACAATTCGAAACGAGCAAATAATAAAATGTACATCGGTCGCAAAATTGTAACACATGCGCCCATACGTGAAATTTAATATAAATTCACTTTTTAATGAAACCATTCACTGTCGACAAATTGTATAGTAGCCCTGATTTGTATAGTTTAATTTGATACACAACAAAAAAATATCTGAACCGCATCAGAATGCGTTTGTTCCGAATTGTTTTTTAGAGCAGGGTTTTATTTAATATTGAAATTGCAAACATTGTTTATACCGTTGTCATCTGAACGAGTGTTAATTGCGTATAAAATTTGTATTTTAAAATTGTTTTTTAGTGAATTTGCTTTTGAAATAAAACATAATATACATATAGTGTCGTTGTTTACATAAATCAGTTCGCTGATAGTAATTTTTTTTTCATTGTTAAAAATGTGTCTAAAAATTTGTATGTTACCGTCATCATCAAAAAACAATCGTCCCCGTATGCTAATATTAGCTATCGGCAACGATAAGGGAATATTTCGCACGATTAATTTTCAATCGGCTCCGCTAAAGAAACGAAAGGGTCGCGTCATAACGCACCGACGATTTAAGGGTACGGTCACACGCACTATCAAGCAAACGGTATTCGCAAATGCCCACGTCGCACGCAAATTTACCAACAACAACCCCACATGACCCTTAGCAATTTCATGGGACCTACCAGGTTTTATCAGCAGATACACCATAAGAGCGTAAATATATTCTCATGAATCCAATGCTTCGTGAGCAACTACAATCATAATACCTGGTGATTTTGTGAAAACAAAAGTTTTGATTTAACTAAGTAGACTTTTCAAAGGTGCTGTAATACAACATTTACATAGTAGGTAATATTTTTTAGTACTAAGGATGCAGGGTTGGACATTTACCGCAACAATGTTTAAAGCTCTAATCGCGCATTACACAAATAGAAAGTAACAGATCAAATTTCTACCGAATACGCTTGAAAGGTATCACTAATACGAGAAACACGGCATACATTGTATACAGGGTGTCACCTTCCGAATCCCGATAATTTCCAAACTCATTTCCTGTCATATTTGAGGCTCTTTGATTCCAATTTGGTTGCCTGATTTTCAAAATTGAATTTGGCTAATTTAATATGGCAATCCAAAGTCTAAAAACTGTCGGATTCACTTAAAACCTATTTTATGGGATATTTTGGGCTTTCTGATTCCAAGTTTGATGTAAAATTTCCAGCCAAATCTACAGGTGGATAAATCGAATAGATTTACTTTTTAAAACGTTTATTACGGAAAGCGCTTCCTGCGCTTCCTCCTTTTGTTTTAGAGAAAAGTAATGTTTTACTTTAAATGCTGTTTTTAAACAAAAGTTTCGTGGATAAAAGATATGGTCTGATCAAATTATTATTTTAAACGTTTCTTACGAAGAAACTCTTGGCAATTTGATCCGACAATTTTGACATTTTACAATTTATTACGAAGTATATTACGATTTGGTGGTCAATAATAATGAATTAATACTGACATATTGATGATAAAAAAATCAACATGCCGGGTCATACCTCGAAAGAGTAGTTGATGTTCCTTATTTAATGAAATTTATTACAGGCGATAGTGGGGTTCAAGTACTACGTGTCATTTTTTATTCGGTTTAATTACCATAGTATCACATCAATGATAGAGCTACAACAATCTGGATACCGCCACAACAATCTGGAAACAAATGTTGGAAAATAAAGCCCAAATTAAAAAAAAAAATGGATAAAGCCACTGCATAGTTGTGAATCATAATGTCAATCCAATAGTTGTGAGTCTGAAAGTAAACGTAATATTTTATTGTATAAAGTAGTGGAGGTATAATCCCCATAACCATAAATTTTGTATTAAATATGTCAACTTTTTTAAATGAGATCTGTATTTTTTTTGAAGAATTTAGTAGATGGCTTATTTCCTGAATTCAATGAAGCTCTAATCGTGTAGCCTTACATAAAAAAAAAAACATTCTAGAAAGCGACAATTGAAAATTGTAAAATATTGGTAACACTGGGGAAGGTGGATTTTTCAATGGATTGTCCATAGGCGTTTTATATAGATTCCTCTGTGCTGAATGGGAATGGGGACACAAAAGCTTCCTATCACGTAAAGTTTTCGAAAAAGTTAAAGCGTGATGTAAAACATTGTGACTTGTCAATGTTTGTGGATTTGTGGCACCTGAATCTCAAAGTAGACATGAAACTTGTTCTTTTATCTGATATCGTGGAAGATTGTTCATGGCATTGATTTCGGCTGCTATAAATTCATACAAATTTTCATAGTCACAATTTTTGATATTTTGAAATCATCTTTTTCGAAAACCTTACGTGAGAGGAAACTTTTAAGTCCGGATTATTGGTCACCGCAAAGAAATATTTTCCAACGTCATAAATAAATAAATATTATATTTTACAATATTTAAGTTATGCTTAGGTATGTACATGTGTGGCTAAAGCCCTTGATGTAAAGCAAACGATCTTGAAGTTATACATAGCTACTTGTTTATGTCTGCTGGATGCCGGATAACACATGTAAGTAATTCATTGCATTGAGAAAAAAAACCTCTAGTAAATTTACCGTCTCATATTAAAATCAAAAGTTGGAGTTTGTACTAGGGTTTCCACAGGGTGTAGCGCGGAAAATTATGTACGGGGATCTCAGAAACTGAAAGAGCTACGATGTCGGTTAAATGGGACAAAAGCTGCGTAATTTTTTTTATTACTAAGCATAAGATGCTTAACATATTGAAACCAATCTAAAAGATTAGCCGTCAATTTAAATCTGAATTCTTAAAACTAGGTACTTGTCTCTAATAGGCTATCCACTGATGTCCCTATATTTACTTTGTCCCAAACAAGAAGCACTAACACTTCACTCACTCTGCTCTGCCTTTTACACATTTCACTGAGTCACTAGTTCGAAGGGTTTAGTTATTTCTAGTCTTCTCCCTAGATTCTGGTTGTCCAGTAGCTGCAGGGCCTCTACGTTGACGTGATGGCTTAGGCGAGATTCATGCTTAGTGGCGAATCTTTTTATCTCTTGGATGACTTGTGGGACACCATGATCACGGTGCAGGTATGTACCGAGGAGCGTTAACCATATGCCTTAGTACTTTATTTTGGAAAATCTGGATTCCTTGTATATTGGAGTTTTTTCCGCAGCCCCAAAGCTGGATGCCGTATAACTAAATCGGTTTAAGTACTTGGTTGTAAACTTGTAGTTTGTTCTGTACTGACAACTGAGAGTTTCTTCCCAGAAGCCAGTACAGTTCTCTGAATTTGAGGCCAAGCTCTACTCTTTTCTTCTTAACATGTTCTTTCCACCTTAGTTTTGTATTCAGAGTCATACCCAAATACTTTGCAGTGTTCGCATATGGAACTATGGCGTCGTTAATCTTGACATGAGGTATGTCCTCGATTCTTTTGTTTGTAAAGTTAATGTGGACAGATTTCAGTTCGTTGAGCTTGGTCTTCCATTTTTTGGTCCATTTATATATTTTATTACTAGCTTGTTGAAGATTCCTGGTAGATTCACCAATAGTTGATCCCACTGCCATTAGAGCCGTGTCATCTGCAAATGTGGCGACTGTTACATTTTCCATCTGTGGAAGGTCACTTGTATATAGTAGATAGAGAATTGGTCCCAATACACTACCCTGGGGTACCCCAGCTTTGACTTCTTTTAGTTCCGAGTATTCATCGATCTGTTTTATTCTGAATAGTCTATCAGATATATAGGATGTTAGCCGCTCGACGTATTGTAAAGGTAGCATACTCTTTAGTTTGTGTATCAATCCTTCGTGCCAAACCTTATTGAAAGCTTGTGTCACATCAAGAAAGATTGTTGAGCAAATAAGCTTTCCTTCTAATGCTTTCTCTATGATATCTGTTATTCTATGGATTTGATCTATATTGGAATGCTTTTCTGTAAAACCAAATTGGTGATTAGGAATTAGTACGTTTTTCTCAATGGTAAGTTTCATTCTCTTTAGAAGCAACTTTTCAAGGAGCTTCGATATCATTGGCAACTGTGATATTGGGCGATATGATTTGGCCTCGGTCGGTGGTTTGCCTAGTTTTGGTATCATGATAACTTCTGCTGCTTTCCAGACATGTGGGTCGTATTTTAGTCTGAACGATGCATTTATTAGGTACGTCAGCATAACAATACCTTTCTTAGGTAATTGCTTAAGAACTTCTCCTGTGACAAGATCATATCCAGGTGCCTTCTTTGGATTCAGGTTTGTCTTGATTTCTCTGGCAACTTCCTTTGGAGTAACTAGCTGTATGGCTTCTTCATCATAGGTTATATCTTCATTCGTGATTGGCTCTGATTGGATGTTGTGGGGCTGGAAGATTTCTCTTAGATGTTCTGCAAAAATTTCAGCCTTCTGTTTATTGTCTCTTGCCCAGATACCATCTCTTCGTCTTATAGGTGGGACGTGGGCCACTGGCCCCTTGTATTTCCTCACTGCTTTCCACAGCGAGTAATTTGTTTCTTTATCGGGAGTCAATTTGGTTAATTTCGCGTTTAAGTTGTTGGGATTTATTATTAAGTATGGTTTTGTCAGCTGGATCTTGTGACTGTTGCCATCTTCTTCTAGCTTGTCTTTTTTGCTTGACCATTTCTCTAATTTCCATAGGATAATTATTTCCAATAGTTCTGTGGGTGATTTCTTTAGTGTTGTTCCAGGCAGCTTTCTGGATGGTGTTGATGAATGAATTATGCGTCTACGTCGAGCTGATCTCTGGTTTTAAGCTGTATATTTAGCTGTATAGTGTTTTTAAGCTCTATTTTAACGCTTACCCAGTCTGTAGTTTTATTGGTCAAGGCTGGGGTACATTCCTTTTTGATTATGCTTTCGCTTAGAGTCATTAATTTTGCAGAGTGATCAGAGTCCAGATCAAAGTTCTCCTCAATATCAATGAAGTACGGTGAACATTTTCTTGTTATAAAGAAGTCTAAAAGATCCGGGGTTTTGTCCTGGTCAGTAGGCCAATAGGTTGGCTTACCTATGGAATGGAATCGACATCCTCTTTCTTGGATTGCTTTTCTCAGCTCTGTCCCTTTTGTGATTATCAGTCTGGAGCCCCAGTCTGTCTGTTTGGCGTTATAATCACCACCCAGTATAAACCTTTCTCCGAGATGTTCTAAGAATTTATTGTAATCTGATTTTTTGAGATTAAACCTTGGTTATGTTTGGTTGATTTTATACCAACGACCGTAAGTTGTACTTCTGCGCTCTCGAGATGGCACTCCTCATAGTGATTTATGCTACTTTTTATTATTATGGCACTTCCTCCTCTAGCTTGGTTATTCGGATGACATGCTTTATACACCTGATAGCCCTTCAACTTTAGATATGTCTGATTTGTTGAGTGTGTTTCTGAAACAAGACATATATCGATTTTATGTGTGTTTAGAAACACTTCTATTTCCAATTTTCTGTGTCGTATACCGTTGGCATTCCAAGTTGCGATTCGTAAATCGTTAGTCATCTTATGTTGTTGTCTTTTACTGTTCTACCTTAGATAATCTCTCTTCGATTTTGTCCATCCTTTCTAGAATTTTTTGTAGCAAATGCATAGTAGTGTCACCTGAGTTGATGTCTTTTTGTTGTCTTTTTTTTGAGGAATCTGTGGCTTGAGCTTATGTTGTGCTTGTATTTGTTTTTTTAATTGGTTTTGATTTTGGGATGTTACTTGTACGCTGTTGTTGGCCCACTTTTGGTTGGGTTGGTAAGTTGGGTAGACCTTTCTGGTCTCTGATTCGTTGTATTTATTGTGCCACCATACAGCCTCTGTAGTTTGCAGAAATTCATAGAGTGAAAGAGTCAAATTTAAACAAAATTAAGGGATTACAAGAGAGTCAAATTGAGAATGTAATTGTGCAGGACGGGTGGGTAAAGAATTGTACAAATGTGGAACTTCCAACTAGGGTTTCCAACATTTTAGCTTTGGGACCTAAGTTCGCACTTCCAGTGGATAATACAGAGATTCCAGTAGATAAGTTGTTGGCCGATGTTGAACAGATTTTTAGTAATGTGGACAATCACAAAAGGGATATGTATAGAGCCAAAATAACAAATGTAATAACCAACCATTTGTCTCATAATAGTAAAGTAACACAACAACTAAATTCAGACTATAATTTAGCAAAAAGATTTTTAAAGGAACATAAAGAATTGATAGTCCTTAAGAGTGATAAAGGAGGAAAGACGGTGGTAATGTACAGTCAGGATTACAATGAAAGAATGCTCAATTTACTAGAAGACAAAAAGATATTCAGAAAAATAAAAACAGACCCCACTCAGAGGATACAAACAAAGGCAAATGCATTGATTTCAGAATGGGTCAAAACAGAAATTATCCCACCCGAACAAGGGAAAAAATTTAAAACATATAATTCAGTGTGTCCGAGAATTTGTGGGAATCCTAAAATCCATAAAGAAAATATTCCTCTACGTCCACAAATTTTAGATAACGCATACAACATGGAAAATCAGTATTACACAGGGGACACATAAGTTTGCTGAATTCATGAAAAATAAAAAATTACCATTAAATTACAGAGTTTTATCTGTGTAATAAATTTGTTCGGAAATATTTCAAAAGAATTGGCAATTAAAGTAATTAATCAAAATTGGCATAATATTAAAAACTTTACAAACAACATGACCGGAGCACATTTTATTGAACTTGTAACGTTTGTATTAGACAACAATTATTTTTCTTATAAGACAGTCACTACTTACAAACTTTTGGTTGTGCTATGGGATCGAAGCTCAGTCCAATACTTTCCCAGTATATTATGGATTCTTTGCTTGATGAATGTTTACCAATAATTGTCCTTTGAGGTTCCTTTCGTAAAAAAGTTTGTTGATGATTTGATAACAGGAGTGCCTGAGAATTGAACTTACAGCTTACTCTAGAACAAGAAGATCATAATAATAGAGTACCATTCTTGGACACTAAAGTGATTAGAGATCCAGATGGGAATTTAAAACTAGACTGGTATCAAAAACCAAGTTCATCTAATAGATATATTAATTACAACTCGCAACATGGCATGGGAATAAAGGTGAATTTCATCAAGCAAATGAAGAAACGAATAACAATTATAAGTGATCGGGAATATTTGGAAAAAAATTTAAAAAGGTTAGAGACTATTTTGATGCAAAATTCATACCCAAAGGCACTGATCACGAGTTTGATTTACAGAACGTCAAATATGGAGCATGATACAATAGCCAGTGAAAGTACAAACAGAGATCAAAATATTGATAATTTAGAAAACAAAAAATATGGGTCAATTATAGATATATAAACAAATAAAAGGCCTCTTTTCTTTGCAAACAATTCTTTAATTTACTAAACTAGTAAATTAAAGAATTGTTTGCAAAGAAAAGAGGCCTTTTATTTGTTTATATACGATAACACTTTGCACTATGGACAGTTACTTAATTATAGATATAGCAAATTTAACAAACAAAATTATTAGAATCTTTGGTAATGAAAGAATAAGGATTGCAAAGAAAAGTATTAAGACAGTAAATAGTTTGTTCAGTTGTGTCCCACATTTCGAACCGAGCAGACGTTTTTTAACGCTCCTCAACGCATGGTGTTTTCGCGCCGCGAATCAAGTTTCAAAACATTCCGCGTGTGGGCCACGAGGTCAGTGTTGTCGCGGAATAGACAAAAAACAATAACAATGGCATCGCAACCAATGTCACCGGTAACCACTAAGCAAGTGATCAAAGTGCAAACAACACACGAGCATGCATTATATGCTGCTTTAACTAGATCACAAGTGGAAAACAAAACATTGACTGACCTCATTAATCAACTTAATGAACAAGTTCAATTAATGAGAAATGAAATCTTAGAGTTAAAAAAGGACAAGGAACCTATCCAACCTGCCCAGGAAAAGAAAAATCAGGATAATTATTTCACAGACGAAGAAGAATTAGCTAAAGAAACGGAATTGTTGAAATCTTTCCTCTAAAGAAATCGAAACTATTGCCACAATGCAAAAACTGTCAAGCTTGGGGTCACACCCGTGGATTCTGTCATAGGGATCTAAGATGTGCGAAATGTGCTGGACCACATGCATCGACAGATTGCAAGAAAAAGAAGGAAGATCCCCCAAAATGTTACAACTGCCATGAGCAACATCCGGCAAACTATTTGTACAGAAAGAACTCCAGGCCTTAAGAGATAAGGCGAGTGGAAATCCAAATTGTACAAAAATTGCAAAAACTTCTTCGACTAGCAATGAGACTGCTGCAAGCAGTAACGGCCCAACCTACACCGATAAAGTCAATCCAAGGAAACAACAAGTTGAAGCAACTGTACAAAAGCCTTCAATTAAAAGTAACACTGTACCACAAGAAAATATAACAGTAAGTCAACAACTTCAGCTTATTCTTCAAAAATTAGACAAGCAAGAGAAAACCAACAACTCTATTATAAAAAGACTAGAGAAACTAGAAAATGCCACTAAAAGGGCAACTCCAAAAAATCAAAATGGTAAATAATCTCAGAATAATGTGTTGGAATGCCAATGGGTTACTACAGCATCAACATAATCTATTAGCCATTTTAAACCTGCAATAAATAGACATATGTCTGATCTCTGAAAACCATTTTACCAGAGAGTCATATATAAATTTGGATGGCTACAGTGTTTATCATACTACAGTCATCATAAGCAAGAAAATCTCCCACTACGAAGATATCAAAATTGATGCAGAAGAGTTTCAAGTGACAGCTGTAAAAGTCAAAACCTTTAATGGAATGATTACAACAGCAGCCATATGCTCTCCGCCAAGACACAACATAAAGGCACAACAATATATAAACTTCTTGACTAACTCCACAGGAAAAATTCTGGGTGGAGACATTAATGCTAAAAACGTTTTCTGGGGATCACGGTTACTACAACAAAAGGAAGAGAGCTTTACCAATCCACAAAACAGTATAAATGTGAAGTTCGTTCTACAGGTAAACCTACTTACTGGCCCACTGACATAAATAAGATCCCAGACCTAATAGATCTATTTATTACTAAAAATCTATCGTCCGCTTATACTGAAGTGGAAGAGGAATTTGATCTGGATTCGGATCATTCGCCAATTGTTCTCACCTTAAGCGAAACGATAATTAAAAAAGAAAGGAATCCAACACTTACAAGTAAATATACGTGCTGGGATACGTTCTGGAGAATACAGTCTGGAGAATACAATAGATCTAATCAAGAATATCTCAAAAATAGAAGATGAAACTCTTTGATTAATGACAGATATACAGAAATCCGCTTGGGAAGCCGCGCCTGTAATTCCAAGAATAGTGAAAGGTAATAATTACCCAAAGGAAGTAAGAGAGATATTTATGGAAAAAGGAAAAACGAGAAAACGTTGGCAGGTAAGCAGGGACCCAGCAATCAAAACTAAATTAATTTGGTTGAGTCAGGAATTACGTAGAACGATTCAAGACATTAAGCAACAGTCAATACACAAAAGCCTCGAAGAAATGACAAGTGACGTAAGCACAGATTATTCTCTATGGAAGGCGACTAAAGGAGTTAAATACCCAATCACAGAAATTCCGCCTATAAAAAATCTGGATGGAACCTGGGCTAGAAATGATAAAGACAAAGCCATAGTCTTTGCCGACTTCTTGGAACAATCCTTCACTCCAAATGAAGACAGAAGAAGTATGGAAGAAAAGACTAATTCTACAATAATCCAAGGAAATCGAATACCCCCCGTTACTCCTAAAGAGGTAATAAATGAAATTAAAAAAATGGAAACCAAAACGTCACCTGGGTTTGCTCTAATAACAGGCGAGAATTTACAAAAATTACTTAAAAAGCCATAGTTAAGATAACAAACCTCTGCAACGCAGCATTTAGGCTTAAATATGTGCCAACTGTTTGGAAAACTGCGGAGGTAGTGGCGATTCCCAAGCCAGGCAAAGCACCAAATGAAGCAGCCTCCTACAGGCCAACTTCTTTACGGCCCACATTGTCAAAACTGTTTGAAAAACTATTTGCAAAACGACTGAAGCCAATCTTAGATGAAAGAAACATTATACCCGCTCATCAGTTTGGATTCAGAAACAAACATTCGACAATTGATCAGGTACACAGAATAACAAAGATAATAGAACGAACTTTAGAAGAAAAAAAAGGTATACTCCAGTATATTCCTGGATGTGGCAAAAGCGTTCGACAAAGTTTGGCACGAAAGCCTACTCTATAAGCTGGAACTGATACTACCCTTCGAGTATAGCCAACTATTAAAATCATACCTTTCTAACAGATACTTCCGTATAAAGCAAGATAATGAGTACTCAACTCTCAAAAGTATTACAGCTGGAGTACCACAAGGTAGTGTACTTGGCCCAATTCTTTACCGTCTTTACACACATGATCTTCCGCAACCAGATGGTGTTACCGTTGCCACTTTTGCTGATGACACTGCTATCATGGCGGTAGATACAAATGTTGAAGGAGCAACGCTAAATAAAACTGCAGAATGCTGTCAACAATATTAGTGATTGGATGCGACGATGGCTAATTGCATTGAATGAAACCAAATCCGTTCACATAAATTTTACCAATAAGCGAATACAACACGTTCCAGTGAAAATAAATAACACCACCGTACTCTACTCGAACACCGCAAAATACCTCGGTATGACGCTGGACACCAACCTTCGCTGGAAATCACACGTTAAAAAGAAACGAGAAGACTTGGGCATAAGATACAAGAAAATCTACTGGCTTATTGTTAGGAAGTCGGCTTTGTCGTCATATATATATAAGCCAAGCAATATGGCCATCATTCAACGCTTCCAAAAGAAGGTGCTAAGAAACATCGTGGGTGCACCTTGGTATATAAGAAACAGAAATCTCCACAGGGATCTTGAGATGGAATTAGTAGCCAACAAAATTGGAAAGTTTGCAGAAAATCATCAGAACAGACTTCTCCAGCACACGAATGTTGAGGCAATCCAGCTTCTTGACAATTGTGACAGTGTGCGAAGACTCAAAAGAACTAAACCTTTTGAGTCGGTGAAGTGATGTTAAAAAAGCAGAGCACAGTGTTATGTGAGTGATAGGTGAACAAAGCAGAGCAACGTGCAGTGTGTGAAGTTTAAAGCGTCAGCATCCAAACTAAATTTAAGTTACACCAATGGGGAACACTTTTTAAACGTACTAATTTAGGTTAGATTAATATAGCTAGATAGTCATCAGACTAGGTGTTATACGCAAGTCCCCATGAGGTGCTGTTAATTAATAAAATAAAGTAAATAGTTTTTTCAGTAAGCTTAAAGACACCCCCCCCCCCATTATTGCAATCCAACGTCATTTATCGGTTGCAGTGTACTGATTGCCAATTGTTTCATGTTGGCCAGACTTCACAACGTGTAAAGTCTAGAATATCCGGACACAAAAGTGACAGTAAAAACAATCAACAGAGATGTACTTTGGCAGCTCACGTTAATGATAATGACCACAAAATGAATTATGATGACGTAAAAATATTAGATGTAGAAAGAAATTATTTTAAAAGATCATTTTTAAAAATGTATTATATTCACCAAAATAAGGATTCTATGAATAAACGATCGGACATACAGAATTTAAGTAACATCTACACTTACCTGCTGGAATATAAAACTAAAAATAACAATAACAACAATAGTTTATTGGAGGACGCAATTATATTTTAATAGTGAATTTAGAAGAATTTAGTAAACTCAGTCAACAACAAAGTCACCGGGGTTGAAATATTGGCTATATTATTCGCATTGAAAAGAAAAACAGTACACATGTCACTTGTATTTTCAATTTTGGGCCATCGATAGGTGTTAGTTTTTAACCATTTCGTTCTGTTCTGTTCATTTTATATTCGTAACAAATGTTCTTAGCCTAATATACTGATTGGATACAGTGTGGAAATGCTAATTGCAAATGATAAGAAGATGTCGATTTTATAAATTAACCTCAAAGATCATATAAGTTTGTTTAACCTATTGTTTCGTATAATGTAGTGTTGTGAAAAATATATAGAATAAAAAAATAAAATAAACGCCGAAAGCTTGGCTTAATGAGTAAAGAGTAATATTACTCTAGTCTCCCAGTCGAATTCCCATTAGTCATCAACAAATATATACTATATATATATACAGGGTGAGTCACTAGAGTCGCGGTGGTAGATATAGCAATTATCTTTAGAGATGGAAAAAAATATTTAATACAAAAGTTGTTTGGCATATCATTTTCTACAACGTAAAATTATTTTCATTTATACTGGGTGTTGCATTTAGGCGTAGCAGAAAATAAATTAACTTTTTTAAATGGAATGCCCTGTATATTATAACATATTATGATTGCGAAGAAAATTGTCTTACTAATTGTATCAGGTGATATTGACGTAAAGCTAATAGTTTCTGCAATATTCAATTTTTTATTAAAAAAATGGCCGTTGCAGGCCTTTTCCGAAAACTACGTAATAGCGTCATTTTTGCAGATATTTTCTTACAACTTTGTCAGAAAATAACCAATACTAATAGGGAGGTGATAGTGCCCAAAGAAATTTGATGCGCTATACAGGGTGTTCCTAGCACCTAATCAATTTTGATATTTTTCAAATGGCTATTTCTTGAGTTTTTTAAATGGAACGCCCTGTATATTATTTGCTGGTTGCATTTCCCATTAAGTTGCCTTTAATTTATATTAAGTGTGGCATATACATATTTGTACCCGTTTTCGTGATATTTGGAATTTAAAGAAAATGTGTAATAAAGTATACCAATACAGTGCTTTAATATTACACCCTGTATAATTGAGTTAGTTTTTTTCATGTATTTTGTTATAATATAAATAAATTATAAATGTTGGTAAAGTTAAAAATGCTATTTTTTATAAAGATACATTTAAATAGCAGAGTTACGCTAATATTTTAAGTTAGCTTAGATTTACTTAACCTCGTTGTCATGGAAACAAAAACAAATAACAGACGTGTAGTTATTGCTGTCAACAGACTTAATATAGCTAACCAACATTTGTAATCTCTGTTAACGATGAATTTTAATTATACTAAAGAGGAACTGATAAATATTATTTACATCTATGGAGAAGCCGGCAAAAACGCTCTACTGGCCTCAAGAATTTACGCTCAGCGATATCCCGAAAGACGGCATCCCGATGCAAGAACAATTAATAGAGTTCGGGAACGTTTTGAATCAACAGGTACTATTACTTACAAAAAAAGAAAAAAAAACAAAAGCGGCGACACATGAAGAGAATGAATTTCTGGTAGTTGCTAGTGTGGTAGAAAATCCATACTCAAGCACTAGACAAATAAGAAATCAAGGAATAACCCAATCATCTGTGTCCAGAATAATACGGCGACACAAGTATCATCCATATCATGTGCAACATGTACAGGAATTGAGCGAAAACGATTTAGAAAAGAGATTAAATTTTTGTAATTGGGCAGCTGCTAAAATTCAACAACAAGCAATTTTTTTTTACTTTGTTCTTTTTACTGATGAAGCTACGTTTCATAAAAATGCGTATGTTAACCAACATAACTTCCATTTTTATGCAACAGAAAATCCTCGCGTTATCAGGCCTTTGGACCATCAACATAGATGGTCACTCAATGTATGGGGTGGAATAGTAGGTACCAATTTGCTAGGGCCTTACTTTTTTGAGGGTTCCGTAAATAGTCAAAGGTACTTACATTTTCTTAACAACCATCTACATGAATATTTAGATGATTTGCCGCTTAATATTCGCCAAAACTTAATTTTCCATCACGACGGAGCCCCACCCCACTTTAGTCTGAACGTAAGACAATTTTTGAACAACCAATACCCCAACAAATGGATTGGAAGAGGAGGCCCTACGTTATGACCGCCAAGATCTCGTGATCTAAATAAGTTGGATTTTTTTTTGTGGGGTCATGTTAAGGAATTAGTATACCAGACACCACCTACCACACAAGACGATATGAAGATTAGAATAAGAAATGTTTTTGCTGACATCAGAGAAAATAAGAGAGAGATGTTAAGAAATACTTCGAGATCTTTTGCCCATCGGATTAATGCTTGTAGAAGACAAAATGGAGGGCATTTTGAACACCTACCAAATCAATAACTACTTGTTGTTTTATCTTTAATTGTTATAGTTTTTTACTAGTTTTATGTTAATGCTTATCAAGTTTAAAAAATAGTTTAATAAATGTTATTAGTTGTGGTTTCTCTTAATTATTTGTTTTTATTTAATTTTTAGTTGTCTCAAATTATATTAATTTTTCATATTGAGTAACTAAATGGTAATTCCATGTGCCGCCAAGATCTCGTGATCTAAATAAGTTGGATTTTTTTTTGTGGGGTCATGTTAAGGAATTAGTATACCAGACACCACCTACCACACAAGACGATATGAAGATTAGAATAAGAAATGTTTTTGCTGACATCAGAGAAAATAAGAGAGAGATGTTAAGAAATACTTCGAGATCTTTTACCCATCGGATTAATGCTTGTAGAAGACAAAATGGAGGGCATTTTGAACACCTACCAAATCAATAACTACATGTTGTTTTATCTTTAATTGTTATAGTTTTTTACTAGTTTTATGTTAATGCTTATCAAGTTTAAAAAATAGTTTAATAAATGTTATTAGTTGTGGTTTCTCTTAATTATTTGTTTTTATTTAATTTTTAGTTGTCTCAAATTATATTAATTTTTCATATTGAGTAACTAAATGGTAATTCCATGTACTTTTCAATTTATTTTGAGCAATTCTGTCAGTTTTTTAATTCAACAAAAGTATTTTTTTCCTTTCTATGTTCTCTTTACAAAAAAAAATCATTAAAAAGGAACCATGTTATGCAGGGTGTAATATTAAAGCACTGTATTGGTATACTTTATTACACATTTTCTTTAAATTCCAAATATCACGAAAACGGGTACAAATATGTATATGCCACACTTAATATAAATTAAAGGCAACTTAATGGGAAATGCAACCAGCAAATAATATACAGGGCGTTCCATTTAAAAAACTCAAGAAAAAGCCATTTGAAAAATATCAAAATTGATTAGGTGCTAGGAACACCCTGTATAGCGCATCAAATTTCTTTGGGCACTATCACCTCTCTATTAGTATTGGTTATTTTCTGACAAAGTTGTAAGAAAATATCTGCAAAAATGACGCTATTACGTAGTTTTCGGAAAAGGCCTGCAACGGCCATTTTTTTAATAAAAAATTGAATATTGCAGAAACTATTAGCTTTACGTCAATATCACTTGATACAATTAGTAAGACAATTTTCTTCGCAATCATAATATGTTATAATATACAGGGCATTCCATTTAAAAAAGTTAATTTCTTTTCTGCTACGCCTAAATGCAACACCCAGTATAAATGAAAATAATTTTACGTTGTAAAAAATGATATGCCAAACAACTTTTGTATTAAATATTTTTTTCCATCTCTAAAGATAATTGCTATATCTACCACCGCGACTCTAGTGACTCACCCTGTATATATATCTTGTTTTCTTCGACCGTACGTTAGGTAAAACCAAAAATAAATTTGTTGGGTAGGACGATCACAGGAAAATCAATTGATTAACTCTTTGTTAACTGCAATATTTCGACGCTTTATTGTGTCTTCAGCAGGCAATACTAAAAACATTATGAGCACATGGTAACAAAGTACGAAAAGAACATCAAACAATTCACTTACAACTAAGTTAGTAGAGATGGCAATTTGAAGTTTCAGCAAAACCATTTCCGAATGCGGAGTAATGAAATCCATGACTATGACCGCGACAATCGGACTAATGGGAGATCCCATTGGTGTGCCAAACTTTTGTCGGTAGGTTTGATTTTGAAAAGTAAAGTACGTGTTTGAGAAAATAAACCTTAAAGCTTTTAGGAATGAATCAAGAGTGAAATGACAATTAACCTTAATCAAGTCCCACTTTGCGGTCACAATAACGACAACAAGTTCCACGGGAATATTGGTAAACAAGCTAATAACATCCAGTGATATTAATTTATGATTATTTGGGACTTTAATATTTCTAATATTGCTGACAAAAGCGAAGGTATCCCTTACATTATACTTAGTTCTTTCACTTAAAGAGAGCGATATATTAGACATATATTTCGACATTTCATACGTTGCTGAGTTAATTGCTGAAATAATCGGCCTTAAAGGTATACTTCAAATTGCCTGCAAATAACAACTGATTCGGGTAGGACTTTTTCCCAGGAATCCGACTCTGAACTTAGAACTAAACTTTGAACATTTTACAAAGCACTGCTTCTTCCTTTATTTATACATTGCACTGGCCAAATAAAACATTGTCGGAAAAATGAAATACTGATTTCGATAGGATTTTTGCCCAGAAATCCGAATCTGGACACAGAAATACCGAGATGGCTCTTGTTTTCACGAAAAACTGTGTTAAAGGTAGAAAAGCGTATTTTTTGCTAATTTTTGACTCATGTAGTTGTAGATATGTAAAAACAAATAAAAACTTCTGCATTAAACCCATATTAACTAATAAATGATTTATTATTATTATTATTTTTATATAGCTAGAAATCAGATCATAAACTTTGAAGATTTTACAGCACTTCTTTTGGCGCGGACGGAGTGCTCTGCTTCTTTTATTTATAAATTGCACTAGCCAAATAAAAAGTAGTCAGACAAATGATAACTGATCGGATAGGTTTTTTTTTCAGTATAATTCGAATCTGAAGGCAGAAACGGTGAATTGGCTATAGTTTTTTTTAAGAAACGCAGTTTAAAAAGTGCAAAACTATTTTTATAGGCTTTTGTGTAGGTAAATGTAATATATTAATGGGTCAGTGTAAATCTTTTTTCTAGAGGACATGCCAATACCACAAGTACCAACTGTCATCTCACAACATGAGTATCATGGTCAGATGACAAAGTACTCCCTAAGCACAGAGCATGATTTATTCTGGCAGTGAAAGCGAACATGAGACTTTGTAAACTGTAATACATTTGTGAAAAATATATCTTTCCTTCTTTCAAGCTTTTTGTATCTTATGTTAAAAATTAAAACAAATGTTATAAAATTGATGTCAAATTCGAAATCAAGAACACAAAATCACCCTACATTTAATCTAATACTAATACTAATCGAAGAAAGCCTCTGCCGTTAGGAAAACTGTACATTTAAGCGCTTAAATTGACAAAATTTATGTGTATTAGTAATTTATGTCTGATATTTTTTGATAAAATTAGTAGTTTAGCAGCATGAGCAAATTCTATTTGATCGAGATCGGTCGTGTCTCCATTAAAATAAAACTAGTTAGCCAGGATTTGACAAATATTTTGATTCTATTGATAGTGTTCAAAAATTACAAAGCAGAATGGATAACTTGTGCATTAAAATAATACCTAATGAACATTCAATAAATATAAATATGTTATACAAAATGTTATAATAAGCAATATTTTATTAATATTGTGCCCTAAAATGAATATTGAGTACATTAAAATAATAAATATTCAGCACTAGATCTACTGCGCATCAAAATTAACGCTGATATGATTTTGAAGATTCGTGTTAACATGTTAATATAGCCCGTACTTTCAATGAATTAAAACTTTATTAATTAATTCAAATGGGTCACCCTACATATTATGTAAAATAACAAATCAATTATTTTCGTCTTATGACGTCATCAACACGGCACCCCATATTTTTTGTCCTAATATTGATAGGTCTGTTAATTATTTAAAAGGTAATTTACAAGATTTTTGGTCTTACATAATAAAAATTTCGAGATAGAACAGTTGAAAAATTGGATAGTATTGATAACTTATTTGTTTAAGGAATACAAATAGGCGGTTTCGATTGATGTATTTGCGCTGAATATAAATATGAGTTTAAGGATTGAGGATTCAGATTAAGAATTGCCATGCGACCATTTTGAGGTTACCAGAACAATGGGTTCAGGAGGGATTAATTTGTAAAAATTACCAAAATCGCGTTCTTTAAATTTTTACCCCACTTTTTTTTCGAAAACCTTGTGCGATAGAACATTAGATTACTTTATTAGATTAGTTTTCAGAGCAATTAATTCAAACCCAAAAGGCATTTCATATTGAATTTACAAAATGCATTTTCCCTGAAGATCAATATTTTTCTATTTTCAATAGTCCTTTTCTCAAATATTTTTTTATGTAAAGCCGTATTTCCGTACATTAAATGATCTACTAAATTAAATAACAAAAAAATGGCGTTGACATTTACAAAGGTTGATGACGTCGTAACTCAGTAACAATTGACGGTCGGAAATAGAACTTATCACAAAAATGTGTATTTTAATAATTAAAAACCGACGTCAAGGATTTTTTAAAATGACAAAACATCTCTGAAATTTTCCCATGTTTCCATACGTTACGCGCTCACTGTATGTACGCTAAAGGTATTATTATATTCTATATTATTATATTCTTTCTAGGGCGCATTATAATTTTCTCATGGTACAATTGAGATTATTAAATGCGCATATAATAGTTTCAAATGCTGATTTATTTAAACTATTGGAAATATATTTTTTCAATGAACAAGCATTCTTTAAGGGGGGATTCCGGTTTTCTGATGAAAAAAAAATCGGTCTTAAGAATGTGTGTACGAAGTTTTAAGGTAAAATTTGCAAAATTAGCGAAGTTGTAAGCAATTAGCCAACGCCGTGCAGGTGCCAAAAATATGCAGCGCGCGGATCGGTCGTATCGCGCGCTGAACTATTTTTCCGCCCGAATTTTTCAAGCCAAAAAATTTTGCAGTGTGTGATTTATTATTCTGTGAAATTCTCTCGTGAACAATCATCGATAAAAAAACACTCAAGAAAAACTCCTACACGTGCGGATGGACAACAAAAAAAGAAAATTTTCTGAGAATGCACACTCGTGAAAGAAAAGCATTTGCTAGTACGTCTGCCGATAAATTGTCGACAGCGGAAGACGAGAAAAGTATAGTGCTGGGTTTTGGAGACGGGATATGGAAGAAGTGAGGTCACATTTCCGTTGTATAGGATCACTATATTTATGGAGAAATATACTAACAAAGTGGTGGCGCATATGTACTGCCCTGTGGGATCACAGAGTTGGTGCAAATGGCGAAAAACTGAAGCCGAGAAAAGTCTGGATGAATTCAATAACACTTGCTAATAATGTCGAAAATGCCATCAAGCCGATTTACAACGACTTGTCGTCGAGAGAGTTGCTAGAACAGTGTTTGGGTGGTGACTAGGGCTGGGCAAAAAAATCGATCGATCGATCATCTTATTTGAAAGATCGAAAGATCGATCTGATCGATCAGATCGATCAGATCGAAAAGATCGATCAGATCGATCAGATCGATCTTTTGATGAAACGTACATGGTTGGACACGTGTCGTACGTATATGAAAGAACTGAAAGATCGATCAGATCGAAAAGACCGATCGATCGATCTTTCAGTTCTTTCATATACGTACGACAAGTGTCCAACCATGTACGTATCATCAAAAGATCGATCAGATCGATCTGATCGATCTTTCCGATCTGATCGATCTTTTCGATCTGATCGATCTTTTCGATCTGATCGATCTTATCGATCTTTTCGATCAAATCGATCTTTTCGATCTTTTCGATCTTTTCGATCTGATCGATCTGATCGATCATGATCGATCGATCGATCAGGTCGATCTCAAATTGTGATCAAAGATCGTTCACAAATTTCCGAGATCGCCCACCCCTAGTGGTGACACACAAAACAACAACTAAAGCTTCAATTCTACTGTCTGCCGCCTCGCACCCAAACATCTTCACCGTGGGTCAAAATTGCGGCTTATGCAGCAGCAGGCATTTATAATAAAGGCTTTTCTGCCATCCTCTAAACTATGACAACTATAGGAATCGTTATTGGCAAGGAAACGAAAATATTTGCAAATGTTCGCGAGAAACTTCGTTTGTTGATGTCGTCGAGACGTGCAGTAGAGGCTGCAGAATAAGCTCAAACAAGGCGTAGAAATGAGCAAGTCTCACATTAAGTTCTACGAAGTGGAGGAAGGAATAAAGTATGGCTCTGGTATAGCATATTAGCAGAAAAACACTGTAAGTACTCGATGTCCCGTAATAAACTGTACTTGAATGTTTAAACGTGTTTTTCTCGGAACAGTTTTTTCGCAAACGGTTGGCATGATATTTCGAAACCTATTGGACCGATTGACTTCAAATTTTAACTGGATGTTCAGTAAACATGCCTTTATCGTTTAATGAACAAGAATTGCAATAAGTTAGGTACTTTTCCTTTTATAGAGAGAACATTGTCAATTTTTTTGAGAAAAATCGATATCTTGAGTTTAAGAAGCCACCATTTCCTCATTTCTGCAAAGAATTAACATCCATTATATATATATATATATATAACGTATGTGATTTCGTGGGAAATACGGTCCGTTGGGCGATGTAAAAGGAAACTCCTTTAGTCTACGTTCAAATTTTCGTCTTTAATAAAAACTTTTTCAGGAAACAAGCTATTTGAAACAAAACACAGGCTTCAGTCAGTATAGTGGTCTACACACTTATAAATAGTGAACAAAAAACAGTTTCTACTTACACATAGAGTAGGACAAAAGCTTGCCGGGAGAAATAGACGTAACTACAAGCAACACATCAACACACTCATCTGCTTGACACATTTATAAACATTTAGCACGATATAACACAATATAAACAAATTAAAACTAAGAGGCCACATGTCTCCTGCACGAAAGACAACAGGCTCTGTGAAACATGTCAACGGAAAAACGAAACACATCAAGTTTGAGCGCTAGGGTCACCAACATCAATACCAACCGTGTCGTGTGGGTTTTTGAAGTTTTTGTTAATCAAAAAAGAATAAATGGTGCTTAATTTACTTGTGTCGGATTTAAAATTTAAGCTAATGTTTCTGTTGGATTGAATGTAAAACACTTCCAGAAAAAGTCTGGATTTGTAATTACTTTCCGTGGCCACAATTTCAGTATCGCCCCACTTCATTATATGGTTACAATCAATGGCGTGTTGTGCCACTGCTCAATTTTTTCTCCGTAATTTAGTGTCACTTTTGTGTAGGGAAATACGCGATTTAAGCCTTCACTGACTGGTCTGACCATAGTATTTTAGGGGGCAACCACCGCACGGAATACATTAAATTACATTAGATTTTAATACTTGAGGGGTTTGGTCTTTGACATTAGAAAAAATATTACTGATAGATTTGTTATTACCGACAACAACACGAAAGTCATCATTTCTGAATAAATGAACAAGTTTGGAGGAAAGACAATCAATCTGAGTAAGTTTTTTGTAATTGACATGGGAAACAGTGCAACCATCATCTGTCGCATGTTCGCGAAATGGGCTGTTAAAAATTAGTTTCTGAACCAATGATCTCGGGTACCCATTATTCGCGAACGTATCGCTCAATTCACGCAAGTTCCCGTCAATGAATGAGGATGTGCAAAACTCTATTCCTCATCGCTAAAACAGTATTGATCTTTTGACTCATAGAGTGGCTTGAGAAAAAGTTAATATGTCTACCGGACGCAGTGGGCTTCTTATACCAGTCCAAGATGATAGCATTTGAAGTAGGGTTACGGATGACTTTAGTGTCCAAGAAGGGGACGCCATAGTTGACTTCCCTTTCCACAGTGAATTGCAAATGTGGGTTGTAGCTATTGAAAGTAGTTAAAATCTCGTCTATTTTATTATTGGGCACTGCGCAAATGATGTCGTCAACATACTTGAACAAGAAAGGGATCTCAAAGGATAATTTATCAATGCAACTGTCCAGCAGGTGATCCATAACCAGCTGTGCCAGTACTGGACTTAAAGGAGAACCTATCGGCGTGCCAAAGATCTGCTTATAGAATCTGTCTTGAAATGTAAAATAACAACTTGTATAAGCAAATCTAATCAGATCTAAAAACAGTTTAAGCGGAACGTCGCAACAGGACCCAATGATCACCCAGGCATCCTCAATAGTTTTTAGCACCAAATCGAGCGGGATATTAGTGTAAAGTGAAACAACATCCAATGAAATCAACACAAAATTAGGCGGAAGAGTCTTATGTTCCATTAGGTTACAAAAGGTGAAAGTGTCTTTGATATTATATTTTTCATTGTCATGAAAGGATGTTTGTAAAATTTCAGCTAAGAACTTTGAGAGAGCGTACGTTGATGAGCCAATTGAGGAAACTATAGGGCGGAGGGGGGCGTTAAGTTTATGGATCTTGGGTAGGCCATAGAATTTGGAAGGAACGGAATTGTATTTGATAAGCGATCTAGCGATGTCACCGTCAATCAGCTTTCTATCCTTTAACACATTAACAAACTCATTGTTCTTTTTTTTGGACTGTAATAGTAGGGTCCTTAGTGAGGTGTTGATAAACAGAAGTGTCATTAAGGAGGGCCAACGACTCTGTGACATACCTATCTCTACCTATCGCGACCGTCGTCCTACCTTTGTCCGCCCTGGTAATTAAAATATCTGGTCTGTCTCTCAGAAATGCTAACGTTTTTTTTGTAAATTAAATCAAATGGCGAAGAGCATGAAGGATGTGAAGCATCGAACAGATAAGAGTTGGTGATCAAGTTGGTGGCCCGCGCCCTGTAAAAATCTTGGCGGTCGGAAGGCAGTGCCTGCACAATGTTCTCTACTTGTGATAATAAGATAGAAATGGGGACATCAACGGGAGTAGTACTCAAGCTAAATTTTGGACCTAGTGACAAGAAATTGCTGCTGTCCTCAGGAATCGGAGTGTCAGTCAGATTCCTAAACCAACCGGAGTTGTCCTTGAAGGGCCTGACGTTCACAATCTCCGATCTAAGCCTAGCAAGTGTTTTAATATTTTTACCTTTTATTCTAGCAAAGATTTTATTATCGTTTTTAATTTTTTATGCAAAACCAAACGTAGCTAGACATTTGAAACAAAAACATTCTACAGCTACTTTTTAACAAGGAATGCAGTGTAATTTGTTAATTTGAAATAACGTCAAAGATGGCGGCGTAACCATGGCCAACTTCTGTTTTTCTTATGAGCGCCATGTTGAATTTTGGCATTTTCCGATAGTCGTGTTTTTCTCATTTCCGCAATGTATAATATGTTAACATTATTTTTTAAAATAATGGTGTAATAATAAAAAAACCTTTAGGTACCTAACTGGAGCTTGGTTACAGACCGCCGCACTCGTTGCCAAGCAACGTCAACAAAATGCACTTTGATCAAGCGGCGCGCTCATCGTTGGGTTTGCAATTTAACCAAATAAACCTTAATTGTGGTTGATTGTGGATGTAAAATGCCGTTTACCAATAACGAAAAGCGTGATATAAGGGTTTATTATTGTTCTCATAGAAATGCCCAATCGTACAAAATTCCTAGCATTGGACAGAAATTTAGCGGACCATGGATCGTTTAGTAAACCCCGCAATTCTTATAATCCTCATGGAAATGTTGAAAACGATTACCATAATTTGCAATGCTTCAACTACTGGTTTTTAGATAAATGACGATTCTCGGATTTCTACGCGGGAAGTAGCCTCTAATTTGGAATTGCCGCAAACACGTGTTTGCAGAGCACTACGAACAAAGAAATTGAAACCGTACACACCCCACACAAGTCAAACTTTGCAGTTGTACGAAATTATTTGAGTTAACAATTTCCAAATCGCTGGGTTGGTAATGGTGGAGTGGTGGAATGTCCTGCTAGATCCCCTGATTTAAGTCCTCTGGGCTATTTTCTATGGGGAACTGTGAATGACGAAATTGATCACGAAACTCGCAGAAATATCGAGGATCTGCGCTATCGAATAACAAATGCGGTCAATGCTATTCCGGGAAGAACAGTTAGAAGAGCATAACTACATGAAGAAAAGCTGGCTCGGTTTTATGCCTTCAAGAAAATGGCGACCAATTTGCTTAAACATTTACTTAAAAAATAAGCTTTTTGTTGTATAAATTTGCTTCTTTTACAATCTGAATGTTTTTAATCCAAAGCACTCTGGTCAGTCCGGCGCCGGCGGTCTGTAACCAAGCGCCAGTTGTGTACCTGATAAGCACGACAAACAACGAGAAAAAAAAAACTTTTTTTATTATTAAACCACTGTTTTAAAAAATAATGCCAACATGTTATAGATTGCGGAAATTAGAAAAAACACGGCTATCGGAAAGTGTCAAAATTCAACATGGCGCCCATAAGAAAAACAAAAGTTGGCCATGGTTACGCCGCCATCTTTGATGCTATTGCATATTAAAAAACAACACTGCATTCCTTGTTAAAAGTAGCTGTAGAATGGTTTTGTTTCAAATGTCTAGCTACGTTTGGTTTTCACGATCCATGGTCCGCTAAATTTCTGGCCAATGCTAGGAATTTTGTACGATTGGGCATTACTATGAGAACAATAATAAACCCTTATATCACGCTTTTCGTTATTGGTAAACGGCATTTTACATCCACAATCAACCACAATTAAGGTTTATTTGGTTAAATTGCAAACCCAACGGTGAGCGCGCCGCTTGATCCAAGTGCATTCTGTTGACGTTGCTTGGCAACGAGTCCGGCGGTCTGTAACCAAGCTCCAGTTAGGTACCGGAAGGTTTTTTTATTATTACACCATTATTTTAAAAAATAATGTTAACATGTTATACATTGCGGAAATGAGAAAAAAGACGACTATCGGAAAATGCCAAAATTCAACATGGCGCCCATAAGAAAAACAAAAGTTGGCCATGGTTACGCCGCCATCTTTGAAGTTATTTCAAATTAAAGAATTTCACTGCATTACTTGTTAAAAAGTAGCTATAGAATGTTTTTGTTTGAAATGTCTAGCTACGTTTGGTTTTGCATAAAAAATTAAAAACGATATCTTAACATTTCAGTTTTTTGCGGATATCTTTAAAATGGAAAATGATAGCTAAAATTTCTTTCCAGATAATTGATCAGCACAAAAATACGAAACTTTGCCGAATTTAAACATATCCTCTATCTCCACTAATAAGCGAGATCCCCATGGTGAGGCTCGAAATTGAATCACCCGGTATATATATATATATATATATATATATATATATATATATATATATAAAAGGAAAGCTGGTTAATCGACGGTAAGATATAAAGGAGAAAGGTATTTGTCGGGCAATTCCGTCATACGAAGATCGAAGATCAAAGAAGCAACCGTATACACGTGTTTCGGACTATTAGTCCTCATCAGTACGGTATAGCCAAGGAGCAAGATGGACACTCAATGGAAAAACACTCAAATGGTTCCCTATAGGGGGTGACCAATGTCGCCAATTTGGTGCTTCAGTCCCAACATCTTCAGGATTCGAAGACAAGAAGTGACGTCACTTCTTGTCTTCGAATCCTGAAGATGTTGGGACTGAAGCACCAAATTGGCGACATTGGTCACCCCCTATAGGGAACCATTTGAGTGTTTTTCCATTGAGTGTCCATCTTGCTCCTTGGCTATACCGTACTGATGAGGACTAATAGTCCGAAACACGTGTATACGGTTGCTTCTTTGATCTTCGATCTTCGTATGACGGAATTGCCCGACAAATACCTTTCTCCTATATATATATATATATATATATATATATATATATATATATATATATATATAGAATCAACTAAAGAAGCGAATGATAATTAATCCAGGTGAGAATAATTTTTGGAAAAAGCACCTCCGCCTGGATTTGAACCAGGACCCCTCCAATTTCCGGTTGACTGCTCTCCCATTTGAGCTACAGAGGTAGTGGAAATTTATAGGCTTTATTTGTCACTTCAGGATTTGCAAGCCGAATTTCGAATTAAACAAACCCGTCGTGACACCTATTGGGGATAGATGGAAGTTTGGTAACTAGGAATTGCTAAATGTTTATTGCTAAAAGCTCATACAGATGAATAAATTCAAGGGAAAATGGTTAATTACGTAAACTCGTCAGTAATGTAGAATCAACTAAAGAAGCGAATGATAATTAATCCAGGTGAGGATAATTTTTGGAAAAAGCACCTCCGCCTGGATTTGAACCAGGACCCCTCCAATTTCCGGTTGACTGCTCTCCCATTTGAGCTACAGAGGTAGTGGAAATTTATAGGCTTTATTTGTCACTTCAGGATTTGCAAGCCGATATTCGAATTAAACAAACCCGTCGTGACACCTATTGGGGATAGATGGAAGTTTGGTAACTAGGAATCGCTAAATGTTTATTGCCAAAAGCTCATACAGATGAATAAATTCAAGGGAAATTGGTTAATTACGTAAACTCGTCAGTAATGCAGAATCAACTAAAGAAGCGAATGATAATTAATCCAGGTGAGGATAATTTTTGGAAAAAGCACCTCCGCCTGGATTTGAACCAGGACCCCTCCAATTTCCGGTTGACTGCTCTCCCATTTGAGCTACAGAGGTAGTGGAAATTTATAGGCATCAGAGCACATTTAAAACTTACTAAAAGTGAGGTTATGTCATGGTACATCTCATTTGACCAACTTTATGCATAGCCCTCTTGCAACCAAACAATACAATAGACCCACACATTACAAGAATACATCAGTGATCAACCGTAAATAAAAAACAGGGTAATCCAAACAAACGTAAAGAGTCAAATCGACTAGGCACGTTGTTTAACTTTTCACAGTGTTTCGGGGCAGACATTTTAAAATTATACTTCGATACTCATAACTTTAACCCTTGGAAACAGAATTTTTGAACAAATTGAATATCAAAGATTCTGCGGAAATATGGAAATATATGAGTCATTTTATAGGGCATTTCGATTTACGGCAAATGTTCCATATCATTGTCCTATTGTTTTTGTGTACAGAATCATCTTTATTTTATGAAAAGCACACAGAAAGTGTAGGGCGCATAGAAGATGGGCCTTTGAAGATGACGTAACGTCTGAAAAGAAACATTGCTGCATTATTTTATGACATTTTGGTATCTTAACGCTCTTTCTAATTTCGTTCATTTTACTTCATAAATAAAAGAAAAGAATAAAAATAGCCCTTTAATTAAGACGATGTTCATACAATAGCACCAGTTTTGTCTGTTAAAGTTTGTCGTTGAGCCAATAGATCAGCCTGCATAAATAAAGCCAACTGACACATGTATATTTTCTCCTAAAACGCACTGTATATGATATCAAGTCTCGAGTATGAGGTAGCGCACGTAGAAGAAATTTATTGTGTACGTTCTAATACCCACAGGACATTTGAATATCACTCTATGTTTTACACTACATTGCGTTCGAAAAATATACGGTACGGAGGTAATTAATGTGCAAAAGTTTTTGCTGGTGGCGTAGGGGAAAGGACAGTTTTGGTAATTCGGTACTTTATTCCTCGAAATACTAAACTTGGTAGCCGGAATACGTTTAAAATGACCGAAGGCGCGATGGCCATTTTCCGCACGAGCGAACAGGGGAAGGGACTTAGACAAGTGTGCGACACTACACTGATAAAACATTAAACCTACCAACTCTAAACTGACATAAAACCGGGCTGCTTCTTTTGCTTTTGTCGCGTGGTCGGCGACGGACAGGACGAGAGGGAAAAAAGACAATCGACCCCTTAAATAATGGAGCGGCCAAAATGGTGTTCTAGTTTTATTCTAACAGCGTACTTAAACCAGATTTAAGACGAAAGTTCAAGAATTACTGAGAAAATTAATTGAACTGGCAGACGGAATAAAACAACATTGCTACGGAAGTGCTGTACTTCACAAATTAATGGAAGCTCCACATCTTCCTTAGTTCAAAACCTTCCCCTTTCAGGAACAATGCGTCATACATATATTATATTAATAATATAATCAAACACTTTACTGCAATCTGTATACTTTTAATGCCCCGTGTACCTTAGGAGTTCCATGATTTATGGTGCGATCTACGGCCCTGTGTAAGATCACGTATCAAACTGACGTGATACTTGTCATAATTATTTACAGATTGGTCGGTGATATTATTGTTGATGACTTAATTTGTTTTTAATAGTCGATTAGTATAATAAGATGTACCTACAGTACAGTAATTACTACTTTTTTTCGATCGTATATAATAACTCCATAAAAAATTTAATATTTTATTTTATTATCAAAATGACGTGTTGGCGGAATCAGTACTTTCAATCCTAGCGCCAATTACTGACAAGCGGTTCGGAAATGTAAGGTATCTTTTTAATTCTGATATTAAAACAAAATTTTATTGTTTTATAATCTGTTTTATTTTTATTTCATAATAATGTCTTACGTCAACTGGCAAAACCAGTTCACAATAACTAAAGTATTACCGTTACAAGGCATAATAATAATGCTATTTTTGTAAGATTAAGTTAGTAAGTGAAAATATTAGGTTGTTAATTTTTAAGTAAAATTTTTAAGCTATCTCGATATTCTATTTAAATCTGTAAACGTAAAATGGAACTCACATAGTTGACAATTATTTGTTCTAAACAAGAATTAACAATTACTGAACAGGCCTTAATAGTCTTTTCCACTGCCGTGTGAAGCTCCTGTACAGTATCACAGTATGGACGCTAGTTTTTATGTAGCCTCATAGAAGAAAATCCATGGGGGTTAAGTCGGACGATTTGACGGCCCACCTAATCGGATCTTCAATGTATTTTGAGATAATTACACGTCTCATAATTAATTACACCTCTCCTACATGGTTGTGAAGCTCTTTCGATATTCTATTTAAATCTGCAAAAATATGACGTCTATAAGAAATAAAAAAGTTGAATATCGCCCAGTTAAAGCTGATGCACAACACATTTCTTGATAATAAAAATGGCTTCAGAGTATGCTCTTATGTAAGAATACAAAATGTCGACGTTCTATCTATCCTAATAGCGAAGTTATTGAACTACTGTGACACCGGCAGACCCATGGGCCATGACATCGCAAAAAGTTGCGTTTTTAATGCGATATGTCGGTTCATTAGTGCCGGTCTACCAGAAATGAACTTTGATGTTTCTCATAGCACGTGATAGTGCGAAAAAGAACTGCACGTTTGACACTTACAGAGCATAATTGTGTATGTAAATACCCTATATGTACTGCACTTTTGCATTCTTAATTCTTATACAGGCGGGTCACTAGAGTCGCATTGGTCGATACTGCATTTATCTTAAGAAACTGAAAACATATTTTATAGAAAAGTTATTTGGCTCATCATTTTCTACAATAGTAACCTATTTTTTTAATATATACAGGGTGTTGCATTTGGGCGTGAAAAATATTATTTTTTAAATGGAATGCTCTATATCTACTATATTATGAACACTAAATAACCGATTTTCAATTGTTTGTCAAAAAATGGCTATGGTCGCATATATAAAAATAGAAAGATTTTGACCATCGCATCTAGCATTCGTTTAATAACTCTGGTGTCGTTAGAATTGGTTCGTTAATCAATCAGCAGTTTAGTAAGTGTTTTCGCCGTGTTGGTACTTGAAAATACCGTACAAAGCATAATGCTGTCTGTGTATAGGTTCGTCAATTTGGTTGTTTCGTTGAAAGTGACCTACAGACCAAAGCATTAAGGTCTTTGTTCTTGTATTGTCTTATTCGTTTATCATCGACGGCGTTTCGACAGGGCAAGCCATCAGCTATTTGGTCGTATTACGTGATATACAAATCAAGATTATTGTGTCTGTGGGAACATATTCGGCATTTGCAGTTCGTTGTAGTTTTTGTCGGACTCGTGCCATTCTTCGATTTAATCAAATACAGTCCACTCAAGCCTAAGCTTGCACACATACTTATAACATTTTGTAATCTTGATAACCATATTACATTGTATATCAAAAAATCTAGTTAAATAGATTCTAAATGACCTCAAATGAGCAATATTACGGTACTATAATAGCATATTACTCATTAAATTGCAAATGTCACAAAAACTAGTAAAAATAGATACGACACACTGAATGTAAATTAAAAAGACGTTAAGTGCCATTGCAGGTAGTAAATTATATATAGGGTGTTCCACTTAAACAGAATAAGTCATTTAAAATTATTGTTACAAAATGGTATCACGTGGTATGGCTGTTCAAAAGCTCAGCAAGAGCAGTCCGCGCAGCACGTGATTATCCGTGCTACACATATAGTTACCGAGTGATCATTGTAGATATACTAGAGTGGCTGGATTATAACTCAACTGAAGTAATTTTTCTAGTCAATGCTACACATATACGATGGAATTTAGCATTTATATTATAGAACACCTGTATTTCTGGAATAATGCAGTTCTAATGGCAAATATACAATCTTCACACAGTAAA
This sequence comes from Aphodius sticticus, assembly GCA_963966075.1. Classification (NCBI taxonomy): domain Eukaryota; kingdom Metazoa; phylum Arthropoda; class Insecta; order Coleoptera; family Scarabaeidae; genus Aphodius; species Aphodius sticticus. The sequence continues at coordinate 41,991,750 of OZ014507.1, read as the reverse complement.
TTTTATTTACAATGGTGGCATAGTGAAATTTTACCATGCAGAAACGGTTTATTTCTCGGAGTTTTCTTAGTGTGGAGCGCTCTGCGGTCGGTCTCTGCTGAAGGTGGTTGTCCCCCAAGGACGTCTGTTGACCCCCCCCCCCCCCTTGGTAAGATATCAAAATTCTGTGTCTACAGATCGATTGCGAATCGTTTGCGAGTGTTTGCGAGTTTTGAATTTTCGTTTGCGAGTCAACCGCTACCGAGATAAAATTAAAACAAATTTGGGGGGGCCAGATTCATACTAGCCCCCCCTTGACACAAAATCGAAATTCTGTTTCTACAGATCGTTTGCGATTTGTTTGCGAGTGTTTGCGAGTTTGGAATTTTCGTTTGCGAGTGAACCGTTTTTAAGATAAAATTCGAAAACTTCCGGTGGGTGTGAAGTTGCCCCACCACTTGGTCGAATTTTAAACTTTGTTTTTTGGTATATAGGTTGCAAGTGTTTGCGAGTTCAATTTTTGCGAGTGTTTGCGAGTTTATTTTTTTCGTTTGCGAGTTAATTTTTTTTTACTTATAATGAAAAAACCTCGTGCGGCTTACGTACGTCTAGCGCTGAAAAGAATAGGAATTATAGCCAAGTTCGTTCAAAATTGTGCCTTTTTTCTACAGATTGCTTGTATTTCATTTGTATTATATTATAACGTGTTTACTTATATTCCATTATGGGACATTTTGCGGATACAATTAGAAATATAAAGTTCTAGTTCTCGCAGAGTTCTATGCTGTCGCGTTATACCTACCATATCAGTTACGAGACGGTACAGTCGCACAGACCAAAGAAAGAAAACACATAATCAAAACGCCTCATAATGCATTGTGTGATTTACGTTATAAGCTAAGATGTCTAGAATATATTTTTAATTATTTTCAAATAAGTACATAATTTTTAGGTAACGTGAAGTTTACAGCATATCAATCTGTAGAAAAAAAGGCACAATTTTGAACAAACTTGGCTATTATACCTACTCTTTTATTCAGCGCTAGTCGTCCATAAGCCGCACGAGGCTTTTCGTTATAACTAAAAAAATTGGTTAACTCGCAAACGAAAAAATGGAACTCGCAAACACTCGCAAACAATTTGCAACCTATATAGCAAAAAACAAAGTTTAAAATTCGACCAAGGGGGGCCAACTTCACTCCCAGCGGAAGTTTTCGAATTTTATCGTAAAAACGGTTCACTCGCAAACGAAAATTCCAAACTCGCAAACACTCGCAAACGAATCGCAAACCATCTGTAGAAACAGAATTTCGATTTTCTGTCAAGGGGGGGGCTAGTGTGAATCTGCCCCCCCCCCCCAAATTTGTTTTAATTATATGTCGGAAACGGTTTACTCGCGAATGAAAATTCCAAACTCGAAAACACTCGCAAACGATCTGTAGAAACAGAATTTTGATTTTCTGTCAAGGGGGGGCTAGTGTGAATCTGGCCCCCCAAATTTGTTTCAATTATATCTCGATAACATTCACTCGCAAACGAAAATTCAAAACTCGCCAACACTCGCAAACGATCTGTAGAAACAGAATTTCGACATCTTACCAAGGGGGGGCCAACTTCACAGAGGTCCCCCAAGGACTCATTCTTGGGCCTCTGCTCTTTCGTTAACGATATGTGCACTTACCTCCCAATGGGTATTTGTATAAGTTCGCAAATGACACAACAATTATCGTCATGCCCGCAACAATGTGTCTGAACTCCCGGTGGCTTCTAGTTATGCGCTGAAATATATGGGGGACTGGTACAGGTCTAGTAACTTCATCCGGAATGCGCAAAAAGCAGCATATTTTTCCTGGAATTGCCGAGGTCATCACTATTGATCAGGTCTGATGATTAATTTTAAATAAATTACAGCTGACAGCCAATACATTTTTGCACAAAACAAAGAAACGTATTTATATTTCTATAAACTATGGTTTTTCTCTAAATGAACAGATTTGAGCCTCAAAATAGTTAGAATTCACAGCGTAAGACCAAAACCTGCGGTGTAAATAAGACAATAAATACAAGAGAAAAAAACAGTAGGGAAAATAAATGAAACGAGCATTACCTGGTTGATGAAAAAACTGTTTTTTATTAAAAAATAATCGGTTTATATAAAATTCTTAAATTTACAAATTGAACCACTGATTGTTCTAAAATAATGGTAAGTATATATGACTATTATGCACAAAATTTGAAACTATTGATGTGTACTATTGGGAGCCGCCAATGTCTTGTACTTCGTCAGCAATTCGTCGTTAAAATGCAGAGTGCGTGTTTACGTTATCATGGCACGTCCGGTGTTACAGCAAAATGTTCGATATTTGTTCGCTTTAAAACTAAATTATTTGATTTATAAAATTGTTTGATTTTAGATTAAACAAGAATGAATTTGTTTGATTTCTGAGTAAACACTAGATTTGTTACAGGGATTTCTATATAAAAGTTTACGCCAGGAATATAGCAAAAAATACGATGAACAGTGTGAAAGCAAGTATCGGAGAACAAACAGACGTACGCGGTAGGCATCGGTGACAGACGATCGACTACATATTCGCATAGATGCAACGAGAAATTTCTGTCAATATTATGCTTTGAGCTTGGCCCGTTTCCTCGAACAACACAGTAAATATAAGATTTTGAGATGTGTTGACTATCCATCTGCATAACTTACACACATACGTAGGTACATCACGTAGCATATCGCAACTCGAAAAGAATACTTTGTATTGGCAGATGAAAGCGTTCCAATTCTATTCAGTGGAAAAGATTTGTCATATTTTATTGTTGTACCAATTTGAGAAAAAATATTAATAACTTCTACTGCCCCAACGTGAACAAAGATTCAAGACTTTGATAGAATATTGTCTGCAAGTATTGGTGTTACTTTTACATGTCACCCAGAACACAATCACAGTATGCTTGATATAAAAGTATATTATTTAACGAGCACATACTTAAGGATATAAATCTCGAGCATGAGTGAAAATGTTTAACGACATATTGTCAAATGAACGACATATTGTCAAATTAAACATTTATAGGTGAATAATATATAATAATATAATAATATATAATAATATAATAATAATAATATATAATAATATATAATAATTGAATGGCGTAATGGCCGAAGCCGAGTGTTTTGGGACCTAACACCGATCTGAAAGCTTGCTGTGGTCGTTGCAAAAGTTCTTTGACGTGTGAGACCGCATGTGAGACTTGTAAGATACCATTCCAATCACGTTGCCTAAGAAAGCATTCCAAGGAATCCAAGAAATGTGTGGAAAATAACCAAGAAATGAAGGAAAGTGAGGTTAACGTTGGAACTAAACGGAAAATATATATAAAGTGAAAGTGAATAAACATTAAACACGTGTATATGTGTTCGCTGCCTGCTACTAACAATTACAAAAAGAAAGTATTTGAAATAAAAATAAAATTTGAAATTTATATCACAACAAAGACAATTTTCTGAAGAGTAACGTGAGTTAATGTGAACAAACGAGAACAACCACAAGACCAACATTTTGTGAGACAAAACTTTTAAGTGACTGTGCGGTTTTCCGTTGAGCCGAGTATATACTTCTTTTCTCTCAAACGGCTTTCAAGGCAGGTCTCATACGACATACGATATATAGACTGCTTTCTTTTGCCGATACCTCAATTTACAACTGCAGAAATTCTTTATATAAAATTGCCGTCCTCAAGAAAATTTAAAAGAAAATGCCCAAACAAACAAAAAAGGAAAAAAAAAAGGATGATACCCAATCAGGCGAGGAAGAGGAAGATGAACGTCAAACCCCATGCCAATGTGTCGATGTTATAAAGGAATTGAAAAAAAACAATCGAATTTATGGCTGAGTAGCTGCACGTGCAAGTGGTTAGCTAGTTAATAACAAAGATTTTGTGAGAGGTGCTGACTTGTTTTACATAGGACGTTTGAAGAGAAGTAGGAAGGGATCAGGGAAGACACAGGAAGTGTGGAAGTAACGTGGGAATATCAGATTTACCAGGTACAGTCAACGCAAATTGTGAAATAGAGGTTAGACCTAACCCCGGTGGTATTAGTATTACCATCAATAGCACCAAATCCCGCCAATTTTTGGCGCCATCTCTGAATCAAGGGTAATAGCCGAGTAACTTTATGGATGGGCATACGGGCGGATTTACAGAGATCTGAACGCAAAGCATAAAGGAAACATTGGTTAATAGTAGCAATTTGGTCTGTGAACAATATTGTACTTATTAAAACTAATTAGTGAAGAGACCTCCGACGGGTTGACCGGGGTTAACAGATGTAACGGGGAATAAAGAAAAAACAAAAAAAAAAACAAAAAAACAAAAAAAAACAAAAAAAAACAAACAAAAAAAAACAAATTAAAAAAAGAGATAGAAACTTATACTGTGAAATAAAGGGAAATATATTTGGGTATATAAGTACATACACAAGTAAAAAAAGAAAAATAAATAAATAAATAAATTATATCTAATCGAGGAAGAAATAGAATAATTATAAAACCTGATTGTAGCAGTTGACTGTATTTGGTTGTCTTTTGTTAATCCTATGTATCTATAAAGGTCTCCAAAGTGGATGAATCAAAAATATTAGAATCTTTAGAAAAATGGGGAAACAACCTAAAGACCGATATTAATAAGTTGAGGGATGATGTTAATAATTTGGCAACCGGTTTGGAAAACTTCCAGACAACAAGAACCACCAGATTAAGCGTCCATGACGCACAATTAGCTAGACAAGCCAGGGAGTTGAGAAGAAAGGGCATCGTCGTGCACGGAATGGCAGAGACCGACAAAAATATGTTTGACATGGAGAAGATAACAATAGGCATGTTAAACGAAAACATACAAGCTCAGATATCCCTACAAGATATTGATTTTATCAGAAGATTAGGAAATAAGAACGACAACAAAGCAAGACCAATTCTTGTTAGATTCTTGGCATATAGAAAAGCCATTGAAATTTTGTAAAAAGAGTAAAAAGAAATTCCCAAAGAATATATATATTACAGAAGACCTATCTAAAGATGAAATACAAGAGAGAAAAAAGCTTATACCCTATATGAAACAACTGAGAAATAACGGAGAACATGCCATAATAAAAGCGAACAAACTCTCCGTTAATGGCAAAATTGTCAATATAGAGGAACTACCACCGATTCAACAGAACAACAATAAAAAACGTATTATGTCAGACACAGACGATGACAGCCGAGCCAAACCAGAAAAGAAACAGAAGGAGACACAAAAGAATAATTCTAAAAATCAGGAGATTCTCGACACCAACCAATACATACCCAACAGCAAATGGCGAATCCGTTACAAACAATGATGCAGAGAAGTCGAACTAATTCTTGGAGTAAAACAACAAAAGACACTACACAAATGAGACCACCAAATGAGAAAGAAATACCACAGAGAAAAGGCGATCTCCACAACCCGTCAAACTCTAGTGAAGAAACAGAAGACTAGCAACTACAGAAAAGCACAAAACTTTACATAACGACGACACAGCCACTAACCAGGAACAAACACTATGGATATGACAAACTTACAACATATAAAGAAACTATCAACAAGCGAAACTTTAAAAACAAAAAACAAACAAACCTCTCCCAGAGCGACCAGCCACCACGGGAGAAAATGGCTAAACCCCATCTCAGCATACAATAAATACAACAAAAACAATAAATACAACAAAAACAAAAATAATAGAAAAGAACACAGAGGATTCGATTGAAAAAGTAAAACCCAAACAAATAAAAAATAAGCTAACAACGAATAGCATAAGAATATGCACATTAAATGTAAGGACATTAAAAGGAGAGGAAAAGATGGTCGAGTTGGAACATGCGCTGGAAAAAATCAAATGGGATGTATTAGGACTGGCGGAAACTAGACGAAGAGACGAACGAATAACGAAGAGAAAATCCGGAAATATACTCTGTCACACGGCCACCGAAAGAGGGCAGTATGGAGTCGGATTTCTAATAAGACCACAATGGAAACACAAAATTCACAGGCTAATGGTAATACTCCAAATTTTGAATAAAGGTCTGCAGTGAGTCGTAGAGAAGGCCTGTTCTATTGCTCTCAAAGCTCCGTTCTGAAGAATGGAAATTTTAGAAGCTTGTGCCGACTCTCCCCACAGCCTCAAACCAGAACATCCGTGTGTGAAACATTGAATGATAGGCAATTAATGCTGCCTCAATGCTCACATGTGTCTCACGCGGCGGATAGAATAAACTGCGGAGGCAAGTTTAGGCGATAGCACTTCTATGTGGTTTTTCCAGGTTACCATTCTGTGTAAACCATGTTTTAGTTTTTGTTAACATGCTAAAAGCATTTTGTTTTAGCATATGCAGGTCTCCATCTCTAGTTACTAAGGTAGTATCATCGGCGAATAGGATGACTTGATCTGGTACACTTTGCGGAACATCATTTATGTATAGACAGAATATTATAGATTACGCTCTTTGTTCCCTTTAAATTGCATTCATCCGTTGTCAGGGATCCAATCGTTCTTCTCGCTTCCAAAATAGAAGCCTTCATCTGTTTTGATTTTATTTCCACGACAATTGGTCTCTTCTCTTTTGTGCTGTTCTATCGGTAGCTTTTTATCACATCTCCATCTTCGACAGTCACATTCATGGCCTTCATTACTTTCTTGACTATATCTTGAGTGTTTTCTTTGGATTTGTCTTGGTTATCGACTCCGATCAGAACTATATTGTTTTCTATCTTCTATCTTTCCATGTTGTCTATAGCTATCTCCAAACTCGTAACTCGATTTTTCAGCATTTCCCTTTCCTTCCTTTCCTCGTTACGATACTTGCGTAATTCCCTTAGCTCTTGGTTCATGTCGTGCAGCTACTATTTATTTATTTATTTTTATTTATTTATAGCCTTTATTTGAGTATAACAAATATGAAACAAAAAATATCGCATCTATCTATATATATATATATATATATATATATATATATATATATATATATATATATATATAATTAATCAATAGTAAATGTTTGTAAATCAAATAAAATCCCATTGTTGGGCAAAGGCCTTCCCCATCAGGCTCCATTGGTGCCTGTCTCTCGCTGCTCGCCACCATGTAATACCTGCCCGTTGGACTATTTCATCAATCCATCTCCTCCTTTGTCTGCCTCTCTTCCTTGTGCTATAAATTGGTGTCCACTCCGTAGCTACTTTAGACCAGCGGTAATTTTCCATCCGTGCTAAATGTCCCGCCCACCCCCATTTAAGGGTTTTTATTCTTTGTACTACATCTGTTACTCCCGATCTCCGTCTAACCTCAGTGTTTCTTATTCGGTCTATTCTTCTTATTCCTGTTATTATTCTTTCCATTTTAAGTTGGCATGATCTAAGTTTTCTTTCATCTTTTAACGTGGTAGACCAGGTTTGGGAGCCGTATATCAGAATGGGTAGGATGCACGTATTGAATGTTTTTCTATTAATTTTCATTGGCATTTTCCCGGTCATAACTTCTTTGAGGCTCCAAAAACGCTTCCATGCGCTTGCTACTCTTCGCTGTATTTCTTTGAAGCTTCGTCTTTCATAGGATATCGTTTGTCCCAAAAAAACAAATTCCGAAATACATGCTATAGGATTGTTGTTTACTGTAATAACATCAATGTGTCTGTTGGTCATCACTTTGGTCTTTTTTAGGTTTATTCTCAGTCCAGCTGTTATACTTATGTTGTTAAGGTCGTTTAGCATACCCTGGAGTTCTTGTGCTGTATTCGCTAGTAACACCACGTCGTCGGCGAATCGTAACTTGTATTATATTTAAAATATTTTCGGTTGATATATTTAATCTTAGTACTGCTATTCTATCAGTTATTGCTCTAAATTTGTGAGTACATATTCAGCCAACTTCAGAGAGCTCTACCACGTAGTCAAAGAAGATACGAATCCACAGCACTCTCTCTGAGGAATGCTTATAAAATTACCATCCCGTATCACCGCACATCTGCAACAGCAGCCAAACATCGACATCTCGAACTCTTTAATGCCCTTCCTGAGGAATGGATAATGAAAACAAATAATTAGTTTAAAAAAGATCTGAGAGCGATGCTAAAAGAAGAATGCTTCTACAACGTACAGGAAATCATAACACACATGAGGCACCACCAAAATTAGTTATAATATACTCTGACGCATCACGGTACATAATACACCTTATATTTTGTTATTTTTTTTATATTTTGTATTTTGTGAGGAAATAAATATTCTATTCTATTCTAATATGGTGACGTAAGGCGGGATGTAAATTTTAAATAAATCAAAAATTACAGCCACAACCTGGATTTGGCCCAGGGACCTTTGCGTTTCTCGGCCTCAGTAGTTTAGATGGGAGAGCATTGTGCTAGAAACGCAAAGGTCCCTGGTTCAAATCCAGGTTGTGGCTGTAATTTCTGATTTATTTAATGTTTACATCCCGCCTGTATGTCACCATATTATTAACCTCGAGCATGAGGTGTACACACAAGCCGTAGGCGAGCGTATAAATAAACAAGCGATTTATATGCGTTATGTGCCAAAACGAAAGTGTTGAGAGGAGCTATCTACGATTACTCGTTTCTTTTAATAAGTCATTATTCAAAAGCACTGGTTATACAAAGCTACTGTCATATTCGGCGTATATCAGCTAGAGATTAAATAGTCAAAGATACGTATATAAACGTAAACTTATTATATATGTCATAGATAAAAAATATATACAGGGTGTCCGGAAAGTAATGGGACTCAGCTTAACCGTATATTCTTGATGTCAAATAAGACCGATTAAACCAAAAATCCCATAGTAAAAAGTGCTTCCTTAAGAAGTTATAAGGTGTTAAATATAGAAAATATATTTCTTGGTTTGCGTATATTTCGGAAAAGAAACGGCCGATCAAGCTGAAAAGTGGTACCCTTAGGGTTTTGGAGACGCCAAACGTGATAAGAGTATTAGGACATTTGCATATTGTAGAGGGAGCTGTCAGCAGCTTTTCTTGGGTAGTATTATTATGATATTTTTATTATTATTATGACTTTAGGCGGTATGAATAAAAATTATGATACGGACGTTAATTTCACATAAAAATGTTTACGTATTTTATGGCGATACAATCCACCGTTTTCAAGAAAAACGCAATTAAACATTGTGTGTATTTGCTAAAAGCTGTCATTATAAAAAATGAAACTTAATTTTCACTTATTCTTAATCTATAAATTTATAAGGTTTTCAAAATGTCCACCGTTTTGTTCAACACATGTTTCACAACGTTTTCCTGAGTTCTCCTGAGTTTTCGTAGTTAGTATATAAAATTAATAGTTTAGCTGCATGATTCTATTTGATCGAGATCGATCGTGTCTGCATTAAAATAAAACTAGTTAGCCAGGATTTGACAGATATATCGATTCTATTATTACTATTAGGTATTGTCAAAACATCAGCGGTTGTCTACTGTCATTAGAATGAAAATGTCTGTGAAATCCTGGCTAACTACTTTTATGTTAATGCAGACACGACCGATCTCAATCAAATACAATTTGCTCATGCATCTAAACTATTAGTGTTACCAAAAAATGTCATAGACATAAATAATACAAAATTTCCTCTACTTCAATTTATTATTTAACTATTTTGACGAAATTACAAAAATGGCGGTTCATTTGCAAAATCATTAAAAAATGCTAAGAGTAAACATGCAGTTCCTTTGGACCCTTTTGAACAAAAAGCTTTTCAGCTCTAAGTTTGGTCATCAAACTTATGAAGTTTCGTCCCGATACACACACACACACACACACGCACGCACGCACGCACGCACGCACGCACGCACGCACGCACGCACGCACGCACGCACGCACGCACGCACGCACGCACGCACACACACACACACACACTCTCAACGCTCACACTCGCACGGTCATACGCTCACACACTCACACACTCGCACACACACACACTCACACACACACACACACTCACACACTCACACACTCACACACTCACACACTTACACACTCACACTCACACTCACATACTCACACACTTACACACTCACACACTCATACTCACACACTCACATACTCACATACTCACACACTCACCCTCACAAACTGACACACTCACACACACACACACAGTCAAACACTCACACACTCCCACACTCACACACTCCCACCCTCACACACTCAAACTCACACACTCTCACTCTCAGTGCTCGTGCACAATAGCAAGCGTTAAGCGGAGAGCGGTGAGCTGTGAGCGATGCGCGGCGAAAAAAATATTTTTAACATACGGTTTATGTGTATGTGCGCACATCAACAGAGCGGTGAGCGTTGGCGGAGAGCTGCGCCGCTCGCGCTTTAGGTTTACTTGAATTGCAACGCTCACAGCGCAGTTACTATTGGTTGGTTGTAAGGGACCCACAGTAAAATATGTTCGAAAAATACGGAATATGATATTAAGTGACCATTATTATTTCGTTGAAAAGGAGGGCATTTAAGAGGACCGCCGTAAGAATTCCGCTGGCGGGGGGGGGCGCAAGTTAAAATAAACAATCATATGACAATACAATATAATTCAGTGACGTCTGGGCTACCGAAAATCACTACCGTTAAAACTTTTTAACTACAGTACATATTACATTACACTCTTTTTCAAACACTTTGAGCACCCTGAACACAATTCGAAAGAGAATTTTGCGTTCTATAAATCTCACCAAGTTCATGACATATTGTAAACTTTTTATTAAATCCATTGAGTGAATATTAACGTTTTTATTTGCCTAGTAAACAAGGATGAGTTCTGGTTGAACGGTCAAAAGATATTAGAATGGATAGGCTCGATCTTGTTTGTAAATATTTGCGATTTGAATTGTATTTTGTCTGAGGAGAGAAAGCATTCAGAAGTAGGACAAGGAAGACATTCAACAGGAAATGAGGGCGTTAAAAGGTCAACAATAAAAAAAGGACGGACAAAACGAAAGTACAAACGATACCTTTCCCTATGGAATGATAAGGATGGAGATTGTAAAAATATGGACATTGCTGCCAAACTATGGCATTTGTTAGGGATTTTAGGCTAGAATAAGATCAAATACGTTTATACTTTTATTAAATTTGTTATGTTTACTAAATATTTAAATTGTTCAAGGGTGAAAGGAAACCTCTTAATTCTTGCTTACTATTCTGTTTATTTTCTATATAGGATACATGTTTCGGCCAATCAGCCTTCTTCGGTCCTAAATCTATAAACAAATCACAATAAAAATACAGAAATGTACCAACTTAACCTAAAAAGCTCGTTAACAATCGTAACACTTACTGTCTAAAAATCGGAGATAAATATAAAATATATAAAAATATATAATGTCTTTGTAGCTTCCTGTAACGTCCGCCAGATGTCTCTAGTTACGTTATTTCACGACAGACTCCGGCATTTAGTTTGGTTCTTCCTAATTAATCTATGTATATCCGCTTTAGTAATTGTTGGATTCACAATAAATTATTGGCGTGTTCATCCAGAACATCAGAAGACTGCGACAAAGACATTATTTTCATATTTAGCTCCGATTTTTAGACAGTAAAGTGTTACGATTGTTAACGAGCTTTTTAGGTTGTTGGCACATTTCTGTATTTTTATTGTGATTTGTTTATAGATTTAGGACCGAAGAAGGAGATTGGCCGAAACATGTATCCTATATAGAAAATAAACAGAATAGCAAGCAAGAATTATGAGGGTTCCTTTCACCCTTGAACAATTTACAACTAAGTTTACAACTAAGCAATATGGATTTTACCACGTACAAATATTTATATGTACTGTTGCAACCTGAGTTTAGAACTTTAAAAAGTAATTTTCAAAATCTTTACGGATTTGTTCTGCTTGATTTGTGACACTTTGTGATATGCATCTACTACCCTTTGAAATAGCATTTAGGTCGTCCAAATTCTGGATTGTCAGAACTTGACAAGAATCCAGATCTGCACCACTCTCCGATTGTCGTAAAATATTAGGTAATTCAGGGTTCTCACGGAACGGTTCTATTAGAAGTTATTGATGTTCCACCATTTCTATATATTTGAAAGTTTGGAATTAGGATATATCCGATCCAAAATTGTAAATTAAAATACTCAGATGACAGATGACTGACACTTGCGTTCTACCGCAAGGATATGTTTTTTTGTTATTTTAAATAGAAACATATACTTTTTATTACATATTTTTTCCACGTATCAAAAATAAAATGTATCGGGTTTTCCCATACGTTAATGCCACAATGTTTGAGTTATTTGACTGTAATATATTTGGTCAAACCAAATAATGTTTAGTACATCATTACGTCAAACTTCGAACACCTACTGCGTCGTAGTCCGTAAAATAAGTGATGAAATTCACCATATCTGAGACGAACTTGGTTTAAGTCATGAACAGCTTGTCTCCATTTTTACCCTCTTTTCAAAATTAATTTAATTAATCGTGGGGTTTCCCTTAATATACTTCTACGAACCGATGAACAACCTCGTTGTCGACCCCAAACTCACGAATTACCGCTTATCAATATGCACACGACACCGCGAGCGTTGTAACGCTCACCGCTCATCACCCACCATTCGCCGCTTAACGCTCGCCAATGTGCACGAGCACCCACATTCTCACACACTCACACACATACGCATACACATGCATATCAACATACACATACACATACACACACATACACATACACATACACATACACATACACATACACATACACATACACATACACATACACATACACATACACATACACATACACACACACACATACGCATGCACATACACATACACATACACGTACACGTACACGTACACGTACACGTACACGTACACGTACACGTACACGTACACGTACACGTACACGTACACGTACACGTACACGTACACGTACACGTACACGTACACGTACACGTACACGTACACGTACACGTACACGTACACGTACACATACACATACACATACACATACACATACACATACACATACACATACACATACAAAGTAGTAAATAAAATGTTTAAATTTATACTGTACACCGTTTTTCCCAACCGCGTTATCTTCCCCTTTATAGCATAGTTGTATTTTTGGTAAGTTAATTAATTGGTAAAAATTAAACTAATTATTTAATTTGGGTACCTACTCAATTTAAATAATGTATTAAGCAATATAACTTTCAGCTCAATAATATGAGTTATATGAATTGTGTATGCGGTATGCTCTGTGGAATAATTTGATAAGTTAATTTCTTTTTGTAATAACATTCTCTATTTACTTGAAGTGTAACTTTTTTGTTATCTATGTGTTTTATATTTACTTGAAATGCCTCTGCGTAATTGCTGTACAGCAGTGAAACAGCGATGGTCTACTTAATCCGAGTCTAATGCATTATGGTCAAAGGCAGACCACCACCAGTTAGAGGTCCCCGCAAACCCATGGTCCAGGCACGTTGCGTAGGGATAGTATTTGACCGCACAACCCGGCATACAAAGCGATAAGAGATAAGGGACCGGCGGTCGCCTCTGTTCATAAAGCCGTCACTAACGCTATCATCTCGCACCATAAACCGACTGACCGTAAAAATGACAAAAAGGCCAGAGCAAATCGTCCTTCCCCAGAAACCTGCAAAGGAATTTCGATGTCGTCTATGCCTTTCCTTCAACCTTTCCACAACTCCGTCACCCCTTTCAGAAACGCTATCTACAATGTGCATATTAAGATACATTGTATATAAAAACTCTGTAAATCTGCGCAAAAATCTAATTCTGAATAGCTTTATATGGGCTTTGTGTTTCAATGCTTTAAACACATAGCTATTTGAAAAGCAAGAAACCAAATAACAATAAATAAGCAAATGCATATTACAATTTAAACAATTCAATTTATTTACTAACGATATATACCGTGTGATACACGCGATAGGTGCGGCCGTTTATTTTTATTTTACTTATGACGCTGGACGAATGAAATTTTGCTAATAGGAAAAAAATTCAATTTTTTGGGATATTCTTAAGTTACTACTTCCTGTTTTCTCGGATATAACGTCATCATTAAAATTTTAAAAGGTATAATTTGTGAGATATTTTCAATCAGGATGGCATTCTGAACACAACAACATACCTGTCGTCAATTTTTGTCACCAAGGCTACGAAAAATAACTTTTTTAACCAAAACTAGATCGGGTTCTGGACAGCATTTTTTAAAGAACTGTACACTAAGATTGGGATACCCGACATAAACGAACTGAATAGAAAGAAAAGACGAACTTCTCCCAACAAGCTTGTATCTTTTAAGTACCGTAAGATGGGGCGAGTTTGATACTACGGGGCGACTTTGTTCATTGTCCCCACTCTGAATTAAAGTCGAGTCACTTGCGCGCCAAGACGTGTTATAACCCGCACAAAGGTTACAGTGTTTGCCTGACGCCTTCCCAGATACACAGTGTGTTGTGTGCGAGATTAGTTCATAACGGAAAAGTGCATAAAATTGCTTTAAACAGCACTGTGTACTAGTGGCGACTATCCTGCTTCCTTTGAAGTCACAAAGGTGAGTGTTATATTTACATAATTCTCAAATATAATTTGTTAAATAAGCATACATTTAGAAGACATAAGCGTACATTTATATGTTGGAAGTAAATATTGTGTGCTTCGAAACATGTTAGTTCGTCGTGGGGTCACTTTGATCAAAACCGTGGGGCGAAATTGATCACCACTTTAATGATCAAAGTGACCCCTTTGTCCGCATTTTCATGTTTTCCTGTAATTATAAACTAATTTTGACGAATGTTTTTTTATACAGATGGTACGGAATTATAAGAAAAAACCTGGATCTCGTAACTATAAGAACTACACCGAGGCTCAACTGGAAGAAGCTCTCCAGAGGATTACAAATGGAGAATTAAAGATGAGGGCTGCATCCCGTCAATACAACATTCCGTTTGGTACACTAAACAATAAATTTCATGGTCGACATATTCGTAACGCTGGTGGACAGTCCGCAATGAGTGTTGAAGAAGAAATTGCCCTCATAAATGCAGCTGCCAAATGCGCGGATTGGAGTTTCCCTCTGAATGTACTCGATTTAAGAATGCTCGCAAAAGCGTATTTGGACAGGTGTGGACGCATACTACCCCAATTTACTAATAACATCCCAGGAAAGGATTGGGCATTGTCTCTTCTAGCCAGACACAAAACACAAGTTACTCAAAGGTTATCCAGCAACATCAATAAATGCCGCGCAGCAGTATCCAGGGAAACTCTAGAAACATACTTTGCAAATTTAGAACAAACGTTGGAAGGCATAACTGATAAGAATATTTTTAACTACGACGAGACTAACGTCGGGGATGATCCTGGGAAGGCTCGAGCTATATATCGAAGGGGTGTCAAATATCCAGAGAAGATCGTAAACCACTCAAAAAGCAATACAACAATAATGGTTTGCGGGTCCGCAGATGGAACACTTTTACTACCCTACGTAATTTACAAAAGCGAACATTTGTATAATACCTGGAAGGAGGGTGGCATTCGAGGCAAACCCTGTTGCGACCAACCCTGTTGCATTAAAGGATGCCGATTTAACAGAACCTCTCATGGATGGATGGATACCAACACATTTCAGGATTGGTTTGAAACCTGTTTTATGCCACATGCAAGACGTCTAGAAGGACGAAAAGTATTGTTAGGTGACAACTTGGCCTCACATTTAAATGATTCTGTCATTCGTCAGTGCGAGGAAAATAATATTGCATTTGTTTGCCTAGTGCCACATTCAACACACATCTGCCAGCCACTAGATGTGGCATTCTTTAAACCAATGAAGGTGGCTTGGCGGGCAACCCTTATAGACTACAAACTTAGAAACCAAAGTTCATCTGGTATTCCAAAAGATGTCTTCCCGTCACTTCTATCGCGAGCTCTAAAAAAAATGGACCAGGTGGCAAGCGGAACTACCTCTAAACCAGGAGACCAACAACAATCAGCAGCAAAACGAAATCTAATAAATGGGTTTTACGCAACAGGTATATTTCCATTAAGCCCCAGCAAAGTCCTCAACAAAATGCCTGGAACTCCTCAAGATGCAGTGCCAATTGTTAATGACGCGCTTTCGGAATTGTTAAGAGAAAATCGCTTTGGACAAAAAACTGATAGGGTGCAACGAAAAAAGAAAAGAATTAACGTTGAGCCAGGAAAAAGTGTCACTACTGCAGAAACCAGCAGCTCAGATGAAGACGAAGGTGCCCAAGAAACTGTGGACACACGCAGTACGTCCTCTGAAGACGAAGTTGTTACACCACCGGTGGAAATAGATGAAGTAGAATATTTGGCACCAGAGCCAGAACTACTAGTTCCAGGTCGTTTTGTCCTTGTTAATTTTATAGGCGGGAAAAGAAATTCACAGACCTATAAATATGTATGTAAAATTCAGGCACAGTTTTCAGAAAATGAATATACAGTTGTAGGCCTGAAATCTACCAGCGAAGAGAAAATAACCTTTAGGCTTGTGTCAAACGATGTATCCACTGTGCCACTGTCAGATATTTGTGCTGTGTTACCATTGCCAGTTGCCAGTATCAGTGATGAAAATACTATAACTTTCAACAAAAAGGTCGATGTGCTCGAATTTTCTAAGCGTGTTTAAATATATCTTAATTTAAGTTGCAATGTTTAATCCTTATTTCTTTTATTAACTTAAGTGTACTTGTATTTTGTTCATTTATAATGTTTAATTCTTATTTCTTTTATTAACTTAAGTGTACTTGTACTTTGTTCATTTATAACATGTAGAAATACTCATTGATTTTTAGAAATAAACAGGTATAATAGGTGCTGTGTGCTTTAACTAATGGTGATCAAAGTCACCCCCAAAACAATTTATACTATATCTAAAAAATTACAACATCGAATTAAATGTGGGGCTAATATGATCATTAGAGCTCTGTTCAGTGCATTTTAAACGCATTTGCAGTGGATGATCAAAGTGACCCCACTTAGCGGGTGAAGTTGATCAGCATGATTTTATTTTTTTTGCTACATATTTTACAAGTTTTCTACACTTTAAGTGACGAATATTATCGACTTTGCCATAGTCAATTACCTAGCATTTTTTAACTTTAAATTAATCAATAATCAAACGTAATAAAGGAGAAATAATATTCAAAATGATCAAAGTGACCCCATCTTACGGTAAGAAAAACAATAGGATCCACGAAACCAAGGACTGTGGCCTAAGCGGAAACAACAACGAAATATATATATATATATATATATATATATATATATATATATATATATATATATATATATATATATATATATATATTAATGAACAACTGTCTCCTAACGCCGTGATCATATCTATCATGCACGACAAATAAAAAAAAACACTATAAATACTGTTGGACCAGAGGCTGCAACATTTAGGTGCCATAAAAAAAACGAATACAGGTCGAAAAATAAAAATATGCAACTTGATGATTTGAATTCTATACAATAAAATAAATCTGATGTGGCCAGGCACATGACTTTATCATACTATATACAAAATTAATAGTTTAGCTGCATGAGATTTGATCGAGATCGGTCGTATCTGCATTAAAATAAAACTAAAAAATAGTTAGCCAGGATTTGACAGATAAGGTTATACTATTGACAGTAGGTATTGTCAAAACATCAACGTTTGACACTACCTACTGTCATTAGAATGAAAATATCTGTCAAATCCTGGCTAACTAGTTTTAATGCAGACACAATTTCAATCAAATAGAATTTGCTCATACAGCTAAACTAATAATTTTACCAAAAAATGTCATGGTCATAAATTATACAGAAATTCCTCAACTTTAATTTATTATTTAACTATTTTCACGAAACTACAGAAATGGCGGCTCATTTGCAAAATCCTTGAAAAATGCTTAGAGTAAACGTTCAGTTCTTTTGGACCCATTTCAACCAAAAGCTTTTCAGCTCTAAGGTTGGTCATGGAACTTCTAAATATGAAGTTTCATCCCGATACCTTTCGTAGTTTCACCGGAATCGTGGCCACAAAAAAATAGGTACACACACATACACACACATACGCACACACACACACACACACACACACACATTACTTTTGTACCTTGGTCAAATATGTTCAGGGGACCCAAAAGGACATATTTCCGCTAAAAACTCAAATTTTTTTTTCGGCATGATTACAATACTTTATCATACTGCGTATGATAAAGTAAAAATCAAATATAATAAAAACAAATAAATAAACAAACAAAAAACAATACACATCGAATATAATGAACATACAAAGTTGCAAAATATATCTAGATAACTCTAGATAACTCTACATCCTTACCACCGTTAGCCCTGGACAAGATGTAAGTCTCAGTCCTGAGGCGAGGACAGAGAGTCAAACCTGTCTCCAAGATGGAATTATGTTTTGATATTACAATATCCACATAGTTATAATGCATCTGACTAACATTTCAATAAATATTTTTATTATTATTAATATTATTAAGTAAAAGTTTCCTTTCTTTTTGCTTTCTTACCTGGCAAAACTGGTTTGCATTTCAGGCTTAATATGCTGCAATCCCCAGGGTCACATTTTTGAAGTTATGTTTAGTCGAATCGGTATTAGAGGAGTTCTGAGAGGTGTAGACTAGTGATGTGTCGTTCTTTCGGTAACGTTATTTTGGAACGTTCTTTTTACAGAACGTTCAGAACGTTCCTCAGTCTGTGTGGATAACGTTACTGCGGAACGTCGCGCCGCGCAGGCGCGCATGGCCGGCCGGGAGGCACATATAGTGAGATAGAACGTGAAGAACGTGAACGTTATACTACCGTTCCGATCGGGCCGCAGACTAGCATAGCGATTGGGCAGCACCATTCTCGTGTCTTGCATATTATGTTGTGAGCGTAGTTTTGTTCTTTTCTAGCAAAAGGTATAATATAATACCTTGAATCGAATAGAAATAGAATAGAATAAAAAATCATTGAAATTTAATCATTTCTACGTATGTAATTTGCCATTTAATTGCTATTGGTGTATGCCATTTTGCGCAAAATTTATAAAACCTTCAAGAAATATATATCAAACGTTTTTTGTTACTTTATGTTTTGTTTCTATGAACGTATAAATTAATACCATTATTATTATATTATTATTATTATTATTATTTAAAAACTCGAACAGTGTTCAACTTTGCGATATTTCAATAATTATGATGAACAGAACAATTTGATATAAGAATTTTTTAATTAGCATGCTAAAATTTATTATCATTCAAATTTTAGCTATTCACTGTTACTGTTACATATATGTGATATTATATGTACATGGTAGAGGCAAGCATCTAGGAGACTTGCGTCATCAATTTACTTGACTCTGCCAAACTTTTTTTCCTAGTTTTCAATAAGATTAGTTGAACATCACAATGTTCTCTAACCGTGTAGTTTGAAAAACAATGAAATAAAACTCAAGGAGTTAATAATCAAAATTTATTATCAATAAAAATAAACGAAACCACATTCTGAAACATTTGAAACCAAAACTATATTCTAATACAAAAATACATAAAAAATAAAATATATAAAATACACAACACTAATAAAAATTATATCAGACCATTTTAGAGTCTGCTGTTATACTGCACAATAATTGTTTCACTTTTTGCGAATGTAGTCTGTTGCGACGATCCGTAAGTATTTGGCCCGATTTTGAAAATAACCGTTCACATGGTACTGATGTTGCAATGGGTATAAATTTTCTTAATACCAAACCGCTAAGCAGCGGAAAATTGTAGCTGTTATGTTTCCACCAGCTCATGGGATCTTCATTTCGCGGTATTGGTGGTTCTTCAAGATAGCGCTGCACCTCTATTATAGCTCGTGATTGTGGAGTACCTGATGGTACTACTGCACTTACTTTTTTGTCAAATTTTCCCCATACACAATTTTCTTCAGTGACAATTTCTTCAGCAGCACGACTATTAGCAGGCACGGAGTTTTCTTTTAACCCGCCAGTTACAAGCGAAACAATATTTTGTTTCGCTTTTTCCGCGATAAGTTGACTAGAAAAACCTACATTCTTAAACCTTGGGTCCAAAAATGTGGTTGTGGTCAACGAATTGCTACTTTCCAAGCTTTGTAGTCGATGTTCAATTCCCAGAAAGATCGCCTTTGCCACTGATTTGGATAAATGATGGAAATCTTCTCGTGCCTGGAAGTTGCTATAAATACTTATCAGTCCATCGGTTAGAATTATGATTGCAGAAGCAGTCACATAACGCTCACCACTCATCATCAATGTTAAATTTTCCAAAGGTTTTAAAATGTCTCTAATTTCTTTTAAAAATTCCCATTCTTCTAAGGATAATATTGGGAGATCCTTATTAATGATTGCTAGGGTGGTGCGAATAGGCTCTTCTAACTCGAGAAATCGTTCTATCATGTAGAAGGTACTATTCCATCTAGTAGCAACATTACTGATGAGCTTCTTTGGAATTAGATGCATCTGTATTTGCTGCTCTTTAAATTTAGCTGTGCAGGTTGTACTTCTTTTAAAAAAAGTGACAATATTGTTAACTTTTTCAACTATTTCTTTTATAATTTTTAAACCATCCTGCGCAATTAAATTTAAGGTGTGAGCATAGCATCCAAGATGCTTTAGCTTCATAATCTCAGTTATTGCTTTTTTAATATTGGCTGCGTTGTCTGATATAGCAATTAGAACTTTATCTTCTATATTCCATTCATTTAAAATCCGTCTAAGTTCAGTGGCCAAGTTTACACTAGCATGGCTTTCTGGAAATGATACACATTCCAATAATACGGCTTTTACGTCAAAGTTCTCATTTAAAAAATGAGCAGTGACCGCAAGAAAACTTTCACAACTTGGAGACGTCCAGGTATCAGTTGTTATTGAAACTGATTTCACGTCATTCAATAAACTCTTCGAACGAATGTATACTTGTTCGTCTACTGCTGGTAACAAGCTGTTTGTAATAGTTTTTCTTGATGGTAGTTGATAGGAAGAATTCAATGCAGCTATGAGTTTCTTGAAGCCGTAGTCTTCCACTACAGAAAAAGGTTGGTAATCATGTGTAAACAATAAGAGTAATTGTTCATCGATGATCTTTTTCTGTGCGATTCCCATTTTTCTAGTTAAAAATGTAGTCACTGAGCTTTGTGTTATTTTTGGTGGCACTATAGTAACTTCATTATCAGACGCAAATGGTTGAGATGTTGTAGATGGTGCAGAGGAAGATGTGGTTGTTGTAGATGTAGATGGTGCAGAGGAAGATGTGGTTGTTGTAGATGTAGATGGTTGAGGATTTAATACTTGGCTACTTGAAGATGGTCTATCGTCAGCTATTTTAATCAGCGGGTGCTTTTTCTCCATGTGTCTTTTTAAATTTGCAGAAGTCGACTTACAACTAAGCTCCTGGTTGCAAATATTGCAAATTGCAAAGCCATCGGAATTTTGCTTTTCCTTGAAAAAAATCTTCCTTAAATAGATTTCAAATACGTCGAGGGTATTGAGTGGTTGATCACACGAAGAACGAAGGTAGTGCTTTTTCTCTGGAACTCTGTGTTTTCACTTCGCCACTTCCACAATAACTAATGAAACCCCTAACAGTCAGATGCCCTTTTATACCCTCAGAGGTAATGCTTTTTCGAAATCCTGTTAAAAATCGTGACAAAAAAAAGCAAAAAAAATCGGTGCCGCAAAGGGTACATATATCCGAAAACACACTTTGGGTTTGGCGGCTGAAACGCCAAAAAGATTGCACGTATACATGTATTCAAACGGTATTGGCGCCGGGTTTTTTGCAGAATTGTACTTTTTGGCGGATTTCTCAAGCCGCCGCCTTTGTGAGTTACACCGCGGCGCCGCGGTGTTGGCGTCGAACGTCAAAAGAAAGACCGCGAGATAGACTACTCTAATAGTAAGTCTATTTGAACAACGCCGCCTTGGTTTCGAAAGCAAAGTTTTTTCGGCATACTGTTAAAAATCCTGGTAAAAGCAGTAGAAAATCGGCGCTTCAAACGATACCTAACTCATTTTAAATCATTAGCAATGTTTTGGCGGCTAATATCCACAAAAGAATGCACGTGGTGTCAATTTTCAATCGTTTTCGTATTTGCTGGCACATCGCCGTTGTCGTCAGATCTCTAAAGAAAGACCGCGAGTGTCGAGGTGGAGAAATGCACCTCGAGTGTCGCACCAAAACGCCGCTACCATAATGTATTTGAAACGATCTGGCCGCTATAGGCTTTTTACTTAACCGCCTTGGTTAAGTCGAATTGTGCTACAAAGAATTACAATTACAATTCATAGGCGGTTGGTTCTTAGCTAGTGATTATCGATTGATAACATTAACCGTGATTACTGATAGTGATTGCACAATAGAGGACCTGCTCTTTTTATGGAAATTATTCGTTTGACATGAATAATTTATTTTTTATTTAAAGAAAAAAGTTGTTTGAAGTTTGAACTTCTATTATCCCGGGACGACGCAATAAGAACCCAAACAGGCACGGGAAAATAAATTAGATTCCAATATCGCAATTGATGTAGAGTTAGTTACAAATAACACCGACTACACCTATGTTTTCCTATTGTAAACTATTCCTGTCAGAGGTAAGTATATTTAATTTCAATGTGACAGAAAAAAATGCCACAATTGACTGAAGCCTAACATATTTTACTGTGTACATATTCTAATGTTGAATAGAAGTAAAATATATTCCAAATTACACACAAAAATACGTGAAACGACTAACAAGAGATACTGCAGTTTTATTAATCAAGTCAACAATAATCAATTCGACCATCAAACGGACGAGACGAACGAGAAGAACGGGAAAAACGGAAAGAACGAAACGAACGCGACAAACGGAACGAACGAGACGAACGTGACGCTCACAAGCCAACTAGTGATGCTACCTAAACCAGAAGTGGCGCTGAAGCTCCCAACCTGAACCGTTCCGTAGTAACGGTATTTTGGAACGTTCTTTTCACTGAACGAGAACGCTTGGAACGTTCCGCAAAAGTAACGGTTTTCCCCAACACTAGTGTAGACTATAGTATCATATCGCTGAATAGTGTATATCTGAGACAGATATACCATGTTATCAGCCCTCTAATAATAGTGATTCGACCATTCCGCTACGTCTATTGCGTGGGGGTTGTTAACTCTCACTTCCGTAGCATTTCCGCAACGTTTAAGATGATTATTTGTAAATTAGTTATAGTCAATACGCCAAACTGTAAGTTCCAGAAAGGTAGTTTAGGAGTACGAATTTACGTCAAATACATAACGCGTTATGATTAACGTCATCATTATAGTACAGAAGACAAAATATTTTAAAAATTATGCAATTATCAGGTAAAAGGGGCTGAGATTTCTAGTTACGTGAAAGAAAAATTTCGCTCTCTGGTAAGCATCATCGCCGCTCGAATTCTATTCGAATTACTGCAGAGGAACAATGGCGCTTTATGTTCATAAAGTATCCGGAATAAAATATTTCTCGTGTTACAAAAGACGTCCCCGTAATTTCGAACTTAATAAAGGACGTCGCCTTATCATTACGCACAGTACGTTTTTTCCTATTCGTCCCTATCTCCTTGCCTCTTTCATTGCGAGTTCCCGTTGAGTAATCTCTCATTTCTCCAGACACGTTCACATAAGATCAACACAAATTTCGCATTTTATAAGGTGTCGTATCTAACTCCCAAAAATGCGAAATAGTTATTTATGTACCAAGGGCATTAGACGGATGTTTATGCCCCTAGGGTGACAGTTTAAAAGCGCGAGGGCCGATAAGCCCGAGGGCTTTTTAAGTCAGCCGAGGGTATAAACAGCAAGTAATGCCCGAGGTACATACAAAAAAAAAGAAGAAAAAGCAGAAATTCACCAATATTTCGCAATTTTCATATGTAACTCTTCGCTCGTTTTGCTAGAACAAAACGAACCAGAACTCACTTCAAATAGATTGAACAGGTTTGAACTAGATTGAACCGTGGAATGGACCCGTCCTACCTTACTCTGCCGCACCACTCCACCACACCAACTCGGGCTTCTATTCACCAGCCTACATTTTTTTCCCTACATTTTAATGAGCTTCCATTTCGCCACATTTTCCAACATATTGATAGTCAAACGGCAGGGCCTAAATCTTTTAGTGGGCCAATAGGGCAGCAGCTCACTTGCTGTGAAAAACCATGTGGTCGATTATGAACCCATAGATTGTTCGATTCCTGATATAGACAGAAATTTGTTGAGCAAAGACCAACAGTATTTGTTGGACATTTCAAATGCAATCACCTTGGGACATTATCCAGAAGCCTTGGCAAATCGGGACCCTGGTCCTTTATCCCATTCCAGATGGCTAACTGCGGCCAACCGAGTCCTTAGGTTGTATATAAGTTCATCAGATCCATCCGATTTTTTGGAGAAATTAGGCATAACCGATCTAGAGTGCAGTGTTGCTCTAATATAGCCATCTCTGGCTTCATGTCCTCATACTTTATTCGCGGCTTCTATGACAAGTTTGACGCACCTCTCTGATCATTCCTCTGATCAGCGTAGTGTCAGAATTGATGCGTGATTTAATATCACCTTCACTTAAGTCCCGCAGTATTGGGGGAGGATACACAATACAAGAATTCCAATAAATAACTTCAGTGTAATCGAAAGCTTGAAAGTTTATCTTCGCTGGTACGAAATTTCTAACAGCTTTCTTCTTTGGTACTATTTATGTTGCTTTTAAGATCCTTCTGTAACCTAGCTCCCGAATATGTTCCCTTTCATCGACAAGCATTACCAACAGAACATTCTCTGGGTGAGCAAAGAACGCATTTCGCTGTATTACTGGATCTACAACTTGAACTAATTCGTCGGGTAAACACCGTGATGTTTGGATTGCTTCAAAGACATGTTTTGGCCCGTCGGTAAAACATTTGCTTTTTTTATGGCAAACCACAGAGACATGTATGATTTTAAGATGGAGCCAACTATTTCTGTGAAGTTTCCAGATGGATCTGATGAACTTATATACAACCTAAGGACTCGGTTGGCCGCAGTTAGCCATGGGACAAAGGACCAGGGTCCCGATTTGCCATGTCCAACAATTGAAATGTCCAACAAATACTGTTGGTCTTTCCTCAACAAATTTCTGTCTATATCAGGAATCGAACAATCTATGGGTTCATAATCGACCACAGGGAATTTTTCACAGCAAGTGAGCTACTGCCCTATTGGCCCACTAAAAGATTTCGGCCCTGCTGTTTGACCATCAATATGTTGGAAAATGTGGCTTCTTATTACCATAGGCAACTTTTCCGCACTAGAGCGTTTCGAAAGAAAAAAAATTTCGTTTTTCGACCCACTTTAATCAGCACCCCTTACTAAGCCGTTGTTAGCCAGCACTGCTAACTTATACGATACGGCAACGTAATTGCAAATTACTCTTAATAATGAAATGTTATTGGTTAGTCTGTCGATGGTAGGTTGTAACAGTCTCGATTTATCATACGCGTCAAACAAACACCTCCTTAACCCACCTGAGCGCTTGTGCATATATGAAGTCCAACGGCTTCCGGTTTCCAGTGGAGAGGGGCGTGAGAGATTTCAAACACTCGCACGAGACGTTACTTAAAGGGCTCCACACAGTCTTCACTGAACTAACACCCGACTGTGGAGGTGAGCTGAAATAAATTCGCAACACAGGGGAATAAAGGACAAATTGCAGACCACTATGTTTATTAGATAAGAATCGAACAAACAACAAAAGAATAATAAACTCGACGTATACAGGATGTAAACTACCAATGCGTAGAAATAAGGATTACCAAACACAAACCCATGAAGCAGATCACGGCTTGCTAGGTCAAGATAAATTCCAGAGGCAATAATAATAACAAAAAGAAATAAAATATCAAAGTTGGACGCTTCACAAAATTTGTTGTAAATAAGAACAACATAAATAAATAATAACATTTTCTGCATATGGAGTGGTACACCTGTCGAACTTGATAACATGCTTGAATATTTAAATACTCTACATCCTACTTTGAAATTCACTGTTGAAATCGAGAAAGATAGACAACTGAACTTTCTCGATCTGACCATTTCCAGACATGACAACAATCTTTCATTTGACATATACAGGAAACCCACCTCTATCCCTACCATAATCCCATACGATTCAGCCCACCCTATCTCCCACCGCATAGCTTCCCTTCGTTCATATTTTCGTAGAGCATTGACATACCCCATTCAACAAATCCGCAAAATCGAGGAATTATCGTATATCAACAACCTTGCTCTTGAGAATGACTTTCCCCAGAAACTTATTTCCAAAGTGTTACATGACACCAGAATCACTCTAGATCCTTTGTTTTCCCGAGACCCACTCCTCCCCACCCCCACTTATCGATCCTTCACTTACAATACCACCAGCTATAAACTGCCTAAACTTTTGAAACCTTACAACATTACACCTGCTTTTAAGACAAAAACACAATTGATCAGTATCTTGTCAAGTCAGCGACATCCCTCTAAAACCATATTACAAGAGAGTGGTGTTTATTCCGTATCATGCTGTAATTGCGACGCCATATATGTTGGACAAACTCGCAGGAAGCTTGCTGCTCGCTTAAGTGAGCACAATAACCAGCCCACATCAAATTTGTACAGACATAAGATTGAGACAGGTCATAAGATTGATTACGAGAATGTTAAATTACTCCACAGATGTCCTAAAAAATTTTTCTTGTGTTTTTCCTTTTTTTTGTTGTTCACTTTTGCGAGCGGCGAGCTTCCTTGCCTTTAATTGCTAGTTTTTGTTTTAGTTCCTGTTTTGTTGTGTTATATTTTTGTCGTCAGCATTGTTTGACTTGTTGCATTCTTTCATTTCTCTTTGTTGATAGCATTTTCCCCTGGTGCTGTTATAGAATAAAAACCCCCCACCTAACTTCCTTGATATACGCTGTAGGTCACGACGTTCAGTTCTGATATGAATATTCGTCCGGCTGCACGGACAAATTTACCTCACTCCGCGGAAAATTGTTTTTTAAATGCGCAAGTGGTCGTTTAAGTAAGTTTATATTGTAAATTATTTTTTGTTTTTTATTTAACTCTTCGAATTTATGATTAGACGTTATACTACACACTTGCCGACCGAAGAACCGCTACCGCCCCTTTTTTTTTTTTAAGACATGTGTAGCTTCGTAATGTTTTTATACAACTGACAGTGAGTGTTTTTTGATTGTCTATTTAACTTATTAGTATATCTTGTGTTCTTATTGTAGATACAGCTGAAGATGACCGCATGGTCGAAACCGGTACTGTGTACATTTAAATAAATCTTGCAAAGATAAAGAGGCTTTTTTCTTCTTTCCACTGATTATAATTCTTTGCAACATGGACCACACCCAGATGAACTACGATAAAGCCTCGTCACTGGTCCATAAATTCTGGAAGCTACACATAAGAATAAAGATATCCTACAACCACATTTCCTTCGTTAACACATGCCTGTACGAAGAGCTTTCACCCAATTTTGCCAGAATTACCTCTAAAATCCTGGATATCAAAACAAGACACAAATTGGAGAGGAGACACATCAAATCTGCAAAGCGTAAACACTACAGAAGGATCAGTGCGGATTTGGAGGAATTGGCATTCTTATATCGGAATCTGAGAGACTTTTGCCACCACATCCAACTTGAGGACATCATACAGCACGCCCACGACGAATCGATCTGTATAGCAGCTGAAGACATGAGGAAGAAGGAACTGAAGTTAACGTTCCTCAGACGTAAAAAGCTTGAACGACTTACCACTATCACCCAGAAGAAATATAACAGTAAGCACCACTCTCATTTGACTAACTTGACTGACATTACTTTCACCGCTGATGAGACCAATTTACTTAATAAAGGTCACAAATTTGCCCTACCTCCCTCCACCAACCTTATCACAACTTCAATAGAAATAGATTCTGCTATTTGTAAAAACCCTGAACACACAAAAATCCGCAACAACCTTATCCCTTTCATTAAAAAAGAAAATTCTTGTCAATATAAAAATAAACCTTCATCTTTAACCCTTTGGAAAACTACCAAACACATTAAATCTAAATTGAGTGATTCTGGTACCATACTTGTTCAGGCTGATAAAAACGCGGGTGTTGTCATCATGCCTGGCCAAACTTACATAGATAAAACCCTTGAATTTTTCAAAAACAATAATTATATTGAAATTAAAAAAAAACCCTCTCCCAGGCATCATATCTAAAACCAAACAAATCATAAATACTTGCAAGGACACCCTTATCCTTTTTTCCCCCTATAATTATTTTCACATCACTAACTACATCCCTATGAATCCTTCCATACCACACCTTTACGCACTCCCAAAACTCCATAAACAAGACCACCCAATCCGTCCCACTACTGCTTTCTACAACTCCCCCACAGTACATCTAGCCAAATTCATGCTTGAAATTTTTCGTGCTATTAATTTCATACCTACTTTCACCATAAAAAAACACTTTAGAGTTTACCAATCACATTAAAAACTATAACCCCACAGGCTGTTTTTTTAGTGTCATTCGATGTCACCAACTTATACTCCAACGTACCGGTCGACCTTTCCTTGTCCCTGGCTGACAACCTATTCAAACCCCATTTTTCAGACAATGCCCAAATCTCACATCTTAACATTATTTTAAAACATATTATTTCTCAGAACTTTTTCTCCTTTAATGAAAAATATTACAAAATCAGCTATGGCCTCCCGATGGGTATGAACTTGTCGGGATACTTGGCTGATATTTTTCTCAACCATATTGAAAATAATCAAATTATTCACCATAGCAATCCTTACAGTTGTCATGTCCGGAAATGGCTTCGTTATATTGATGATATTTTCTGCATATGGAGTGGTACACCTGTTGAACTTGATAACATGCTTGAATATTTAAATACTCTACATCCTACTTTGAAATTCACTGTTGAAATCGAGAAAGATAGACAACTGAACTTTCTCGATCTGACCATTTCCAGACATGACAACAATCTTTCATTTGACATATACAGGAAACCCACCTCTATCCCTACCATAATCCCATACGATTCAGCCCACCCTATCTCCCACCGCATAGCTTCCCTTCGTTCATATTTTCGTAGAGCATTGACATACCCCATTCAACAAATCCGCAAAACCGAGGAATTATCGTATATCAACAACCTTGCTCTTGAGAATGACTTTCCCCAGAAACTTATTTCCAAAGTGTTACATGACACCAGAATCACTCTAGATCCTTTGTTTTCCCGAGACCCACTCCTCCCCACTTTTGAAACCTTACAACATTACACCTGCTTTTAAGACAAAAACACAATTGATCAGTATCTTGTAAAGTCAGCGACATCCCTCTAAAACCATATTACAAGAGAGTGGTGTTTATTCCGTATCATGCTGTAATTGCAACGGCATATATGTTGGACAAACTGGCAGGAAGCTTGCTGCTCGCTTAAGTGAGCACAATAACCAGCCCACATCAAATTTGTACAGACATAAGATTGGGACAGGTCATAAGATTGATTACGAGAATGTTAAATTACTCCACAGATGTCCTAAGGGGTACAAACTTGACCTCCTTGAACAGCTGGAGATAGAGAGACACAAGAAATCTCCACACTATAACCTCATTAACAGTCAAACTGATTTTTTCTATCGACCTTTATTATCATTTGAATGAGATTTCTTGCGCCTCTCTCAAAATGTCTCAATTTTCCATTATTTCATTTCATTTTATTAAAAAAAAAAAATAAATAAAAAAAAAAATTTCTTGTGTTTTTCCTTTTTTTGTTGTTCACTTTTGCGAGCGGCGAGCTTCCTTGCCTTTAATTGCTAGTTTTTGTTTTAGTTCCTGTTTTGTTGTGTTATATTTTTGTCGTCAGCATTGTTTGACTTGTTGCATTCTTTCATTTCTCTTTGTTGATAGCATTTTCCCCTGGTGCTGTTATAGAATAAAAAACCCCCACCTAACTTCCTTGAAATACGCTGTATGTCACGACGTTCAGTTCTGATATGAATATTCGTCCGGCTGCACGGACAAATTTACCTCACTCCGCGGAAAATTGTTTTTTAAATGCACAAGTGGTCGTTTAAGTAAGTTTATATCGTAAATTATTTTTTGTTTTTTATTTAACTCTTCGAATTTATGATTAGACGTTATACTACACACCTGCCGACCGAAGAACCGCTACCCCCTTTTTTTTTTTTTTAAGACATGTGTAGCTTCGTAATGTTTTTATACAACTGACAGTGAGTGTTTTTTGATTGTCTATTTAACTTATTAGTATATCTTGTGTTCTTATTGTAGATACAGCTGAAGATGACCGCATGGTCGAAACCGGTACTGTGTACATTTAGATAAATCTTGCAAAGATAAAGAGGCTTTTTTCTTCTTTCCACTAATAAATAGTACACAATACCCCTGCGCACCCATTGTTATCAGGCCAGACAAAATCGTAGAACTCGCTAGGTCATTAGCACGATTACTAGTGCATATCATTAACCTAAAGAAAAAAAATCGTTGAAAATTTGACTTAGAAAAGTATTAAAAATATTTAACATAGATTCTGAAGGCTTGATGTAAAATGACTTAAATAGTAAACAATATATGGCGTCAATCACCCACCGGATTGGTGTCTATCCCCAAGAGTATAAGTCCAAAACTAAAAGTTTGGAAAATTCCGAAATTAAACGAAACGATTAAAGTTTCCGAACAGGTCAACTAACTACGACTTAATTCAATTAAATTAATTGCCCACCGAAATTATTAGGCACGGGACAAACAATTAATGAGAGCATACTAGGAGACAATAGTAAATAATTCGTAAATCTCTTACGACTACGTACCAATAACCAAGGCTGCGATTCTTGAACTCATTCGAAAATACGCGCATACGTAAATACTCGCATGAAAATATTCTAATAGAAATCATATTTGCTATTCTTCAAACCACTCGTAATAAAGCATTCGAATCAAATTCTACTAATGTTGTGAATAAATGCATCCATTAGTTAGCTGAGGTACAATCGGTTGGGAGAAAAGAAAGAAGTAGTGTTTCTTGTAGCTATCTATTTATTTCCTTGCTTTGGTGATTAATTTCGGGTGTGTATAAAACCCATCATCAGACCAGCTAAACAGAATCAAACCAGAACATAACCCCACATCACACGTTGTCGTTAATTAATGTCTTACCGTCAGGCGGTTAAACTAGTATTATGAACATGAGATGTGTGGGCGCTGATGCAACACGACTTTTTTCAGTTCAACCATCAAATATATAAACAAAATACTGGGCTGGCTATGGGGAACCCCTTGAGCGGACTTTTCTCTTCCTTCTTTGTTGATTGTTTGGAACAGAAAATAATGAACCTACAGCTGGCCGGTTTAATTGGGTTTTGGGGAAGATATGTGGACGATATATTTTGTATCTTCCTAGGCGATAGTCAACAACTAGATAGTTTCTTTGCTCAAATTAATCAAATATCCAACCTCAAATTCACCATGGAAATGGAACAAGATAATAAAATTAACTTTCTCGACCTCTCTATCACAAAAGTCAATGACAAACTCACCTACGACATCTACAGGAAGCCCACAACCACTGACACTATTATCCCCAAACACTCACAACATCCTGTCAACATCAAATTTTCATCATTTAGATATTTTTTCCATAGATTGGAGAATACACCACTCGACCCTCAGTCATATAATCAAGAACTTAACACAATACACCAGATTGGCTCAAGAAACGGCTATACAAAGTCGGATCTTAACCGCATACATAATTCTATAAAAAGAAGTAATAGTATAAACATTATCTACCCACATTTAAAGCCCTCAGCTAAATATATTTCACTACCTTTTTTGCCTCACATCATCAACAAATTAAAGTTAATTTTCAGCAATCACAACTTAACACTTACTAATTATAACACAACGAATATTTTCAAAATTTTAAACAATTGTAAAGACAAAACTAATGTACACAAACGAAGGTGTATATTGAAGGACACTCAATGAGTGTCCATCTTGCTCCTTGGCTATACCGTACTGATGAGGACTAATAGTCCGAAACACGTGTCTACGGTTGCTTCTTCGATCTTCGTATGACGGAATTGCCCGACAAATACCATTCTCCTTTATATCTCACCGTCGATATTTGCTATATATATATATATATATATAGAGATTTTAGATGTAGAAAAAAATTATAATAACAGACTTTTCTTAGAAATGTACCACATTAACACAACTGCAAACACTGTAAATTTTAGAAGCGACTTGGACGGCCTTAGTAATATATATTCCTTCATAATAGAGATTGATAAACATAGATCACTCAGATAATAATTTAGATAATCTCATTTTTAAGTTAACGCCTCTCAATATGTTGTACAAGGGGAAGAAAAAATAACAGAAATCCGGCTTCGATTTAGTAGGTTTCCTTCGATCAGTGTGTACGTAGTACTGTGACTGTTAACAACTCTATACTAGTTTTAAGTTTTAAAATGTTTATACTCCGCATTCGGAAATGGTTTTGCTGAAACTTCAATTTGCCATCTCTACTAACTTAGTTGTAAGTGAATTGTTTGATGTTCTTTTCGTACTTTGTTACCATGTGCTCATAATGTTTTTAGTATTGCCTGATGAAGACACAATAAAGCGTCGAAATATTGCAGTTAA
Organism: Aphodius sticticus; assembly: GCA_963966075.1. Classification (NCBI taxonomy): domain Eukaryota; kingdom Metazoa; phylum Arthropoda; class Insecta; order Coleoptera; family Scarabaeidae; genus Aphodius; species Aphodius sticticus. The sequence continues at coordinate 41,958,887 of OZ014507.1, read as the reverse complement.
AAAAGAGTTAATCAATTGATTTTCCTGTGATCGTCCTACCCAACAAATTTATTTTTGGTTTTACCTTACGTACGGTCGAAGAAAAGAAGATATTTTTAAGTATATATATATATATATATATATATATATATATATATATATATACCGGGTGTCTAAACTTATCGGTTCACCATTGGTAACTTTGTTATTATTATAACTACACAGTAGGTTAAATTAGCAAACTAGTAGTATTTTTTTCGGCGATTAAGATTATGGTAACAACTAATTGAAAATTTGGGTTTCGAAATATTTACGAAAAAATGTTTTTTTCATTGTAACACTCTGTATTTTGTCAAATATTTTTAAAGAATATTTAATTTTGAACAGAAAGTTGATAATGCATGATTACCCTAAACATAAAACTAAACACGTAATGCGCAGTTTAATTTTGTGATATTTGTCGGAATAAGGTAAGTAAGTAGGCCGGACTGAATGTAGTGCCAAATAATGAAATACACAAATTTCCTTGGAAACAAAGTAAATAAACCTAAATCTGTCAAATTACACTGTTAGAAAGATAGATTAATAATTTTCATTGATGAAAAATAAAATGCCTTTTACACATTTGGAAAAGTGTGATATGCTGGAGGCGTATCTGGTTTGCAGAAAAAATTCTGCACAAGCTTTATTACAATACCAGCACACATTCCCGGATCGTCAAGCACCAAGCCAACAATACTTTCTGCGACTGTATCGAAGATTGCGAAACAACGAAAATTCTTTTACTAAAGTAAGAAGAAAGAAGCTCTTTATTATTGATGAAGAAACGGAGACAAATGTGCTAGCGCATTTTGTAGCTTACCCTCAAATATCGATCAGAAACTGTGCAAGAGAATTAGAAGTAAGAAGGGCCACTGTTCACGCAATTTTGAAAAAGAATAAATTCCATCCCTACAAAATGAATAAAGTGCAAACATTATTAGCTGGTGATGAAGAAAGAAGATTAGTGTTCTCTAATTGGTTTATAAATTTTTGCAATGAACGACGAGATAATTTTAAGTTTATTTTGTGGTCAGATGAAGCTAACTTTTCAAACACAGGTATGCGCAATAAACACAATGAGCATTATTGGAGTAAAGTAAATCCTTTAGTAGTGGATCCACGTAATCCACAAAACCGATTTAGTTTAAATGTTTGGTGCGGCATAATAGGATCTAAACTTGTTGGCCCTATTTTTTATCACGGCACGTTATGCTAGGATCCCACGGTGCGTAAATCCACGGACAACCACGCACAACGCACCGTGGGAAGGGTGCCGTCCGGAGCTGTGCGGGCTCGTCCGTAGTGGTGCGTCCGAATCCGTCGCGAGTCGGTAACTTCAAAGGTGCGTGCATGTGCGGTGCGAGGTACAGCCAGTGTTGCCAGATTACGGATTTTTTCCCTAGTTCTAGGGATATTTTTGTAGAAATGGGAAAATGGAATTTTACTGATTATTTAGGGAATTTTTAAATATTTTGGCGATTTTTTCAATCATCGTATGTTAATAATCAATTGTACATAAATATACATAATTCCTCCGTCTTGTACTTCGCCGCCCATATAAACCCAACAACAAAACGCCAATACGCAATACGCTCTGTGTCACTTGGCATTTGAGAACCTTCTGACAAAATTTCTCTTGCAATAAGTGTTGCCTGATGGCTGAAATTTACGTCCCTAGCGCTTAGTACCAAGATTCCCTAGATGTATGTAAAATCGACTATTAAAAATAGATTATTAACATTTGATGAGTTGGGTTGGCGTTTTGTTCTTGGGTTTATAATTATAGGCGGCGAAGTTGAAGACGGGGGACTTCTTTTTTTATTAATTTACAGCACCTCATAGGTACTTGTGTATAACACCTAAACTATCTAGCTATATTGATCTAACCTAAATTGCTACGTATACACCATTGGTGTAACTTAAATTTAGTTTGGATGCTGACGCTTTAAACTTCACACACTGCACCTTGCTCTGCTTTGTTCACCTATCACTCACATAACACTGTGCTCTGCTTTTTTAGCGTTGCTCCTTCAACATTTGTATCTAGTGCCATGATAGCAGTATCATCAGCAAAAGTGACCACGGTAACACCATCTGGTTGCGGAAGATCATGAGTGTAAAGACGGTAAAGAAATGTATGAAAAATCGACTATTAAAAATAGATTATTAACATACGATGAGTTGGGTTGGCGTTTTGTTGTTGGGTTTATATGGGCGGCAACGTTCAAGGCAGGGGACTTATGTAGATTTATGTAAAATTGATTAACATACAATGATTGGAAAATTCCCCAAAATATTCAAAATTCCCTAAATAATCAGTAAAATTCCCATTTTCCCATTTCTACAAAAATATCTCCATAGACCTAGGGAAAAATCCCTAATCTGGCAACACTGCTTGCGATGCCTTCGCACCGCACACGGGTACGCACCGCCACGCACCGTGGGAGAAGCCTCGGTGCGGTGCGTGGTCGTCTGTGGTGCGCGGTACCATCCGTAAAAGCACGCACCGTGGGAACCTAGCTTTAACCGGACAACGTTATGTTGAATTATTAACGCCAGTTATTGAAGATTTCCTGGACCATGTTCCTATTATTCAAAACGGCCGCATTTACTTTCAACAGGATGGCGCACCTGCTCATAATAGCATACAATCTGTTAATTACTTAAATACAATTTTTGACCAGCGATGGATAGGAACAAACGCGCCAGTTCGTTGGCCTCCTCGGTCACCTGATTTAACGCCGCTTGATTTTTATCTTTGGGGCTCTGTGAAAGACGTAGTTTACCAGGAAAGACATCAGAATGTGGAAGAGTTAGAAATAGCCGTAAGAAACGCATTAAACAACATCAACGGCAGAACAATCTTAAAAGCCACTCGAAGTGTAAAAAAAAGAGCTCAAAAGTGCGTAGATCAAGAAGGTGGTACTTTTGAACATTTATTACATTGAAAAACATGTATTCAATTAATTTACAATTTTATACGTTGCTGTTGTTGTTAAGTATTTATGTATCTATTTGTTTCTACTTATTTTTATGTAGTGTTAAGCATAGTGCGATTAATGTTATTACTCATTAAAATTTCTTCCAACTATGTAAAAAGATGCAGTCACATTAAAAAAAAAAATATTCACAAGAATATTTTGAAAACCAAATTTTGAATTATTATTTTGTTTTCATATTCTTAATAACCGAATAAAATACTACTAGTTTGCTTATTTAACCAACGTTGTATCTGCTTTAATAACAAAGTTACCAATGGTGAACCGATAATTTTGGACACCCTGTATATACTCTTTCTATATATATATATATATATACTCTTTATATATATATATATATATATATATATATATATATATATACTTTTTGCATATTCGTGATTCTTTCCAACTATAAGACATATATTGCATATATTCCAACTATAAGACATATATATATATATATATATATATATATATATATATATATATAAAGAGTATATATATATATATATATATAGAAAGAGTATATACAGGCTGTCCAAAATTATCGGTTCACCATTGGTAACTTTGTTATTAAAGCAGATATACTTTTTGCATATTCGTGATTCTTTCCAACTATAAGACATATATTGCATATATTCCAACTATAAGACATATATATATATATATATATATATATATATATATTTATCTACATATATTGCTAACAGTAATGTTCCTTTTGGGTTTTTGAAAATGCATTGTTCTGTCTTCAACTGTTCTAAGCCTGTGTGTTTTAAGAAATTAGTGAAATGTTCATTCAATTTTTGTGGTGCTTGTTTCAGGCCGTATAAAGTTTTCTTCAGTCCACAGACCTTATTTCCGTTGTATTGTACCCTTCAGGTATCTTCATGTACAATTCTTCTTGTAAGTTACCATACAAAAATGCTGTTTTGATGTCAAACTTTCTTATTATGTAGTTATTTTTCACCGATAAAGCAAGTAATAGGCGTAGAGAACTTGCGTTTACTACTGGGGTAAAGATTTCTTCAAAGTCTATGCCCTTCCTTTGTTCACAACCTCTTACTACTAATCTTGCTTTATATCTTCCATCATCTTTAATTTTAAATACCCATTTATTAGATAACATTTTTGTTTTCAGCTTTCTCAATATTCACATAGTCCCATGTTTCATTTTTCTTTAATGATTCTTTTTCTTCTTTTATTGCATCCTTCCATTTGATTTTATCTGGCCCATTGGTCGCTTCCGTGTAAGTAAGTAAGACATAATCTTCAAATTTTTCCGGCAATTTTATTTCTCTTCGACATCTTGCCGCTTGTTGACCTTCTCCCAAATGGTGTTCGTTTTTGTCTTCAGCTAGGTTTTCTGATTGTTCACTTTCTTCATCATCATCTTGTATTATTTCTTCTTCGGATTCACCATTTACTTCTCTTCTGTTGATATTTTCAGTGATTTTGCCTTCCATATCATCTTTCTTCAACATTTTAAATATTACGTCCCTATTACTATTTCTCTTTTTTCTTTATCATATAGTCTATATCCGTTTAAAGTATATCCAACAAAGATATATTTCTTGCTTCTCTCATCCAGTTTTTTCATATATCCAAGTATTTTTCCATAAGCTTCACATCCAAAAACTTGCAATCTTTTTAAATCTGGTTTCTTCTTGTTCGACATTTCGTATGGGGTTTTGCTTATTGTTTCAGATGGACTTCTATTTAATAAATATGCAGCTGTTCTAACTGCTTCACCCCAAAATGATTTCGGTAAACCTGCTTCAAATAATAAGGATCTGGTTTTGTCCATTAGTGTACGATTAAGTCGTTCAGCCTTTCCGTTTAGTTGGGGAGATTGTATTATTGTCGTATCCATTACAATACCTTTTCTTCAACACCATTCTTTAGCTTCATAGTTTATGTGTTCCTTCCCATTACAATACCTTTTCTTCAACACCATTCTTTAGCTTCATAGTTTATGTGTTCCTTCCCATTATCACTTCTCATCTTTGAAACTCTCTGTTCAGTGTAGGATTCCATTTCTTCTACGTATTCCATCGAACATTCAAGTACTTCGCGTTTTTGTCTTATCAAGTATACTACTGTATAGTGAGTATAGTCATCAAGGATGGTTAAAAAATACCTTTTATCGTCCCACGTTGAAGGTTCAATAGGTCCTGCTACATCGGTATGTATTATTTCAAGGGGTCTTGTTCCTCGTGTTCTTTCACTATTGAATGGCAGTCTTGTCTGTTTAGCTTTTATGCATCTCACACAATATGTCAGCATCACAATCTTTTCTTTCTATGTCAAAACCTGTTACCATATCCTTTTCTACCATTTGTTTTAACGTTTTAAGTGATAGGTGTTCCATCTTCTTATGCCAGTTTACTATCTTGGTTTCTTTCTTTGTTGTAAGCATACTCTTTGCATTTGTTTTCATAATGGCTACCCATTACTCTCTTTCTTTCCTTCAAGAATTGTATTGTTGTCCTTCGTAATATGTACCTTGTCACCTGTGAAGGTTACCTTGCCACCGTTATTTGTTATGGAACTTACTGATATGAGATTTTCTGATACATATAAAACATTTTTCAAAATGCACGAGTTTCCCTCAATTGATCCTTGTCCTTTCGCTTGCATCAATTCATTTTTCTTTGCAACTCAAATCTGTCTTTTTGTTTTCTCAAAATCTTTAAATAGCTCTACACGGTTTGTCATGTGAGATGTTGATCCAGAATCAATAACAAAGATACGTTCTTTATTTTTTATCGGATTGACTTCTTCTGTTAGGAATGTTATTTTCTTTTCTTGTTTATTATTTCATATGTCTCAATTACTTACATTTATTACATACCTTGTTTTTAGTATTGAACGCCACTGGTTTCTCTGTGTCGTTATGATTTCCCATTGTTTCTTCAGCTATAAGTCTGCTTGTTAATTTTGTCAGTGTACGATCTTGCACTGACGATCTTGATTCCCATGCTGTTCGAAAATGTCTGTATCTTTCAGGTAATGTGCTTAAAATCTTACATATAATCATTCTATATCTGATTCTATATCTGATAACTTTTCTATTTGGGATGTTTCTTCGTAACTTATACCAGACGCCATTATCTCCGTTGTTGTTTTTTCTATATTCGTAGCCTCACTCGCTCACCGGTTTGCAATACTCGTTCACTAGCTTCTTTTTTCTCACAACTTTCTTACTTTTTTTTTCACAGTTTCTGCGTATCCTGGGCCCATAACCTGTTCAGGATAGGGTTTTAAATTACACACAACCGATGAGTTTAACTTAACAAATATATTCTTGAGTAGAAACAACTTTTTACATTTTCGTACATACTACGTTATAATATATTCACTGTCGACTGTCAAAACTTCACACGTATATCAAAACTTCTAACGCCATCTAGCGGTTCTACTTTAAATCAAAAATTATTATTTTTAACATATATGAATGTACATATTAAACATGAATTTCTAGCACTTTTTATCAGAAATACTATAATGGCGTCTGTTACCACACTAATGCCACTAATGAGAACGTACCTTAACCGAATTTATAGGTTAGAGTAATGTCAAACGGCTGCCAACTAAAGAACGCGCGGACTATATCGGCATCAAATGAAAAGTAGCTCACAATCCACAGAATACGTTTCCAGCAGTGATGTCGGAGTAGGGCCCATCTCATATGACCCCTTCGTATCATCTCACGTTCATACTTGTCCAGTGCAGTGTGATAACCACTGTAGGTATTTAAGAAAAAGCGGAATATACCTTTTCTGTTCAGAATTTTATAAGGATTAATTTTGTCCAGGTGCTAAAAATTCTAAATCGTGATCGGTTTGGAGTAGAAACGCAAAAAAAACGCGAACATGCACGTTAGGGGTGGCTTTAAGGTGTTTATAACTGGCGCCGGCGGCGGCGTAGCAATGCCCGTGTATTGACATGTAGTTTGCACAGATACAAGGTGTATTTTAGCAACATTTTAAGCGGTACAAAGTCCGGTGAGTAAATCGTTCACTAGCTCTTATAGCATTTTCTTTTGGCAAAACTCGGGCGCACCAGTTCGAGCGTACTGCTGGAATTTGCAAGCGAGTGCAATCCAAACACAACACGCATTGGAGCCATGCTCTGTACGCTGAATGCAGATTCTGTTGCACCGGTTGGTAGATAGGCTCTACGGCAAAATGTGACAAAATAATACATACCACCTGTCGCCGTAGACCCTAGTTTAACTCTAATCAACTCTAATTAATGGTATTACAGCAACAGCGTATAATATCTAGAGTGTATATGCAACAAAAAAATCGCTCATGTCACCCACCAAGATGACATCCCAGTGATTATACAACAAATAATGTAAATATTTAAGGACAAAATGGATAAATCTCGCGTGTGCATTAACCAAGCTAAGCAACTTGCCAAGAAGAAATGTGCCAAAAAGACCAACTTGCTAGTGTATGAGAAAAAACCAGACCCATGCTATCCTGGAGTGAAACGAGCCGGATACATCGTACCACGTGAGTAATTATGACCATCGTTACCTATGTGTATGTACATATTCTCCTAAATCTCCTTCCAGCAATCGCAGCAGTGCCTGCGAAGAAGATTAGGGTATGCACAGGAGCCGAACTACGGAAAATGTGTGCCCCAAAGTTGTGCGACTGCAAGCCAGGAACTAAATCGAAGAAAGGCATATTTGGTAGATTTTTGTCGCTCCTCGGCTTTGGCATCAAAGCAGCTATCGCCGGTGGCTTGATTTACTGGACCTACGAGATGGGTTTGTGGGGGGATTCCGAGGAAACAGAAGAAATTTACTTGGGGATTTGTCAGAATCTCTCGCCGATATTCTGTTCCAGTGAACCTAGGAAACGGAAGATAAGCGAAGTTTGCGAAGCCGAAATTGAGCTTATGTGCAGGGTACGTATACTTTTATTAGACCTCACAAAACTGTTCTCAATGCTGTTTTTAATTTGGTACCATCTTATGATTCTGTTTTACTCTCTGCAGCTTCTATACAAAAGATTGTCGTCAAACGTTGGTTGACCAACTATTAGGTGGTCTGGTATTTTACGTCTCAAATTGTGTAGAAGCAAGCGTCATCGAGTTCGATAACAATTCCAAGGCCGAGTTGCTATTTCTCAAACTGTCTGTAAAAAAATATTCAATATATAGTGCTATGGTCAGCAATGCAATGATCAAGAACTCCAGGTTCTATATATATATCTTTATATATACGTAGTATGATAGCAGTCAATTTAGGATTCTCTATGATAAAACTTCTTGAATTTCCTAGGGCGAAACTTTGCACGGCAACTCCTTCACATGTTTACTATAATTTAAAGTAACTCCTCCCAATAAACCTACAATCACCAGAACAATGTTTACTTTCATTCCTCACATACGTCCAACTTCTATTGAGGGATCCTTATATTTAAGTGGTTTTTCAAGCTTCTTCCTTACAACATTCGCATCAGCAGGTACCCAGATTTCTATCAACGCGCATACCTTCCTCTGGAAATCATTTACAACGATATCTGGCTTATTAGCATCAAGCATTCTATCAGTGGCAACAGGCATGTTCCATAATATAGTAATATGATTGTTACAACAGGAGATGGAATGTGGTCATACCACAGAGACACATCCATTGCTAAACTTAATAGTTGGGAACACAAATTGTAAAACTTTGAAATAGTTAATAAACAATAGTTATTATATCAATATATGCAGGTTTCTGCAAAGAATTAACATCCATTATACAAATTGTAATGTATATATGTTCCCACCCTATCATGCCTAGTAATGTAACGCGACTCAGCTAAGACTGGGCAAGCCGCTATTAAATGATAGACATGTTCCGGAGCCTGATGACACAGTCTACAACTCCCATCATGAGCAACTTTCGTAATCTTCTTTCTGTTCATGATATCTGGTACGTATTGCCTGATCTTGCGCCGCTATGATAGAGGATTCCGTTTGTCTTAATGTTCCCATGACAAAGCCAAGATAACGATCCGGAGTTTGAAAAACCATCCCCTCAACAATTCTTAAAAATTGACCATGCATTGACTTAATAACATAATCCTCTCTCATTTTCTGATTCATTCTTAACTTAATCCCTCGCTTTAAACTATCCACTGAAATTTTATTTCAATAATTATCGAGTTCTTTTACCTGAAATTTTTCTAAAATTAGTTATTAACTTACCAGAAGTATCCCTAATTAATTGTTTAATGACTTTATCCTCTTTGTTGGCCTTTATAAAATTTCCTAAATTTAACATTTCCAAATCATAAATATTTTCCAATTGCTACAAGCCACGACCTCCATCTAAACGGTGCAGGTATAGCCTGCAGACATCAGACCTTGGATGAATCATAAAATTTAATGATAACTGTTTTCTAGTTTTAATGTCCAAATCGCGTATAGCATATGCATATATCGCTTGCATTTTCCATTTTCCATTTAAACCAGATTTAAAAAATGTTTTGACTCGCTTAATCTATTCGCCTAGAACCTTTGCCTTCATTCCTTCATCATCAATACCAAAGGCTTCATCTATTCCCAGATACTTATATCTAGTATTATCTGTTAATTCTTTGTTGGTTCGTGCTTATTTCACCATTTCTCTAACAAGCTTCTGTAGCTGTCGCAGGGCATGGAGTTCATGGAGTGTCCGTTCTTTTTGCAGTCGAAGCTGGCTCTCTCCGCAGTGCACTCTTTGGCTTTGTGACCGACCATGCCACATCTTCGGCATAGCACCGACTTGCTGAGACTTCCCTCGGTGTTCGGACACTGTTCGCGTATGTGCCCCAGTTCTTGGCATCTATAACACCTAGCCGAATACATCATTGGTAGGGCGGTTTTCTCCTGCCAGCCTACGTCGTTGCTCTACGTTACCGGTGATAAATTTGGCCATGTCTTTGGGTAGGTCTATTATGGCTATCTAGCGGTTGTTTCTGTGCTTGATCTTTACCAGATTTTTGCGGTACTCGCCTTCCTTGAGTATCGTCTTGGTGACTTGCTCAATCACTTCTTTGATGTCGGCAGTTTCTGTGAGGCAGTCCAGATTCCGTATTATTATTGTGGCCCTTCCGATGATTCATTTTACTGCCTCCTTGAAAGCTTGCGCCGCACCCTCCTGTTGCTCTTGGAGGTGGAAGGTTAGGACGTAGTTCGAATTCCTGCTCATGTTGTTAATTTTGACACCTTTTTACAGTTCTTTGACGATTATGTCCGTAATCTTCTGGATGACCTGCCCGTTGTCCGCGGCGGTGCTGTTTAACTTTATGTCTATGGTGGTTCTCTTAGTCTCCCTGGGGGTATAGGTTCTTGTCCTCATCTGTCCGTGATTCATTTCTACAGCTCCCGCATATGACGCTCTGCTTTGGATATATATAGGTACTATATTTTTGTCCCGTCCCATGTCCAAGGAACCCCACAGCTTTCCTAGTCGTGCTGGGCTTACAGTTCGTGTGGCTAGTTAAGGCTATGTGCTTCGAGCTGGGGTGTTTGTCATTAGCTATTTCCATGATTTTTCTAATATTGTTAAGAACTCTGCAGCTGGCGTCGTCCTGGCTGTTGCGGAGGTCTCCCATTCCTACCGCGATAACTTTCGGAGTGATGTTAGGGGCGGCCTCATCTTGGCATATATCAATGGAAGTGGAGATCTGAATGTACTCCCCTTCTGCAAGTTTTTTGTCCATTAGACATTTGCCTAACTGAGCGTTCTCTTCTACCAGGCTTCTAATTAAGAGATTTTCTCCTAATGTGCTCGTTTCACATGGTATGGCAATTATTTGCTCCTTGTCAGCATCCAGCGGGTTGCCCTTCCGGACTTCTGTTACTTCGAAGTGTTTTTCCTCCCAGATCAGCCCCTCTATGCTTAGGAAGCTTTCATCACTTTTAGCGTTACTTCGTAGACCCTGCGATATCAGACTCGACTCAGGTGTGCGTCGGTCCTCCGTCTGCGTGGACGTGCTTCTGACTTCTACCTGCTGGTTTTGTTTTGGCTGCACCAAGTCGTGGGAGCCGGTGTCGTCGGTCATTACTGTTTGCGGATACATGTCTGCATCCTTCAGGTTGGCTTCGTTCTCAATTGCCACCCTGTTCTTTTTGATTTTAGGTTGGCATTCCTTTGATTGCTTGCTGTCGTTGTAGATTTGTTCCGCTGTTTTTGTCGCCATTCTCAGTGCTGAGATTTTGAATTTAATATTTCCCGCGGTCTTTTGGACAATAATGCTTTCGAGTTGTAGCGCTTTCTGGAAGACCGCTTCCATGGCTTTATCTAGCTTAAGGGTTAGCTTGTCTTCCTCGGCTTTGGAACCCGTCGGAAAATTTTTGCCAGACTCAAAAATTCTTGATTAGTATCACCAATACACGAAACTAATAGACATACACCGACTGGGAAAATAAGGTCCAAAAAAAATCACTGCCTCCTGGACTACGTTAATATTTAAGAAAAATTTATTAAAATAAAATTCATTTAAATTTAAAGCATTATGACCTGGTGAAATTGTGTACAAACTTTATAACCATGATTAAAAATTCGACTCTATCATTCTTCATCATCTACGTCTCCACAAATTATAGTCACAAGTATTTTTTAAGAAATATTTCTTTTAATACATACCAGAATTTAAGATCCATTGCTTTGTTACATCAGGATCACGTTAAGGAAACTCGAAAAATGTCACTAGAGGAAATCGCCTTTTGGACATTCCACAATGCAAATATTGACACGGATTTCCTGCCATATTGCAAAAGTAACCCGCAAAATGCCTTTCTCTGTTTGCTCTGTAAAATGTTTTGTATTAATTGTAAATATTGTTAATAAAATATAAATTATTAAAGACATTAAAACAGCATGAAGAAATTAGCAAGTAATGCTGACAAGTAAAAGTTTTTTGAGGTTATGCCTCATTCATGAAAGCTCATGATCTCCTGATTGGACTACAGTTTTATAAAGACATTTGTTTTGATTGTTCATACCATAGTGTGTACCCAAAAAAAAGTTTCTCATGTTAACACTTATCTTCTAAGCTGATATTTCCAGTAAGAATAAACAACAAAAAATCGATGTCATAACAACAGCTTACGTTCACCAAAACGCCAACAACCGATACGTTTTTCGTCCGATCTCAATAATTTTTTTGCCATTGTATAGCTAAAGCATCCCTTGACTCCCCATAGCGTTGAACGAAAATTCCAATTAATAGTACTACTAATTAATTAAAATACTCTATCACCCCGAGGGAAGTTAGCCATAAAAGTTATCCATAAAACACGTGTCTGTATGTGCCGACGGCAGCCGGGCCCTGACTTTGTTAAATATTATTGAAAGAATATAATATATCAAAGTTAGTTTGGATGTCCTTAATTACTGTGTGTTTAAAAAATTAATTCAGACTACCAATTACCATAATTTCAATTTGTCAGAACTGTCATAGGTAGGCTATTTCTTCCGTCTGGTATAGCTAACGTAACGTGACTAGGTATTATATTTGTCGGTCAGAGCGGGAAAATTTACGAAAATATTGACATTCTTTTCAATTTTTTGGTACAAATTGATTGGATCCCGTTGCTGCAACTACCGTAGACTAAGTACGTTGCTGGCTTTCCAAAAGTATGTACTTTACTGAAATCGGATAAAAAAAGTTTTATTGATAACTTTTATGACTAACTTACCTTGGGTGAAGTTTCACTTTCCAACTTTACTTGATAACTGCTCCCTGTTACAATTTGAGGAATATCAATGCCTATGAGAAATGTTTACTAGATCGGCGGCTCGTTTCGTAAAGGAATGGTTGCTAGTATTGATACACAAAGCCGACACAGCCGACAGACGATTTTTGCTACTCCCTTTGACGGCACGCCGCCGCCGCCGCAAAGACGTAATATAAAAATGTGTGGTCGTACAATTTAAAAGAAATTTTATATTCCTTTAAGCACAACTGTGCATAAATTCAATAACATATGGAGATGCGCTTAGAACACATGCATTTTTGTAATTTTTAAGCATTTACGCAGTGCTTTTCGTTACGTTTAAGTTTTACTGTTGCGTAGCCGCAAATCCTACCTGTAATGCAGTAAATTGTCATGGACTAATTAACTCAAATTAAATATAAAACATATTTACCTACCTGATTATTACTGCTTTGCCTTCACTTCAACGAAACTACACTTCAATATCAAATACTTAATAACTAATAACAAAAAAACAACAAACAAAACTTAAATATCTTCGTCACTAATATTCCTCAAAATACGACGTTCGTAAATGACGGGTGAATGATGGCTATCGTCTGGTTTATAGTTCCCCACGCAATAGGGTATTTGACTATTATTGGAAAACCATCTTAGTGTGTTTATTCCTTCAGTCTACATTGTAAATGCATTATTTTTCGTAATTATTTCCTCAATATTTCATAAAAATCAGCGTTAAAAATTGAATCACAAAAAGTCCGGCAAAACGATACTTTCTGTTGTGTGGCGTCACCGGTTAGTAGATTTCAAATCCGCCCATATGGTCTGTCAGCATGCTGTCAGCATCGGCATCGTCGCCGTTTGGTAATAGGGTATTCCGGTGTTTTTGAAATTGTCATTTTTTACAAACTATGGGTGCTACTGTTTGCTACTTCACAAATAAAATATCAAACATTGTTTTAGATTAACAGAAATCGTCGTTTGAAGTTTGAATTGGGATTGGTCTTTGTGACGTCACAAAGACCGTTCAAAGTGAGCGACTTGACAACGTTGCTATACCTAGGGTGCACGTAGTAAATTTTTGTCTTCTGTTGTGTCAACGTTTAGAATCGCGCGTTTCTTGATACCTGCTTTGGTTATTAAGGTTATATCAAACACTTTTTCAAAATGTATAAACTCCAACGCCGATATTGTTCTGTGCCGGGCTGTAACAGCAGTAGAATAGTAACTCCAGGATAAGATTTTCTTTACATTGCCGACTAGCAAGATGAGAGATGTTTTTCTTCAAGCTTTGGGAAAGACAAAAGGCGATTTCGCGTGGCTAAAGCGTTCGATTTGGTTCCGGTTGGCGGTTGTATGTAGTTGACAGAGCGGTTCTAAATCATCATTTTTAAAACGTCAGTAACCGCTCGACGGAAAATGATCCGGTTCGATTCATAGGTTAGGTGCCCCACTTACTGTTAAATATGACAGTATTGACATACGCAGTGGTCTACCGCGCATTCCGACAACGACATACCTATCCATTTTACCAGCATTTTACAACTTATAACCTAAAAATGACAACCCAAACGAACCGATATTTCAAACCGTCTTGCCAGGCAGGTTCAAGATTTTGACGGACCGAATCGAACCAATTGCAACCGCTACGTCACCAATCGCCATGTGAAAATGGTTGGTTCAAATCGGTAGTCGAGCTGCAACCGAATCGTTCCACGCGAAATCGCCTATAATCATCTCTCAAAAAAATTACCTTTATTCGTTGTCAAACAACAGGGTCGCCAACCGCATAGAATACCTTCTTATATAGAACGCCATCTTACGGGTTAAATGTCTAGCCAACTAGCGATCTCAGCGACGCGAAGCCTCGGACCCCAGAACTAATAATCTAGCGGGAAATTTGAACGCAACCTTCCGTATTCTTTCCCATTCAGATTATGATATACTAATCATTTCGTGTCTTGAACAATAGGTCTGTTCGCGAGGCATGTTAGGAATGTGTTCGGAACCTTTTATTTTGGACCAATGCTGGAATTCTTCATTGACTTACACATGGCCCATATCCGAACAAATTCAGAACTTGCACGAACACACCTATTATGTATATAAAAGACACGACATGTATGACATTGTATGTGGCACCGTACATGATGGCACTGAACACTTTCTCACACGCATTATAAAAAAAATTTGTTGCAAACGTTGCAAAATATTTGTATTATGCCGTTTGATAACTGTCATAACATGACATGAATTAAGTAGTCCGTAGTAGTCAGTAGTTACCAAGGGCTACTTAATACATGTCATGTTATGACAAATTCATAACTTGAAGTTTCCCGCCGGAGCGCGAACCGCGCCATCTGTCTGATCTTACGTTGGTTCACGGTAGTGAAATAGATATCGCTAAAATAGACTGATTGCGCCATCCCTCGTAGGATACAAGAACTATAATTATTGGCTACGTATGTCCCATAAGCTTGGACCCCCTTGGCCAACCGTCAACTTGGCCGATCAGCTGTTCGAGAGCTGTCCGCTGTTGCCAGCGCTACTAGGAATCGGTAATCATCGTAATTGGTAATCATTCCGAGGGTGGTCGGTGAATTCAAACGAAATGCGCTTTTAATTGAAATTATCTCATAGAAAAACTAAATCAAAAAGTTCACAGCTTAACTTTCTGAATCCTCATAAATTGTACAATAGGTTAAATCGAATATCTGCTTAAATTTTGACATGACCGGAATACCCTATTGTGTTGTATGATGTGTTGTTTTCACAATTTCTACATAAAAATGGGTTATAAATGGTGTATAAATCCACAATGCAGAAATACGTCAAGAAAAACTCCGGATAAATTTTTTGTAGCTGCTCCGCAAGATTTGAAACGGCGAAGAAAGTGGTTGGCTCGTAGAAATCCAAATGAAATAGATAGCGGCCAATACAAGTGTTTTTTGTTGTGAAGATTACTTCGACATAAGTAAAACTGACTAGAATAAGTTATCTATCCTATTTTCGAAATATGTATTATCTGATCTGACAGCTTAAGGTTAGGGCTATCCTAACCTACAAAGTTATGCTTACATATCACTTTAGTGCTATTAAATTCAAACGGGAGAAGCATAAGAGCGCGTTCGGATAACCCGGTATTGTACGGTGAGAGTGACGCGCTGCATAATAGGCGGACTAACGTCATACGGCGTTTATCTGCATATAAGAGAGAGACAGCTGCCCCAGGTTATCTGAGCATTGCTCTTCCCATACCCTACCCTGACAAACCGAACGCGCTCTAAGCGTACTAACGAATGACGTGACTGGAAACTGAGCCAATTACAGAGCGTTTTCAATCACGTGATAGGACGTAAATGAAATTCAATTTTAATTTTGGTTTTTAATAGAAATAAAGCATATTTTTTTTTTGAAAGGTAATAACAAATAGTTTTCTTAAACTGTAATCTATTAGGATGACTATAATACAAGCCATATTTTTAATACAGTCAAATACCCTATTGCGTGAAAGCGCTCTGTAATTTGTGTTGCCAGCGACCTCTTTCGACCAATAGCGAGCAATAGTACTAGTTCTACTTCCTGGTTTCCGCGTCCATTTGACCGTTGCCAAATTTTACATGGTGACGGTCAATCTCTTTCTATTTGATCAATGACCCAGGCGTTGTCCGATGATTAGTTTTTGCCCAATTGCGATTTGAATATTTTTATGCAATATGTTTCGGCGACCCTGGATGCGCCGGAGGTGGTCCGACTTTAATTTTTTTTACGTATTTCGTAAGTAGAAGTATTGTGCTACAAAACGTCTATTCTGATTTCGCGCAAAAATGTTGCGAAATAGGTGAAAAATGCTTGCAAACATGACCGAAAACTACCGCGCGCTCCAAACCTGTCGCGTAGTGAGGGTAGGCGGTCGACACGGGGAAGCGCGTATCTATAGTAATACAAGCGCGCTGCGAGCTTCCCGCGTCGGCCGCCTGCTCTCTCTACTCGACCGGGTTGCAGCACGCGGCAGTTTTCGGTCATGTTTGCAACCGTGCTTCACCTATTTCGCAACATTTTAACGCAAAATCAGAATAGAAGTTTTGTAGCCCAATACTTCTACTTTAAACATACGTAAAAAAATTAAAATCGGTAATCCATGGACATCGGTTGTGACTTGCTCGAAGGTCGCATTTGGTTTAAACAATGACTCAACATTGTAAAAGGTTTTGGAATAATTTCCAATTACGACGGATGCATCCCTACATTGACTATCGCCAATTAACAGTATTTTCTTCAGAAGCTGAATGTTATTAGGAAAAGAATTTATAGAGAATTTATACTAGTAAGATTGCTAAAATTTATGTGGTCGTCAACAATAGACCCTAACATATCAGCAGTGGTCCGCAATATGCATGATAGGACACTGCGATTGCTTGCATTTGTCAGGTAGACACTATTTGTATCATGTCAAACACAGAAATAACACTGTTTACATCGATAAATTCAACACGGCCAGCCTGACGAGCAGGCTTAACAATACGGTACACTGATTTATTTTGCCTATATCTGCACCGTGGTGCAAGAACAACCAATGTCATTTCTGCTAGTCTTGCGATTTTTTTGAGAGATTGCTTCAAAATAGATTTTTTGACATTTATGGCCGATTTATGTCAAAAAAATTTGAAATTTGGAACTTCCCAAACACCGCATTAGGCTTAAAGGGGGAGTCCACTTGATAATTTTTTTTTCCATATTTTTGCATAATATACGTGTCGTTTCTATACTGACTGTCTCCAATTATAAACATTCTTCCCAGAAATGAACTGCTGCTGGGAAAAGAATCCTTTATGGTTTATTAATTTGATAAAAGAGTTTTTATCGAAAATAGAATGAATATTTATACACTAAAAGAATTCTTATCGAAAATAGAATGAATATTTATAGACTTTGTAAGTCTCGATATTTTCGTTATATTCGTATTTTCGGTTCTAAACATTATCTCTCGATTGCATTCCTACTAATATTGTTGCCATTCTACTGTTGTCTAATGAACATGAGTTAATAAATCAAAAATACCAGGCAATAACCTTAATTAATAAGTATTCAGAGAACTGTCCAATTTGGATGTTAGCATTCATTCATAGTTCACTACGTTGATTTTGATCATTAACCCAATATTTTGTTTCTATTTCCCTGCTTTAAGCGACATTTCCACGCTGCGATTTTCAGCAAAATATCAAGTATTTGGTGCCGTTATAATTGGAAAAATCTTATCTATCGAATAATCAGGGTGCACCCACAAGGTACAACGGAGGAAATTACTCATTGGCCAAAACCCAATGAAATTACGCTAGAGGGCGCCAGTAATACAATATCGGCCAAAAACGATTTATGCAGTGTTTATTTGACAATTTTTGACCATTTCCACGAATTCATAGCCACCTAGATTAATAAACAAATAAAGTTGTTTGTTCGCTGCCTTACTGATAAAAATTGACGATCGATGTTTTGTGTTCACAATGTCATCCTGATTGAAAATATCACACATATACAATATACAATATCACACATATAGATGCCATTTAAAATTTCAATGATGACGTGATTTCCGGAAAAACCAGAAGTTATACTAACATCAAGAGTACCACAAAAATGGCATTTTTTTGTCTATTAGCACTTATCGAAATTTCATTGTCCAGCGTCATAAATAAAAATAATAAACGGGGCTATCTATGGCGTGGGTCACTCGGCATACAAAGAGGTCATAGTAGCCCAACTTTTGACAAACAACTAAGGAACACATGCACCGATAATTCACCATTTTCACGCTGCATAGAGTTAAAGAGGTCCGGAAGATGGTATAAAATTTATCAGAATAATACTCACACTGTTTTATAGCAGCACCATCCACTGGTACTGACAATTGAAGCATATAGTCTAAGAGCCAGTGGCCGGCCGGCAGATGTACGGTAATTTGTTAAACCCTATATTTTTATAGTTTCCTCTTTTATTCCTGCCGAACATGAGACGGAGAGTCGTTTGTTCAACCGGCGGTTCCTATAGAGTCAGTGAGACATGGAATGTGTAAAAATTTGACCGTGTTCAACGTCATAGCGACAATGCTACCACTTGGATATTTTAAACTACTTGTTATTGATAAAAAAAAGCAATGGCAGGCAGCTATTTGATCATAGAATAATATACTTTTATTGGTCTTCATTTACCATGATGTATGAGACATGTGAAAGAAGTAATTACCTTGTGAATAATTCTCATAAAAAATAACAACTAGCTACTAACCTAATTTAATAGGATTACTGTTTAAATTTCAGCCACCGAACAGAAATGTAGATGGTACATGCCGTAAAGCACCTAGCACTGAAGCAGCCGTTCATGGAATTAAGGAAAAATGGAATGAAGCCGTGGTAAAATCGTTTGATATAATCACTAACCTGCCATCATATATTTCTGCTGGTATTCAAAAACTGACTAGCCCGAAAGAACCCTCAAAATGTGATAAACCTCCGGACGATCAACAGCAGAAGCACTAACATCTAAGTGACATTATATTTTGTTTTTTTTTTCAAATATTTGCGGATATTAATAAATTCTTGATGGTGACTTAAACTCTTGACTTCTTGATTAATATTATGTTCCTTAATGTACAGGAAGCAATGCTGTTTTTATTTGCAAAAGTTACACATTTGCGATGATACCAGTCGTTTTGTCGCGAACATACTCGGAATGCAAAAGTATATTGATACGGATACCTGTAGTAAGTGGATGACGTTATCATTTGTTTGATTTCGGTTTCATCGCGAGGATACGAATAGTTAGTTGCTCTTGATGTCAAGTAACAAGTGTATACATGGTGTATAACATAAATCTGACTTCATAGTAAAATGTAGTAAATATAGTAAAAGATCATTATCATCTTCTTCTTCGCACTTGGTTTCATACTTAGTCCTGAAGATGTCTCTTGCAACAGAGTGCGAAACGTCGACTACTTTTAAGTCATCAACGCGGCTTCCACCCGGAAATCAGTTTATCATTGACTCAGACAGCGGAAGTCTACAATCTAGATAATAATAATATCTTTTTATTTTCTAAATACCAAGTCTGTTTGAGCGCGAATAGAGGATTGCTTACATGAAGATATAGTTCCCCCGTTAGCCGTTGGCGTTGTCCGTCACTGAAACTAAGCGGGTTTTTTCCTAGGCTCACAGCTGGTGCGTTTCGACAGACTCGTTGGCTCGCCATAGTTTTGTTAGACCTTGTGTCGATTGGACGTATTTGCCCTGCGTACGTCATATTAGTTGGTATTTCGTGATTAGTGCTTAATTATAGTTCGTATAGAATCTAAAATAGTAAACGGTTCTGACGAGCATAAGGTCTCTGGTTCGTCATCCATTCATCAGGAGAAGAGCATTTACAGTCCACGTGTTGTACAAATTAGTGATCGACATTTTTGGCCGAAACATTTGGTCCATTCGAGTCGGATCCAAACCATCATCATACGGCGGTGTATTTTCACTGGAAAACATTGTTCTATTAGTTAGGGCAGTGGTTTCCAAACTTTTCGTACCGCCGCCCCCCTTTTGTGATCAAACATTTTTGCGCCCCCCTCTTAACATTCATGAGATAGGTAGGTACTAACATTCTGTATGTATAATTTTGTCATACTTTATTTGCTAGAAATTTTATATAGCATATTATTCAAACAGATATTTTTCATAGGAACAGTAATAATATTTTCAATCTGTTCAAATAAATAAAGAGAGAAAGTATAAAAAACAGAATATTTATTCAAAACATAAAAGATATAAATATAATATAACAAAACAAATATTTCTTATACGTCGTCATATACATAAAAGACACATATATTTATTAAATAACAATAATAATATTTTAAATATTTGTGATCAAATAAAAAACAACATAAAACCAAACAGAATACATAATTCAGTTAATATAATAGGTAAGTAGGGGGTCAGGACACCTCATACCAAGACAAGTCATACCCGGACAACTCATACCAGGACAGCTCATACCAAGGGACAACTCATACCACGACAACTCATACCGGGACACCTCATACCAAGGGACAACTCATACCAGGACAACTCATACCAGGACAACTCATACCAGGACAACTCATACCAGAACAACTCATACCAGGACAACTCATACCAGGACAACTCATACCACGACAATTCATACCAAAACACCCATAACAAGCCAACAAATGATTGTTGTCACGTACGGTGTCATCTAGAATAATGAGTAGGAAACTCTCTTTAACGCCTTAGTATTAGGTAATTGAGTTTAATTTTCTACATTGCCGAGTATAGGCATTATATGTACATAACACATTTTATACAACGAGGACGGCTACCGCCATCTAGTGAAAGAGTGATGAATGTAGGTACCATGAACATAACCCAAAAAATACGACGGTTGCTGTTGACACAATAAAATAATTTAAATTTAGATTTCTATAGTAAGGTAGGTAAGTAGTATCGTTGATTGTCAACGAATATAGATAGTCAGCCATGGGTTAGTTGGGGCCTTAACATCTAGAGGGCATGGTTTTGAGCAAGATTCATTAACAAATTATAGCCTTTTCGACTTATATATTTATTATATATTTATGCTCGACCTCAGCCAGTTCGCACCTAGTGCGTGCATAGAACTGTATAAGTCGAAAACGCTATAATTTGTGAATGAATCTTGCAGAAAACCCTGCCATCTGGATGTTAAGGCCCCAACTAACCCATGGCTGACTATCTATATCCATTGACAATCAACGGTAGTATGTAATAATTCTAGTGCGACGGGTGGGCTTGTTTTTGGGTAAAGCTTTTTCGGTCAAAGTAGGAAACTCTTTCTTCACTCGTAACTAAAACTTAATAACATTTTCTTCCACAAAAATATTTTTCAATGTACTATCACACGATAATTCAATGAGCAGTTCTTGTTCTGCTGACGGCAGATCAAAGGCGTCATAGTTCTTAATTATGAATGGGTTTCTGATCCACTCATACTTGGACGTGCCAAGATCAGAAAAACAAAATGAAAATTGGTTTAGAAGACCGTGCAAGTGAGTGATAAGAATGACTTTGCTTTCTTCCAGTTTATCTGCAGGACAGGTTGCTTTGAAATTAGGAAACATATCAAAGTTGTTATTTTTTAAATTTGTTATCCATAATTCTAGTTTTTTAATAAATGCAGTAACTTTATCTTTCTGAATAAGAACATTAAGGACCTTGCAAAGACATTCAAAATACTCAATTTTTTAAAAATATCCACCAAATATGATAGTTTTAAAAGAAATGTTTATCTTTAAATATGTTTGCTTAACTTCTATTATTTTCGCTGAGAAACGTCGCAATTTCTTCCTTGAGATCGAACACTCGTTGTAATACACTCGCACGAAAAAGCCAACGCGTCTCACAATAATATAGAAGCGCTATTCGTTCTGATCCCATATCCTCACACAATTTAGCAAACATTCGTGCTTTTAATGGGCGGTTTTTAATAAAAGTGATCACTTTAGTAAGAATTCTAAACAAGTTGTTGCCTATGTAGCATGCAATGTGTCCAAATTGCACGAGGAGCCACCTTTCGCAATAGTGCCTGAAGACCTGCATATCGCCCTGCCATAGATTATGCACCATATGTGCAGATTCCAATGCAATTGTTCCAAAGAATATAATTTTCTTTAAAAAAATATCAATTATATTGAAAATTTCCTTTGCTGTAGTATTTCCTTCTATTTTTCTACAAAATAACATGTCTTCTCTAATATCAGTATCAACCACATATCTAACATATGCTATCAAATGAACATATGCTTCATCGACCTGCAGAGCAAAAGAAGAAGTTTTTAGTTGGTCTATCAATTGATCAGAAATATCATCGGCTATATCGACGATTCTTCTTCCCACCTTGTTGTCTGCAAGTGGAATCAGTCGAAGTTGAGCAGCATATGACTCGCCAAGCATTGTTTCCACCATGTCAATAGCTGCAGATAGTACTAAATTTTCTCCTATCGTATGAGGTTTTTTACATTTAGCTATTCTATGACCAACTTTATATGATGCAAGTAATGCTTTTGATGTTACAGACATTGGTTTTGAAAATGTTTTTTTTTTGTTTGTCGAACTTTTCTTTGAAAGAACTCTCATTGTTTGCCAATCGGTTCTGCATGATGTGTTTCCAGGTGTCGTTGTAATTTGTTAGGTTTCATGCTATCTGCGGCCAAAATGATCAAGCAAAGCACACACAGTGGTCTTTCTTGTCCGTTAATAAGTGTACTTGTAAATCCCAATGATAAGTACGCTGGATCATATTTTCTACATTTATTACGATTTGCGCTGCTTAAATTACTCTTACTTGGTTTGTCAGCTTCGGTACGCTTTCTCTTCAACCGAGTTACGAATTTGTCCATCTTGAGAGAAGATCTTTTCACATATAAATACACATAAACTTTAAACACGAAAATACAGGCCTAACTTTGACAATCACTTCAAGTTGGTTGCAATTGGGCTAGACTTCCTACAGTGTAGGACCTTCACCATTATAAGTAAAGGCGTAAGATGGCGCTAGCGTAAGAGATTTCGTAGCCAATCCAAACAATATTGAGGTAGTTCTTGCGGGAAACACCAAAACATAACCTCGTTTACATATTAGTGTTTATTAACAATGTGTTTAACATATCTAGTAATAAGTAGCATAAACATACAATTTTCGGTAATAGCTTCGCGCCCCCCCCCAGCAACAACCTCGTGCCCCCCAGTTTGGAAACCACTGAGTTAGGGTGATTTTTCAGTGGTGTTATTTTTGGTTTAAGTTTGGCCGAATCTTCGAGTTTATTTTTCGTTGCATTTTCTGAAGAAGTTAGCATTTTTTTTTCGTTGGAAGGTTTTTTGTTTGGAATATTCGTTGGGAATAATTTATTGTTTGGTTGGATTTATTCACAATAACGGATACAACCTACGTTTAGAATTAAGTTTATTTTTTAAATTGATTTTGATATTTAGTTCGTTTTTTGTGTTTTTCTTTGTCGTTCGAGTGAATCAGTACTGGTTTCCTGGTTCATTTGATTTATTGGCAATGGCAGATAAAATAAAAAAATCGAGGTCAAAGGTATTACAAGGCAAGAAGGAATTATACTTCACTCGCATTCAAAATTTGTATGATTGTGTGGTGCCCACTTATTCACTAACTTTTCATAAATGTTTAAAGATGTTACTATAGTTTTGACTAGTAATAAAAAAGTAATTTTTACAGTGTCTCCTGCTAACGTTTTTCTTATATAAATAAATATAGAAAATATTTGTGTAGTTCGAACACTACAAACTTCACAACAATTGATGACCCCGACGTGATAGGTGGGGATGCTCACCAATTGTTGTGTAAGTTTTTTTATTCTTGGATGTGCGGTATTATGAAGTTTTCTAGAGACTGAAAATCAAGATTTAGCAAATAAGTTGGATGGATTGGAGCAGTACTCTAGACGGACAAATATCCGAGTTTTTGGAATAGATAACACTATTCCAGACAGAGATTTAGAGGACAAAGTGGTGGATGTCTTCAAACAGCAAATGAGCTTAGATATTACCGGGGCTTGCATCGATCGCTGTCATTGGGTTGGGCCTGACAAAGGTACAAATCGTACGGTAATCGTCAAATTTACAAACTATAAACATAGGGCAATGGTGTTCAACAGCAAGAAGCGATTAAAGGGAAGCAAAATTGCAATCGCTGAGGACCTCACGAGCAACCGATACAAGATATTAAGGGCAGCAAAGGAAAAATTTGGCATGAGGATGGTCTGGAGTGTCGATGGAAGTGTTTTCTACAGTAAGGATGCGAGAAAGATCAAAATTAACTCAATGAAGGACCTTGGTGCATGATCAGTGGTGATTAGATTTAGTATCGGATCCACGTAAGCCGTATTATTTGCCTTTTTCTTTGCTATGCTCTGCTTTTTAAAGTTGCATTTTATTTTTAAGTTGCTTTATTTTTTTCTGCATTTTGCTAGAATAGAATGTGTATTAGTTTGTACATATAGATAGTGTTTGGTTATATTTAGCGCTATTGTTTTTCTTTTTCCTGACTATGGTGATATTTAGTAGTAAAATGTTTTGAATTGCTATTATATTTGCGCTGAATTGCTACAGGTTACTATTGTTTCTGCATTACTATATATTTAAAGATTTTGCGATTGACGATTTTAGAAGTAGTATTTGATTTTTTTTTGTAGTACATAACTCGTAATGTTAGTTATACAGCGACGGAGGTGCTGCACCGAGTGAGTGTTGCGTATAAGGGTTAGTGAGTTTGTTTGGTTTGATTTGTTTATTTACTTATTTTTCATTTATTGTTAATTTTGTTTAAATATTCTCTCTGGTATTTGAGTGTCTGATCGATGGAGACTTTGGTTCTCGCACATATAAACGTGCGTTCCTTGTTGCCTTGCATTGGTGAAATTAAAGACTTATTGTCTCGGGGTGATTTCTCGGTTCTCTGTTTGAGCGAAACTTGGTTGGGTCATGGTTGCGGTGATGATTTTTTGAGAATTGATGGCTATCGCATTGTACGTCAAGATAGAGATGGTAGGGGCGGCGGCGTTGCAATGTATATAAAAAATAACATAACTTATCGCGTTTTTGATTGCAGTAAAAATATTGAACAGTTGTGGATAGCCATCAAGGTTAATAAGATGAGGGTCGCGGTAGGTTCTGTCTACAGACCGCCTAGGTATGACTATAATATGTTTATAGACGAACTTGAAAATAGCTTGTCTGCTACTTTTCCGGAATGTGATGAATTAGTGATTCTGGGTGATTTTAATATAAATTTATTGGCGAATGATACTTATCGAGGTGCTGCGTTAAGTGATGCAATGGGTTCTTTTGGCTTGGTACAAATAATCGATGTTCCAACTAGGGTAACTCAAACAACATCAAGTTTAATTGATTTAATTTTTTTGTCTAAACCTAGCTTACTGCTCGATTCTGGCGTAAAGAATGTGGCCGTTGCTGATCATGATCTTGTTTACTGTTCACTGAAGATGGAAATTAATGAACCAAAAGCTTGTTTCCGTACATACCGTTGTCAGAGGTTTTTCGAT
This sequence comes from Aphodius sticticus, assembly GCA_963966075.1. Lineage (NCBI taxonomy): Eukaryota > Metazoa > Arthropoda > Insecta > Coleoptera > Scarabaeidae > Aphodius > Aphodius sticticus. Next base: position 41,933,048 of record OZ014507.1, on the reverse strand, counting down.
TACACCAACTTTCAGATGGACCTTTATAAAATTCCATTTTTCCTAATTTATGATATGCATGATTGTGACGCAATGGCCGAATTTTTGAATGATCATTTATGCAATTTATTGAATTCCCATATGCCATTAAAAACATCACGGTTTACCAAGCCTCCTGCTCCGTGGCTAACAAGTACTGTTCGCGAAATGCAGAAACTTCGCGATAAGGCTTACTCATCGTTTAAAAGGAACCGTTTGGTAGCGTCCTGGGATTACTACAAAATGCTCCGTAATGTGACGACTGAAGCAATACGCAGAGAAAAACGTGCATACATTGATTATAAAACGCAAAGCCTCGGTAGGAGTAGCAGGGGTTTTTGGAGTCTTTTGAGGGGAGCAGGCATTATTCCTCAACGTTCAAATAGTATACCCGAGCATTTGAGGGACGCAGATGCAATTAATAGTTTTTTTGTGAATTCGATTCCTAGGCGGGCTCATGATAATGATATCTATGAATCATTTATGAACAGCAGACTGAATACTAATTCGTTTAGTTTTGGGACAGTTGATAATGATGAAGTTTTAAACATTATATACTCCATTAAGAATTCTAGTGCGGGCATCGATGGTCTTAATATAAAGTTCGTACAAATGTGCTCGCCTCATATCGTGCCTTATTTAACGCACTTAATCAATACTTGTTTTGAAACCGGTCAATTTCCTAGCTGTTGGAAACAGTCTCTTGTAATCCCCTTGCCTAAAAAAGCAAGTGTTGATAGTTTGAAAGATCTTCGACCGATTAGTCTCCTACCGATATTGTCAAAGGTTGTAGAAAAATTGATAGAGGCACAATTGAAGAAATACATATCGGAACATAATATTTTGCCATTAACACAATCTGGTTTCCGTAAGCATTACAGTTGCAGTACAGCGTTGCTGAATATTGTTGATGATATACTTAGAGCTCAAGATGATGGTAAACTTACACTATTGTGCTTACTCGACTTTACGAAAGCTTTCGATACCATGAGCCACAAGCTAATGTATGCAATACTTCGCTACATTGGTTTGAGCTCTTTGGCTGCTGATCTGTTGTTTCATTACCTCACCAACAGAAGGCAATGTGTAAGTGTTAATGGCTGTGTGTCTTCTTTTGCCTCAACGTCAACTGGAGTACCACAAGGTTCAATATTGGGCCAACTATTATACTCAATATATACATCATCTTTTAGCAGGCATATAGATCATTGTATGTGTCATTTTTACGCTGACGACACCCAGATTTATCTGTCATTTTTGCCAGCTGAGGTGGACGTCGCATGCAAGAGACTTGAGGCAGATATTCACAATTTGGACGAGATTTCTAAGAAGCACTGTCTTAGCTTAAATCATTCTAAAACGGAATTAATTTTGTTTGGTCCAAGGAAGATTAGGTCTGACACCCTTTTTCGGGAGAGGATTGTGGTTGACATCGATAGTGAATCTTTGGAATTAAAACATTCAATCAGGGATCTCGGGGTTATTCTGGATGAAAATTTAAATTTTTCCGACCATATTAATAAATGTACTCAGCGTTCCTATGCTGCTCTGAAGGTAATATACGCCAACCGTGAATTTCTTAATAGAAAAACAAAGATTTTGCTATGTGAAACACTTGTCCTGTCACATCTGAATTTCTGCGATGTCTTGTCTTGCCTGTCTTATAGGAGTGTCTGTAAAGTTCAAAAGGTTCAGAATTCGTGTTTGCGTTTGATTTTTGGTATACGACGCAGACAGCACGTATCGCATAAGTTGTCATCGGTTAACTGGCTGAATATGAAAGACAGAAGAATTCTTCACACTGCGACCCTATTCTACAATATAATTAGTACTGAGAGGCCTCCTTACTTATTTAAAAAAATTAAATTCAGAACTGATGTTCACACTGTGAACATTCGGTTCAAGGGCACACTGACTCCACCGATGCATAGATGTCAATTATTCAAGCATAGCTATTCGTATCACATTACAAACATAATGAACGGTTTACCATTAAATATAAGGAGTACTACATCGGTGCATGTGTTCAGACGGAGATTGAGGAGTCACCTCAAATCAGTTCAGCGCGGCGCCTAGCGCTCAGTTTGACCAGACACTCTTTACTTATTTATTACATGTATTTTTATTTAGTTTAACAATCATCAAACATTTATTATTTATTATTTTTTGTTAGTTTTAAGGTATGAGTGGAAGAGCAGGTGTCACTGCATGTGGCAACCTGAACTCCGCCTGTTTTCACCGGAAGCATTTTTAGTTTTTTTTTGTATATTGATATGACTTTGTAATGTGCTTTTTGGGGGAAATAAAGTCATTATTATTATTATTATTATTATTAAATACTTCTCGTCGTAGAGATTTAGGAAGAAATGGGCGATTCTCTGGGGTAGTTTGGTCGCAAACTAAATTCTTAGCTGAAATAAAAATCAGAATTCTTGTTAGTTTTAAAGAAGTCGTGGTGTTCTCCAAAATCGTCTTAACGATGTAAATCCACCGGAAGTGTACCGTAGGTTCGGAATCCTAGCGCTAATACGCGTTGTAGACATAACAAATTTTTACAGTGGTTTTCTGATGTAGTATTGCATATTGGGAAGTATATAAAAGTAATAAAATATTAAATAACATTATTTTTTATGGTATACATTATTATTTTATGAAAATGACTTTCCAAAATAAAAACATAAAAAAATAGAAATATGAACTTAGTTTGAATTATTTAACGTTATTACGTGGTTTCGAACCCGCGATTTAGAAAAAAAATGGTTTTTCTAAGACACCCTTGACTTTACCGTTTGTTTCTTGTGTTTCTTTATGTCCTATATCACCTCTGGTTAGTTTCCATGGCAAATAAATAAACTAACAAAAATGTTCATTATTGGGGTATACTTGCTCCTTAAGTTCTTCGACTTTTTTTTTGTTCTTCAACCATTAGCAGGAAAATTCTATTTCATTCAAGGAGATGGATGAAATGTTAGAATTTCTAAATAGGACGTCTGCCACTATATTTTCTTCGCCGGGAATATATCTAATATCAGTCGAAAATTGACTAATAAATTCTAATTGTATAATTTGTCTAGGTGATGCCTGCTGAAGTAGTTGTTCAAATGCTGTCGTCAAAGGTTTGTGGTCTGTAAAAATAATAAAATGTATACCTTCAATCCAAGGTTGACGTATTGAAGAATAAATTGCGAGCAGTTTACGATCATAAGTAGAATACTTCTTCTGAGCTTCACACAATAAATGCGAGTAAAATGCGAGAGGTACTATCTTGTCATATTGCTGCTGTTGCAGAGCTGCAACAGATATAGCAACTGATGAAGCATCTACTATAAGACACAAAGATGCTTGAGGATTGGGATGATACAGGAGAGTGGCGTGACTTATGCCCGTCTGCACCGTATTTGCTAAGCCAGACTTAACTTTCGGAATGACTTAAAACTGAGTCGACCTTAAGTCGTCGTTCATTTGCACCGCATATGTGTAGGAGATTCCTATCTTAAGTTATGCGTCATTTGGCAACAAGGTGAAATTTTAGTAATATCGAAAGATGTTGGTACCAATCTGGTAGTATTCTGTCAATTGTCAACTTTACAGTCATATTTTTTTCAGTCGAATACTTTGGCGGTAAATTTGAATTACTTTGATAAGATCTCCCTTAATGCCCGTTTGCACCGTATGTATTAAGCTTTACTTAAGTATGGGATCGTACTTAAGTCATCGATTTCATTTGCACCGTCATCAACCCGTCACCTAACTAAGGTTAAGAACGACCTAAGTTAGACCGACGAAAATCGGCGGCTTAAAGCTGGCTTAATTATAGGCAACGGATTGCGTACTCGTGATTGGCTGAATGCAGGTTGAATTGTAACATCTGTCAAACTAACTTATGAACGCTGTCATTCAATGAACCTGATCGAATGATTATGGTCATTTATTAGTATAATTTCCAGTCTTTAAAGACTATTCTTACGAAAGGAAAATAAATTGTTATAATTTAACCGTAAAATTTGGTCTATTGCTAAAAATTGCAGTACTTATCAAATTAGTTATCAATTATCCAATTATCCATTATCAAAGTAATTCAAATTTACCGCCAAAATATTCTAGTGAAAAAATATGACTGTAAACTTCACAATTGACAGAATACTACCGCACACACGTTTCTTCTTTTTTTTTATTGTAACTTAAGCTAAACTTAACTAAACCACCAACACAGTAACTACGCCGGATATAATATAACGACGCTTAGCAAAGAACATAGAATATCTGCTTATTCTTCCATCACACAAAATCTGAGTCAAGAATCAAATTCCTCAGATTCAGATACCCCAAAATAAAAAAAATCAATGAAATAGCTGCAGTACATGCTGAGATAATCAACTGCAAAGAATTGTAAGTTGCGCGCTTGTATTACTATAGATACGCGCTTCCCCGCGTCGACCGCGTACCCCCACTACTCGACAGGTTTGGAGCGCGAGACAGTTTTCGGTCATGTTTGCAAGCATTTTTCACCTATTTCGCAACATTTTAACGCAAAATCAGAATAGATGTTTTGTAGCGCAATACTTCTACTTTCGAAATACGTAACAAAAGTTAAAATCGGACCACCTCCGACGCATCCAGGCTCGCCGATCCATATTGCATAAAAGAATTCAAATCGCAATTGTGCAAAAACTAATCATCTGACAACGCCTGGGTTGTGCACACTCAAAGTACCCATCAATCGCTACTTTGTCGCGAAAAGCCTCCGCTACAACTTTCAAAATGGCGGGGTTGTGAATTTTATAAAAAAACGCAGATTTTTCCGGTTTTTACTAATCCGTGCAGGGCTCATTTTTTTCGTCTTTTCATTCTCTACAATTCGCCAGCATTCGACAGCATCAAGATTACCCCATCGGTTCAGTTTTTACAAGCGAAAGACGAAAAAAACACGTTTTTTGAGGTTTTTTGATTATAACAAATTAAGAAATTATATTTGCGAGTAGGAAACACATCACAATAGATCTACGGACTCTTCCACGTGACCTGGAATCGTCGGCTTCCTGCTAGTATTTTTGTCACGAACTCAGTCATTTTCCGCTCTATTGCCTGGTCTATACCTCCAGTAGCATCGAATTATGAGGTTACAAGTATTTAAATTTTTTATTGGATAGCTTTGATGGGGCCTATAATGCTTTGAAGCAGCTTCCCATTACGGACCACTTCGACTTTGGAATGTCATACCTTGCGCTTAGCAAATTTGATACTGAAACGAAACAGTGTTTGAGAACGTATGCATGCTTTTTGTTTCACGTTTTATTTGGTAAATAACAATTTATGATAAAAATTTGCTTTTGTTATGAGTTGTTGAAGTTCATCGTGACTAAATATTCACAATACGTCCATTATTTTGAAATTGAATTAACAATTTATCGAAGCACCTCCTCCTTAGTCGGAATTCTGGCATATGGATATCTTTCGCCGTATACTCTTTGCGTGAGAAAGGCATTCTCCTAATATAAATACAAGCTCATCTTTAGTGTAGTTCATAATTGCAGATATTTCGTACAGCTAGCGCTATCTCTGTGCCGACACCAACAACAACCCCTGCGAGCAGCGTGTCGGACGGGCAGTCTGGTTATAGCTGGCGTAGAGTGATGACGTACGAATACACAAGCGATATAATAATGTGTATTTAAGATTATTCGGCCATTAAAGTGCTATTAGTGGTAAATTGTGACGTTTTATTTATAAACCTAACATGATGATTTTTATCATGGCAACTAGATATTTTATATGGTAAGACTACATAAAAATTTTAACTTTGATGCTAAATAACTTTTAAATCTGGCGATAAAAGAGCTACTAAATATGGCAATTGGATGAGTCTACGGATATTGCCGATCAAGCGAATATTATTGGATTACTGGATTCAAAATTTCAACATTCAGACTGCCTAACTGATTTTAGTTGGTTAGTGAAACAAGCCTACTTAGCTGTATATTTGGCCATTTAAATTTAACTAATCAATCGCTTCAAGGAAAGGATGTAAGTATCTTTAAAGTGCAGGATAAAATTGAGGCATTGATAACGAAAATAAATCTGTGGTCAGTGCGCTTAGAAAAATCTAATTACGAACCATTTTCTTGCCTATACGAGTTTCTACGACCATCAGAAATGCAGCTTCATGATGAATATATATAACTGAACACTTGCGACTTTTACGAACAAATTTACGGGAATATTTTCCTGTGCCCAATTCAAAATACGAATGGATAAGAAACCCATTTGACTCTTCTCAAAATGCGGATTTATTAACGGGAGAGGAAGAAAGCTTACTATAACTTAGTTGCATCAATAAATTGAAGTTAATGTTTAAAGAAGAATCATTTGGTTACGTTGTCGAAAAGAGTATCCCCAAATTTCCAAAAAAGCTATTACATTTGATGCCCTTCCCTACGACCTATGCTTGCGAAGCTGTTTTTTCTGCTGTTCTTGCTATGAAACCCAAACACCGCAATAAACTGGATGTCGAACCAGATTTGAGATTGAAACTATCAAGTATTCAGCCAGATATTCAGTACCTTAAGTGGCTTAAACAGCACCAACCATCATACTAGTTATAACTAAATTTATTTTGTAGTTTGAGTTTATTATTGTGCAATATAATAAGAGTACACATTTGATTTTTATTTTGTTAGTTTAGTTTTAGTTTGTTCATTGTTATTTACTGCTTTGTTATTTTCAATAAATTTACATCAAATGGCATTATCTTGTATCTAATATGAAATTATCTTTTTCATGTTTAGTTTATTCAGCTGTAAAATAAGGTAAGGACATATTTTATACAATTGTTACAAAATTATATGAATTGTAAAGAACGATTTCAAAGAACCAGTCGTAACAATTTTTTTGAGGATCTTAATTTAATTATCTGATTATCACAATTGAGTACATATAACGTTCACTGCATACACCACGTAGTTTTACCTTTAGGGGGTCCGCGCGATTTGTTAGGAGATTTTGGGGGTCCGCCAAGGTAAAAAGTTTGAAAACCACTGATGTACAACTTTCCTATATGACAGAAATGTGTACTTCAATTCCATAAGGCCATTAACGTACTTTGCCGACATTGGCGACGAGGATGGGATCAATGTAGTATCTTGAGGTGTAGTTATTTAAACACAACATGTTCGTACGAAGGTAACTTTAATAATAATATCATGGTGGCACGATAGACAAATTATGGTATTTCGGAATACCCGTCATGCGCAATAAATGTTTCAATACACATAAATATATATATATATATATATATATATATATATATATATATATATATATAGGTATATATATATATATATATATATATATATATATAGTAGGAAAATATTAGTTGGGTCGGTCGATCACTTCGTTTTAATAAAACTCATTAATTATTGCGATATTTCGACACTTTATTGTGTCTTCGACAGGCAAAACTAAAAATGTTATACAAGCACATGTTACAATACAATAGCACAAAATCAGAAACTACTCACATTCAAGTTAACTGAGGCTAGAAATCTTAGAATCAACAGCACCATTCCGTTAAATGTACGGTTAACATATATAAAATGTCTGATACATCACTATACAACACAACACTTTAAAATTCAGGTCAATGAAACACATAACGACGACAACGATCGACCTCGATCGTCTTAGAGTTGAACACTACGTTGTCGTCGTTATGTGTTTCATTGACCTGAATTTTAAAGTGTTGTGTTGTATAGTGATGTATCAGACATTTTATATATGTTAACCGTACATTTAACGGAATGGTGCTGTTGATTCTAAGATTTCTAGCCTCAGTTAACTTGAATGTGAGTAGTTTCTGATTTTGTGCTATTGTATTGTAACATGTGCTTGTATAACATTTTTAGTTTTGCCTGTCGAAGACACAATAAAGTGTCGAAATATCGCAATAATTAATGAGTTTTATTAAAACGAAGTGATCGACCGACCCAACTAATATTTTCCTACTATTATTTCCGATCGAAGAATTTATATCAATTTATATATATATATATAAGTAATAGGTAAACACGTACATCACAGAAGGTATGCGACTTGTTTAAGTGGTTTCGAGAAAGCAGTACATAAGATATCTCCAAAGAATGAGTGCAACCACAGTGCAACTATAAAACTGACGGAGGATATACATTTGTTTACCAAGAACATAAATAGATTTATGTTGAAATATGGTGTAACGTCTCGGTGTCTATAAGCAACTGAGTTTGGCAGGGCATGAAATAAAATTCTTTAGTTGCGAGTTGCAACACCATTAAAAATGATTTTTGAGCCCCACTAAAGTAAAACATAATACACATATTTAAAGCACCTAAGCCTCAATGTGAGACGACGGCATTTAAGGTTTTCCACAGTCATTATAAGGCATTCTACGTTAGCTGCCACAAAAAGATCTAACAAACTAAGAAAAAACTGCGAAATCCAATTTCCTCCCTAAGTTACACAAAAGGCAACTTTCAGAGACGTGACAGCTCATTCCGCTTAAAAATATCCCAATCGGGTCGAGTTCGGTCCAGCTCTGCAGCATAATATCGTCCCAAAGGTCCGCACAGTCGCCGCTTTCAACCGAACCAGTTCCGCTTTTGCAAACTTTCCAAACTAGTTGATTTTAACTGTGTGTACTTTTCGCAGATATTCTGTATATTTTTATTTTGACTCGTGTGGAGTTTTGCCCCGACAATGTTATCTACGGTGGTCTTTTTTCATCGCCGTTCTTGCACTCAATCGTTCAGTTGCAATAACGGCGGTCAAGACAAATCAAATGTCGATACTTTTTAGATAAAGGGCATTGTGCATCGTGGAAATAAACCTCAAGGAACCTTCAAGACATTTTTTGTTGTTTACTATAAAGTGTAACACTCTATATATTATATACGAGGAAAAGTCAATTTAGGTATTAATTGTCAACAGGCCTTTTATCATTGGAAATGGTAAAGGAGCTAATAGGGAACGAAAAAAATTAAATGCAGGTCATGGGGTGGTATAGTGTTTATTTGTTGAATATATTTGCGGTGCCAAATATATTATTGCGTTTTCCGGCGAAACTTGACGTTTTATTAAAAAATGTCCTATACTAAGTTGTAGATCATAAAAAATCTACAACATTCATAAGGTCACTTTTTACCTATGACTTCAAAATTTCCGAGAAAAATGCGAAGTTAAAACGATTTTTCTTTTTTTTTTCACAATCGCAACAATAATTTAATTTTGATGAAATTTTGTGAAAGCGTGCATTTTTGTCTTAAATAAGCATAAATTGTTTTATGTCCTAAATGATCATAAAGTGACATTTTACATTTTAGATACCGGGACAAAAACAGCTCGTTTTTGCGCCCTAGGGCAATAAAAATTCTTTTTGCGCCATAGGGCATAAAGGATTGCCATGGTTAAATATCAAATATATCAAATATTTGTCATTCAAATTGTAAATTTTTAATCGTCAATATCAATTATTGGCGATTAATAGATACCTATAAATAGAACTGAGGCCCTGCACATCCGATTTTTAATCCATCATACGCAGTATGTAAAGTATTGTAATCATGCCAAAAATTTTTTTTGAGATTTTAGCGGAAATATGTCTTTTTGGGTCCCCTGAACATTTTTGACCAAGGTACAAAAAAATTTCTGTGTGTGTGTGTATGTGTGTGTATGTGTGTGTGTGTGTGTACCCGTTTTTGTGGCGACGATTCCGGAGAAACTACTAAAGGTATCGGGACAAAACTTCATATTTAGAAGTTTCATAACCAAACTTAGAGCTGAAAAGCTTTCTGTTGAAAAGGGTCCAAAGGAACTGGTGGTTTACTCTTAGCATTTTTCGAAGATTTTGTAAATGAACCGCTATTTGTGTAATGTCGTCAAAATAGTTAAATAATAAATTAAAGGAGAGGAAATTTTCTATAATTTATGTATATGACATTTTTTGGTAGAAGTTATAGTTTAGCTGCATGAGCAAATTCTATTTCATCGAGATCGGTCGTACTCCTTTAAAACTAGTAGCCAGGATATGTCAGATTTTTTGATTCTAATGACAGTAGCTAGTGTCAAACGCTAATGTTTTGAAAGTACTACTGTCAATATAGGCTGCGTTCGGATATTGCACACCGTTACACTTTTTACACCCACTAACACGTAAGTGTCATTTGGACGGTGTACCCGGTGTCAACGGAGTACAATATCCGAACGCAGCTTTAATCGAGATATCAGTCTAGTTCTACTAGTTTTATTTTAATGCAGACATAGCCGATCTCGATCAAATAGAATCTCATGCAGCTAAACTATTAATTTTATATATAGTATGATAAAGTCATGTGCCTGGCCACATCAGATTTTTTATTCATGGTGTGCGGCGTTCTTTGAATATGGTACATTTCCAGGAAGGCCCTTTTGGTGTAATTAGCCTCCATATCTAAGATTTCTACCTCGCCGTAGTTTATCCTATGATCCAGCTGGTTTACGTGTGTGCCAAGCATACACCTAGAAACATTTTTAGTACAATCGCTTTTGTGTCCGGCAATCCTATTTCTTAATATCTGTGATGTTTGACCTACATAACATTTTTGGCAATCAATACATTCGAGTTTGTACACCACATCAGGTTGTTGAATTACCGGTGTCTTGTCCTTGAGTTTAGTGTAGATCATACCCACTGTTTTTGTCGTCTTTGGCACAATCTTAATGTTTTCATTCCTGAATAACTTTATTATGTCTCCAGTTAATTGCGGGACTTTCATTATTGCCACATATCTCTCCTTTACCTGATTTTCCATGGTATGCCTTGCTTGTGGTTCTGTCAAGCTTCCTCCCGGCTCCCAATCTGTCTGTCTGTATAATATGTTTCTTATTAGAGATCTTGGGTACGAATTCCTAAGTAAGATGCATTCCAACCTCCTAAAATTTTTTGTCCTGTAAGTTTCATCACTAATTGCTGCTATTCTCTTCCTTAGTTGCTTCATGAGGTTTAATTTTATTCCTATGGGGTGGTTGGAGAAATAGTTGAGGTATCGTCCCGAATTGGTTGGTTTTTGGTACCAGTCCAATCTCATTTTGCCTTCCTCACCTCTTATCACTATTGTGTCCAGGAATGGTACCGAGTTGCTCAGGTCTTCTTCCTGGACTGTAAATTTAATTTTGTGGTGATATTGTTCAAGCACTGTGACCATCTCACCCACTCTTCCCATTGGTACTGCTGTCACTACATCGTCCACAAATTTCTTTAAAAACGGCACCTCATAATTCAGTCTTCTCAGACAATCATCCAACAACTGGTCCATGACATACTGGGCAAGGATGGGGCTGAGTTCAGATCCCATAGCACAACCTGAAACTTGACGGTAGTGAGTTTCATTGTAGACGAAACAATTATTGTCCAGCACGAAATGCACCAACCGCAAGAAATGCTGTTTGTTCATACCATTCGTATGTCCCTCAATTGTTTCCCAGTTTTTCTCCAAAACCATCGTTACCAAATCCTTCGTGATATTTCCAAAAAGGTTAACCACGTCCAATGATACTATCCGATAGTGTTCAGGCAATTTCAATGTCTTCATGAACTCTACAAACCGGTATGTATCCTGTGTATAGTATTCATTCTCGTTATTGTACGCTCTAGTCAATATGGTAGCTACCAGTGTTGCTACCGATCTAGTTGGGCTTCTCAAACCTGAAACAATTGGTCTTAACGGAATATTCTCTTTGTGTAACTTAGGATTACCATAGATCTTCGGGCTTATAGAATTATATACTTTGTATTTCATTCCTAGCTCACCTGTTATATTATTCCCTTTTATAAGTTCCTCTATAAGTTTATTTGCCTTAGCCTGAGTAGATTGAGTTGGGTGATTTTTTATCTGCTGGAACATTTCTCTGTCTGCAAGTATGTTTAACATTTTTTCTTTATATTCTTCTCGGTACATGACTACAGTTGTTCCACCCTTGTCACTCTGGACCACAACCAATTCCTGATGCTGTTTCAAGAATTCTTTTGCTTCTCTGTAATTAGCATTTAGTATATTTGACTGTTTAGGTCTGCAGATCAAGAGGTTGGTAATTAAGTTTGTTACTTGAGCTCGGTACCTGTCCCTACTTTCTTCTTGCAAATCACTGAGTACGTTTTCCACATCAGCCAGCAGTCTTCTGACTGGTATTTCTTTCGGCTCGAGTGGCAAAGCAAACTGTGGTCCTAGCGCTAAAATACTGTTTACATTCTTAGGTAAATTTACATCTGTTAAATTTTTTATCCAACCTTCTTGTATCTCCACACTCAAGCTCTGAGTCTCTTCCAGCTTCCTTATCTTTGTGATTTTTTTTTCCTTTATCATACGGAACTTCCTATTGTACTGTGCATTCTGTCTCGTCTCAAATTCAGTCCAAATCACTTCATACACATGTCCCAACCTCTCTCTTATGTCCTCCTGTTTTTTTCTCAAATCATTGATCTTGCAGTTCGGATGTTGAATCTCAAAGTTCAATATCCTGATTGTGACCTTATTGTTAAAACTTTCCATGTTCCTCATTAATTTCCTGTGTTCACTGTTGTAGAACTGAAACAAGTTTTTAGTATTCTGTGATATGTGCCTTGGTCGTAAGCCTTTACGTTTGCATTCGTGCAAGAAAACCCGCTGGTTTGTCACCGATGCCAATTTGGTGTTCGTTTTGCTCCACTGTTTCATTAGTTTTGTTGTTTGTTCGCCATGGCGAGATGTTATATCTTGGTAGAACCCCATCTGATAATAAATTTATCGGTAACTGTCGCAATTATTAAGTGAAGGAATCTAAGGGGTCGACAGGACACTTCTTCAATGAAACTTCTCTTTCTTTATTAAGTCAAGCTTTCGGTATATATTTCCATTACCATCATCAGGACAACTACAATGTTACAAATACCCAATTAGCAATACAGCGTCAGAACACATTTAAAACTTACTAAAAGTGAGGTTATGTCATGGTACATCGCGTTTGACCAACATTGGGCATAGCCCTCTTGCAAACAAACGGTACAATTGACCCACACACTACACGAACACATCAATGAACAACCTTAAATAAAAAACAGGACAATCCAAACATTCGTAAAGAGTCAAATCGATTATGTACCTTGATTAATTTTTCACCGCGTTTCGAGGCAGACATTTTAAAAATTTATCCCGTGTGAAGTTGGTTGCGGACTGTCAGGCGCGATCTGCCTGGTTTCAAAATTTAAAATGTTATTGCCCGTTCATACAAACTGTCGGCGCTATTGTTGTTATCGGTTTCCATAGATAATAGATACGTATAAATAGAACTGAGGCCCTGCACATCCGATTTTTTATTCATGGTGTGCGGCGTTCTTTGAATATGGTACATTTCCAGGAAGGCCCTTTTGGTGTAATTAGCCTCCATATCTAAGATTTCTACCTCTCCGTAATTTATCCTATGATCCAGCTGGTTTACGTGTGTGGCAAGCATACACCTAGAAACATTTTTAGTACAATCGCTTTTGTGTCCGGCAATCCTATTTCTTAATATCTGTGATGTTTGACCTACATAACATTTTTGACAATCAATACATTCGAGTTTGTACACCTCATCAGGTTGTTGAATTACCGGTGTCTTCTCCTTGAGTTTAGTGTAGATCATACCCACTGTTTTTGTCGTCTTTGGCACAATCTTAATGTTTTCATTCCTGAATAACTTTATTATGTCTCCAGTTAATTGCGGGACTTTCATTATTGCCACATATCTCTCCTTTACCTGATTTTCCATGGTATGCCTTGCTTGTGGTTCTGTCAAGCTTCCTCCCGGCTCCCAATCTGTCTGTTTTGGTGTAATTAGCCTCCATATCCTCAATATGCCTCGGTAGCAACACTGGTAGCTACCATATTGACTAGAGCGTACAATAACGAGAATGAATACTATACACAGGATACATACCGGTTTGTAGAGTTCATGAAGACCGTGAAATTGCCTGAACACTATCGGATAGTATCATTGGACGTGGTTAACCTTTTTGGAAATATCACGTACTGGAGTTATAGAGGCGGCAAAAATTGGGAACTGACGAGCGGCATTACATGAAACGTATCTTTAGCAAACAATTTCACAAACGGTGTGCGTACGATGACAGACACAACAACACAAGACGGCAAACGACATGCACGCTATGGCAAGGTCACGTCCAAGTGCAAACACCTCACCGGCAAAATCAACCACCAAACAATAGCAAAGGATACCAACATCAAAATCTGAGAGTTGTATTTTCAATTTCATTCTTATTACCACGCTTGTTCTTGTCAAATTCGATTATGTTAGAGTAAATAATGCTTAGGTTGTCTGTATCATTCTTAAAATTTACTGTACCATCGATGAAGTTGATATATAGTTGATATAAAATACAACTCTCAGATTTTGATGTTGGTATCCTTTGCTATTGTTTGGTGGTTGTTTTTGCCGGTGAGGTGTTTGCACTTGGACGTGACCTTGCCATAGCGTGCATGTCGTTTGCCGTCTTGTGTTGTTGTTTCTGTCATCGTACGCACACCGTTTGTGAAATTGTTTGCTAAAGATACGTTTCATGTAATGTCGCTGGTCAGTTCCCAATTTTTGCCGCCTCTATAACTCCAGTACGTATAGTTTTTGTTAAGTCGCGGTTCTTTTTCTTGTCTGTTCATTGTTCTTTTTAGATGTGAAATAGCCTGATGAAGGACTCAATATATTGGTCCGAAATATAGCGTATATACACAAATGTGAGTTTCTTTTCCCAAATCGATCGAAAACCTGAAGAATTTACCAATTTTTATATATATATAGAAGAGTATATAGAGTATATAGAAGAGAGCAATTTTTGTCACAAATTGAACGAGGAATTCCAAAATGATTTTTAATTTGAAATATCATTGTAGCGTACCATTTTTTTCTTTAAAAAAATGGTATCATTACCCGTATGCGCACCAATGATGAACATAAATTGTTAATTGCGTGTCAAAAAATGCGGAATAACTAGCTCTTAAAACCCACTAAATTTCATTTGCATATCTCGACCGGTTTGAGAGCAATAAATAAATCGTCAGTTTTTAAGAAAAACTTTAACTTTATCTCAGAAAGCGAAGCATTTGCGGACATACGTTTATATAGCAAACTGTCATTATTTTTTCATGCAGAATCACCCTCTGAAGATGATCTTCTTCTTAGCTAAGATCATCTTCTTAGCGCTTGGTTTGATAACTTAGTCCTGAAGATACCTCTTGCAATAGAGCGCGAAACGTTGACTGCCTCTAAGTCCTCAACGCGGTTTCCACCCGGAAATCAATATATCATTGACTCAGACCGCGGAAGTCTACAATCTAGATTTAATTTTGTCGGGTTATTGAGTTCTAAATATGGCATGTGGCATACCAAATTACTCAGCAACAAATTCTGAATTCAAATATGTATAAAACCAATATGGCGTCTATAAGAAAAACAAAAGTTTCGTTTGTTTCTGACGAATTCATTGGCGAAAAAAATTTTAAACTGACATACTCAAATTGTAGACAAAGAAGTGCCTTTATAATGTCTAAACGCTTTTTTGATGGGATCACAAATAAAGAAGTTATGACCATAATTAAAAAAAATACATTTCTTGTTTTTTCAAAATAACTTGGAAACCATTTGGAATTCAACTGTTTTCTGAACAGATTATGAAATAGCACATAGATATGCACTACTTTGCCCATTTAACCGACTTTCTATCTTTAATAATAACAAAAGTACCCATACAATCCAACGTCCCGTGAGACACACTGTATATATACAGGCTGTTAGTAAATAAGTGCAAGAAACTTCAGAGGGTGATTCTGCATGAAAAAATGACAGTTTGCTATATAAACGTATGTCCGCAAATGCTTCGTTTTCTGAGATACGGGGTGTTAAAGTTTTTCTTAAAAACTCACGATTTATTTATTGCTCTGAAACCGGTCGAGATATGCAAATGAAATTTAGTGGGTTTTAAGAGCTAGTTATTCCGCATTTTTTGACATGCAATTACCAATTTATGTTCATCATTGGTGCGCATACGGGTAATGATATCAATTTTTTTAAAAGAAAAAATGGTACGCTACAGGGATATTTCAAATTAAAAATCATTTTGGAATTCCTCGTTCAATTTGTGACAAAAAATTTCTCTCTTCCTTCTTTTGTAGGGGGCACCATTTTTATGGAAAAACATAAAACATCTTAATGATCTTAATATTTTTAAAGAACTATTTAATACAACAACATTAAAATAAAACAATAACAGAAAATAATACTAATAAAATTTTAAATAGGCGTAAAGCGACAAAAAGTGTTGAAGATGACCTCCCTCAGACGTGACACAAGATTCAATCGTCAGTTTTTGAGAAAAACTTTAACACCCCGCATCTCAGAAAACGAAGCATTTGCAGACATACGTTTATATAGCAAACTGTCGTTAATGGCCTTAAGGCATTGAAGTACACACTTCTTTCATATAGGAAAGTTGTAGATAATCACTCGGTCTACAGCCAGAAAATATTGGCATATACACAGGGTGTCCCATAACGGAGTGCCAACACAAACTTATGTTTTTTTAAATGGAACGCTAGGGATATTGTTGCAGATTTTGATTCACATGTTTGAGCTGACTATTTTCATATCAACTTGTATTAGGCTATTAACAACTGTTTCCGAGATATTGTCAAATTAAATCAAAAACACGCATTTTTTAAAAAATTATTCTGAGGTAACTAACTAAGATGGAGAAACGAGAGAAGTCTTTCCAAACATTAAAAATTATACAATACACAGGATTTCCTAATTTTTTTGGGTTTTACGAGGCAGGTGCTGATGAAAACTGCACTAAGTAGTTTTTAATGGACTTTTGGATTTTGGCGGATTTAAGTGAGTTGATGTTTTGATTTGGCAAACCTTTTTACCATTGTAATTCAAACCTTATTTTTACAGTGTAGCACCGTTGCCCGCGATAGGGAACGGTTGGTGTTTTTATTGCCAGCAGTTGGCACTATGGGTGCGCCTGTGTTCACCGCAGTTTGTTATGTTGGCGTTCTGTGAATTGTCGTTTTGTCAATGCAGAAAATTTTAACACCTGTTTTCTTTCTGAAAAATTGTTACTCTAAGGTAATCTTTAACATCTTGTTAATTAGTATAATTATTAATTGATTTAACTGTGTCTTGTAGCTTGTTGGTGCTGTCTAGCTGATTATTTCTGGAGGATTGTTCCAGTTGTGATGCGTCGGTGCTTAGCCTCACTTTGCGTGTTGATGTCTTGGTTGTTGCTATATTAAGTCGGACCGTTGTGGGAGGTGATTGTTTTGCACTCTGGTGTGAAAATGTGTGCATAAATTGCTTTTTTCTTCTTGCAGTTCCTGAAGAAGTTGTAAATACACAACGAAATATTGAACCGAAATAAAAAAGTCCATTAAAAACTACTTAGTGCAGTTTTCATCAGCACCTGCCTCGTAAAACCCAAAAAAATTAGGAAATCCTGTGTATTGTATTAATTAATTGAGGCAAAAATATCCGAATTTGGGGATTAAAAATAATGCTGTTTTTGATAGCTATGATCGATTTGAGTTTTTCTTATGATTTATCGGAGATAAATTGAGGTTTGCTAAATGTCAAATAACTTAAGAATTTTAAATGGAACACCCTGTATATTTTAACAGTAGTGTAAAGATCGATAAACCAGGTTTCTAAAAATGCCATATAGTAGGTCTTTTATCACCAGATTTAAAAGTTAGTTAGCATCAAAGTTGAAATTTTTATCTAGTCTTACATTAAGTGAT
Source organism: Aphodius sticticus (assembly GCA_963966075.1). Classification (NCBI taxonomy): domain Eukaryota; kingdom Metazoa; phylum Arthropoda; class Insecta; order Coleoptera; family Scarabaeidae; genus Aphodius; species Aphodius sticticus. The sequence goes on along the minus strand of OZ014507.1, from coordinate 41,915,202 downwards.
ATAAAATATCTAGTTGCCATAATAAAAATCAATATGTTAGGTTTATAATAGTTCAATAGTAGTTCTATGCCAATATTTTCTGGGTGTAGACCGAGTGACTATCTACAACTTTCCTATATGAAAGAAATGTGTACTTCAATTCCTTCATTGGTGAAATCTGATCGATTGCAAATGGTGTGTATCTTCGTATGATGAGGGAATAAGCAAAGTAGTTAGCCTGATCGATTTGTTCTATGATTGATTTTGATATTTGTACCGGCGTGTAGGTGCAACTTCCAAGTGTGGATGATACTTGTAATAGGTTGTATATACAATCTTCGTGTTTAATACCATTCTTCAAACCTTTATCGGTACAATAGTATTCTGTGTGGAGTTTTACACATGGTGAGGACGCATATTGATAAGATGCTTTGTTCATGACCAGATAGGTATTTGGCGGTACCAGGATTGTATCATTTTCGGTGGGAATGGAATAAAGGTGATAATAGGTATATGTATCGGGGTGTACAATGGGAAAGTGGATGACAAAGATAACTCTACGATTAGAGTAGTAAGCTTCGATGTCTAATATGTCATAATACTTATGCATATCTGTGGGTAAATTTGGAAACATTAATTCGTCAACAGAATAATATTTTAAAACCGTATTTAATATGGATTCCATTTCGTCTATTTTCAATATGCTACTATGGTATGTATTTAATTCAGCAAACGTTATAGCGTTTTCAATATCTACGAGTAATTGTAATATCAAATTTAAAGTTAAATTCAGCTGGTCCAATAAATTCCTAAATTTCAAATAATATGTAAAATCATATACAAATCTATGGATTTCTGCATTTAATTTGTCAATACTTGCAGTAATAACTTGTTGATTATGTTGTATCGCAGTTACGCTGACATTAAAGTTATCAATGATTTGAGTAGTAATAGAAATTTCTTTATTTAATTTTTGAACAATTTCTTTGTTGTTATTTTGTAAGTCTCTAACAGCTTCATCGTATTGAATTGCATCATTAGCGTCTAAGTTACCCGTAATGCTTTTTATTATAGAACCAAGACCGTCAATAAGTCCTCTTTTAATTCTCATGTTTGGCATTAAAGAGTTAAATTTTTGTTGAACAGTATTTAATTGAAACCAAATTGGTTTATAAAAGTTTTCTAGCTCGGCAATTTGTGGATTTAAAAGTTTATTGCGAATTGCATCAGTTATGCTGTCATATTCTTCTTTTACTATCTTTATTTCATTATGTATCGGTTCTAGATCATAGTAATGTATAAAAGTATGCGATTTTGATTTAATTCTCGCTGGGCCTAATTTATAGGGAAGGATTCCTGGATTTTTGTTAAGATTGGTTATTTGAACTTCCTGCTGCTTCGTTGATAGTATCATCATTAGTAGTACTACTGCTACTTGGCACCTGTAATAATTTGGATTTGTTAAGTGGTATGCTTGTGCGTATTTAGAAAAGGTGTCAACGATTGTTAGGAATTTTTGTCCTTGGCCTTGAAATGTGTCGATATGCACTATTTCAAAAGGTTTGGATGGTGTTGGAGTTATCATTAATTTTTGATTTGGTGGGTTTCTGTCGTACTTGTTTATTTGACAATTATCACAAACGTTAATGTAATTAGTTACGTTTTGTTTAATTCCTGGCCAATAATAAGTCCTTTTAATTCTAATTTCAGTTTCTGAAATTCCTCTGTGATTCGTCTTACCTTCGTGGTATTTTATTGTATTACATTTAATTGTTGTGTTACATTTAATTAATTTAAAAGCCGAATTTTTAAAAGTTGTTCTTAGAATTTCACAAATTTTAGGTACATGTGAATCGTCTTTAAAACGGTGTGGTGTTGTGGCATAATATAAACATTTTGTTTCATCGTTGTTATGTATAATTATTGAGTTTCTTGTCATATTGTAATACAGATTGATATCTATTAAATCCCTTGACCTCACTCCTCGGACATCTTGCTTCCTCCCATTGATTGTCCAAACATTTTGGCGCCCGAGCAGGGACATAGCCAAGCATAATATTAGCAGTGCTATATATTCGCCCTATTTATTGTACCAGCCTTTAATTACCTGTCAGAGCTGACATTGAAATTGGAAGGATTTTGGACATTTTCCTTGCCAACCTTCGCTAAACCAGTGTACTTGCCCAACTTTGGTAGCTGCAGGAGTATCCGCGCATCGGGTTCATACCATCTGCAATTATTACCTGGGTGGCAGTTCCAGTGCCAGTGCGACGACCGGTTCTACCCTTTTTTCCATCTTTCATTGTCTATTTCTCTTAAGGTAAGGCATTCTATTTCATTTTAATTAAATTTTTATTTGCTTCGTGATTTTCAACTGACTACAGCTAACCTTTCTTTAAGTGATTAATATTATTATAATGTCAAAACAGAAGCAAAATACAGATATACTGAAAGCTCTTTTAATTAAACGAAATTTCCTCAAATCAAGATTAGATTCTTTTTGTAATTACATTACTAATTTGGGTAGTAATTTTGATGCATTGGAGTTAAAATTACGCGTGAGCAATTTCGAGAAAGCTTTTGAAGAAAATGTCAATGTTCATATTGAATTGGATACCACTGACACTATTTCAGATGAACGACTAGAAGAGTTACAAAGTTTTTAGGACACTTACTATTCCGTTCTCTCTAAAGCTAAATCAATTCTTAGTAATATTCAAGAACCTTCATCAGCTCCTTCAGCTTCAGTATCATCTTTGCCATCAGTTAGTACTACTTCAATGAATGCAATTAAGCAAGTTTAACGGTGACTACAATTATTGGTTAGAGTTTCGAGACAGCTTTTCAACCATTATTGATAAAAATGTTGATCTTCCTAACATACAAAAGTTTCACTACTTAAAGTCTTCATTGACAGACGAAGCTTTAAGAATCATTGGATACATACCATTGTCTCATGATAATTATACGTTAGCGTGTGATCTCATTATGAAAAGATTCAATAATGAAAGTCTACTGATTGATAATCATGTCAGATCTCTTTTAGACTTGCCATATTGTAAAATAGAGTCATCGGAATCGCTAAGAAAACTAGTGGTGAACAAACTCCGGGCAGGCCAGATGGTTTGTTTTAAGGAATGAGTACAAACACAGGTTTAATACTGATTTTATTAAGAAATTATTTGGGTTTATATACAAAAAGTGTCCTAAAAACTATTACAGCGGTGCTAAACATTAATGAATTTTATTGATGTAAGACTGAAATAAACACAACGAATTATGTTGGGCGGCACTGGTTTCAAATTGCACATTGAACGCTGGTTCTGCAGAGTTGCAATTCTTCGATCGATACTAGGTGCTACCTGGATTATTGGCAATGCAATTACGAATTTTGCTACGTTTTGTTTTGATGAATTGGAAGTGGCGAAATATTACATACATAAGCGACTTCACAATTGTAATGGAAAGTTACCAACATTTGTATTTTATTTAGGAATTTGGGAAGATATTTTTGTTAGCACCGGATAAAAAAGAAAAAAATTGTTTAATGTAATTAAACAAATTGCCCCGTCGGAATAACTATCTCTAAGGTCAAGTAACCACTTAAAACCGATTAATATGGTAATATTAAGCAACACAATTGGGTCTCTTGTATCGGCACTCTCAGTTCAGCACTGCACAGTTTGGACTTCTGTATACAATGGTTGGAGTGACCTGACATCTTCTTCACTGTTATGGTGTTGACGCTGTGGTTGTACCAGATGGTGTACTGAAGATGGCTCCACATCGGTGAGTAAGGATCGTCTTTGGCGTGGTACTGGTTTCATTAGGATGGCCTGGTCCTGGGTGGCCAATGGATTTGGTTTATTAAATCTTCTTTTTAATGAACGCACTACAACCCACAGGGTGACACATAGGGCTAGTATTGTAGTGGTGGTGACAGTACTGGCCATCACGCCATGATGACGCACATTATGCCACAATACGTTCGAGATTTCTTGATGGATGGCGTCTTCATCCATCTTTAGTTCTCTTAAGTCATCGGAGACGGATAATACTGGTTCCTCTTGAATTGGTGGTGATCGATGCTTCTGGGCTGCTAGCAGAGTAAAATTTCCTGGTAATACCACTGCTTTGTTGTAGCTGCCAAGTATCGTAAGACTGTCGTCCTTCTTTGGGGTGAGAATGTTCTGTTTTGTTTTGATGATGCAGTCTTGTGACAGTTGAATGATTCCGGTCTTTCTCAGTTCGACATCTTCTCTCACGCCATTGCAGGTAACTGCGATCCGTTGTGGAGTTACGGAGATAAAAAGCCATGTATTGATCATGTACAGTTGTTTCCAAACCACGGAGTGAAGTTTCACTTCCACAACATCGCAGCTTTGTTTCTCATGCCGATTGAATAATTCATCTATGATACAGTTGTTGTTAGTTTAAATATTCTTTACTGTTGTAGGAGAACAGAGATAATTCGTGTCATCCAATGCTATTGATTTTCGATACTCTTCATCCGTCATTTGAAAGTATAGTTGGTTATTGTAGTCGATGGCAATGATATCGTTTGGAATATCAAATACCCAGTAAGAGCCGTCTTCTATCTGTAGTGGTATGGCGTTGACCTTGATCACGTCAAATTGGTTTATCTCTGCCATTGGAAAGAAGGCATGGACACTGATAACATCATCTTCATGTACCACTTTTGTTTTGATGATGGATGATATGATATAAAGATTTGAGGGAAGCTTCTTATTTGCGTCTTTGATCATGTGGTGAATGTGAGCTGGTGAGATCAGATCGTACACGTTGTCATTGCCCAAATTTACATTCAATAAATGAGTGTAGTAGTCACAGAGTTCTGTTAACACGTTAGTAGCCAGTTGATACGCATTAAGGACATTGATGTTGAGCTTGTTGACGTCGATCGCTCGGAACCATCCTTGACTATTGTTTATTGCTTGAAGTCCTTGATTAAGTTTTCGTCGGAATCTCTCTAGGCGATCGTTGATTCGTGTTTCGGTTTTATTGAAGGTAGACAACGCAGACAACATGAACTTAGTTTGATGATTTGAAGCCGTGATGAGTTCCCTTTGATTTCTCTCCAGAGCTTCAATGTTGGTGTACACTTCGTCGTTTACACCAAAAATTGAAGTCAGTAATTTTCCTAGAAGACCTCTTCGTTGTCGGTTCTTGATCACTGCGTCAATGCCATCTATTATCCAATGTGCTTCTTTCTCTTGTTCCTTGAGATGGTGTAGAAAGCTGATGCATTGGGTAGATGATGATAATTTCTTCGTTTCATTACAGAGTTTTTCGAATTGGTTGACTGCTGTAGATGTGGTGTTCATTTCTTCAAATATCTTCTGTCTGCTAAAGTCAATGTCCAGCTTGAAAATACCTCGCTGAATTTTTGCTTGGCCAATGTGTTCCACATACAGGCCTGGTGTTGGATATTTCACTGTGTAATTTGCTATAGTTAGTTTCGGCAATATTACTAGCAACGCCATGAAGAACCATATCACTGAGAAGCTTCTTCGTTTGAATTGTTTTGTAGGTCGTGCAGCCGGGACTTCCTTGTGTTGTTTCTCTACTGTGGCCAGATTAGACTTTATGTGCATTGACTTTTCATCTGGCTTCTCTGTTGAGGGAAGTAATGGAATGAGGTTGTGAATTGCTCTTTTGGTAATGGTCCCTCCGGGTTTTTCTAATGATACCACTCTCACAGTACCATCGCCTGCTGGATGGGTTTCCAATACCCTTGCCAAGGGCCATTTGGTTGGAGTAATGTTGTTTTCTTTTATCAGGACAATGTTGCCTGGTTCCAGATTTTGTTGGGGTGTTTTCCACTTGTAGCGCTGCTGGAGGTTACTTAGATATTCCGATGACCATTTTTGCCAGAAGTATTTTTTCATTTTTTGCAGAAGCCTCCATCGGGATGATAGATTTGTGTTGATGTCTGTTGTTATGGGATCTGAAGACGATAGAAGAGGCCTCCCAATCAGGAAATGACCGGGTGTTAAGATGAGGGGGTATTTGCCATCAGTACCCAATGTACATAAGGGTCTTGAATTGAGACATGCTTCTATCTGGTGTAGTAATGTTGTTACTTCTTCATAGGTTAAAGTGGCGTCTCCAACCACTCGTTTAAAGTGGTACTTCATCGATTTCACTCCTGCCTCCCATATTCCTCCGAAGTGGGGAGCTGCCGGCGGGATGAAATACCACTGGGTGCCTTGGGTCGCCACATTATCTTGGACTGCTGGAGATTTTGTTAACTGTGATACTTCTTTTTCCAGAATCTTGCTTGCTCCAACGAACGTTGTACCATTGTCGCTAAACATGTACGAACATTGTCCTCTCCTTGCGGTGAATCTTCTAAACGCTGCAAGGAATGCGTCCGTGGTCATATCCGTGACGGCTTCTAGATGTATAGCTTTTGTCGCGAGGCACACGAAAACTGCTATGTACCCTTTGTATGACTTGTGCCCTCTGCCTTTTGTCGTTCTTAGTTGGATTGGGCCAGCATAGTCTACACCTGTATGTGAGAAGGGCGGTGATGCTGTTACCCTTTCTGCCGGAAGATCTCCCATCAATTGTTGCTTAGTAACTGCTTTGAATCGAATACACGTAGTGCATTTTCGTAACCAACATTGTACATTTCTTTTTTCATATACAATCCAATAGTTCATTCTGGTATGGGCCAGGGTTGATTGAATTCCTCCGTGGAGAGTCTTGTGGTGAGAGTCTTGAATAACCAAATTTGTCAGATGATGGTCAGGTGGCAAAATGATTGGATGTTTTGTGTTGTAAGGCAGAGCTGAATTCTTCAGCCTTCCCCCGACGCGCAGTAGTCCTTTTTCATCAATAAATGGATTCAGACTTGCTAGTTTATTATTACCATTGAGATGATTGTGCTTTTTTAATTCCAGAAGTTCTGTTTTAAACTCTTCGCTTTGAACTGCTTGAATCAATTGTACCAACGTTAAGTTCATTTCAGTGACAGTAAGAAACCCCATCTCTCGTTCGACTTTTCTTGCTGCAGCTAGGAATCTTTTGCAGTATGTCGTTACTCGCACCAGTCTTGTTAAGGATGAAAATTCTTCAATGTGGTAATTTCGACGCGTGGTAACTGTGGCCTGGTGACACGCTTTTTGTTCTTCTTTTGTTTCAGGTAACTTTTCTTGCTTCGGCCATATAGCAGCATGTACGAGCCAGGACGGACCTTTCCACCACATGGAGTGAGTGCCAATTTTTTCAGGATCAATACCCCGTGATATTATATCGGCTGGGTTATCCTTGGTATCCACGTGGTACCAGAATTTACTGGGAAGCATACTGTTTATTTCTGCAACTCGATTTGCGACGAATGTTTTCCACCGCGACACTTCGCCTTTGATCCATGATAATGCTATCATTGAATCTGTCCATGCGTATACCGGCACGTGTTCCCACTCCAATGCTTTGACTGAACGTTTAATCAATTTTGCCAGCAGCACAGCAGCACACAGCTCTAATCTTGGTAATGTGGCCTTGGTTCTGGCAGGTGCTACCTTTGATTTTGCGATCAGAATGGTTGATTGGAATTTACTTTGACTATCCGTCGTTCTGACGTAGATCACAGCGCCATAAGCCGTTTCAGAGGCATCGCAAAAGCCGTGCAGTTCTATGTTTGATGTAGTCGTGGTATGAACCCATCTTGGCATGGAAATGTTTTCTAAGTTTTTTAGTTTGGATTGGAACTCATTCCATTTCTTCTGAATGACATCGGGGGGTGGTTGATCCCATTCCAAATTGTGTAGCCATAACTCTTGAATTAACGTTTTGGCATTGATGACAACTGGCGCTAACCATCCTAATGGATCAAATAGTTTGGCTACTTCTGATAAGATCGTTCTCTTCGTTATTGGTCTATCGACTGATATATCTACCTTGAAACGAAAATGATCTGTATGCGGCGCCCAGTATACTCCAAGCGATTTCTTTAACCCATCCTCTGATATTTCCAGTGCTGTTTGATCTTTCAATTCTTCAGGGAGGTTTTCTATTACTGTTCCGGAATTGCTGGACCATTTTCTCAATGAGAACCCACCAGCTTGAAGCATGTTTATTAGTTCGTGCTGAAGACTGGTAGCTTCTTCTTCTGTGTCGGTTCCAGATAAGATGTCATCCACATAAAAGTCTTTAAGAGCAACTTTGGACGCCGTTGGAAAATTGTCTTCTTCGTCTTTGGCAAGTTTTTGCAACGTTTTTATTGCTAGGTATGGCGCGCATGCTGTACCGTATGTTACTGTTTTTAGTCGAAATTCTTCTATTGGCTTGGTTGGATCAAATCTCCATAGAATTCGTTGATAATCTTGATCTTGTGGGTTGGTGCGAATCTGCCGATACATCTTCTCTATATCAGCAGTGAATACTATGCGATGTTTCCTCCATCGTAGCAGGATGTCAGCCAGATCTTGTTGTAATCGTGGACCCGTATGCATTAGTTCTTTCAAGCTCTTTCCATTTGAGGTTTTACATGATGCATCAAACACCACGCGTAGTTTTGTTGTTGAGCTTGATGGTCGGATGACTGCTTGGTGAGGGATGTAATATTTGCCATTGCCCTGGCCGGATGTTACTTTCTCCATGTGACCCAGGTTAATGTATTCCGCCATAAAGTTGCTGTACTGTTGTGCAAGTTCGCCATCTTTGGAGAGACGCTTCTCTAATTGTAGTAATATTGCGGCGGCCCGATTTTTTGAGTTGCCTAGGTCAGTATCAGCTTTGAACGGAATGTTTACTATGTATCTGCCGTCCCTGTCTCGTTTTACCGTGCGTTCGTATTCTTCTTCACATCCGATGTCTTCTTGACTTAATGGTTTATTTGCCGTAACTTCTTCCATTTCCCAGAACTTAGTTAATTGTTTATCTTCATCTACTCTGCTGACCAGACTTGTCACTTGAATGTCGGCTTGAGATGGTTGCTTCACGCTGCCTGACAAAATCCAGCCCAGCTCGGTCTTCTGTCCAAGAATACCGTCTTCTGACTTTTCTAGACCGTCCAGTATGATCTTCCCGTACTCCTCGGCACCGATGATTGCGTCAATTGGTCCAGGAATATCAAAGGTAGGATCAGCAAGGAGCTTGTTTTCAAAGGATTTTGACACGCTGATGTGAAGGTCGTTGTTAGGAAGGGGTTGAGTAACTTTTGAGAGGATGAGAAACGTACTTGTCAGGGAGAATTTGCTTGGAAAGCGAGGTTGTACTTGCACATCAATTTTTGATTTTGATATTTTTGGGTCATCGCCACCTAGTCCGGATACCTCTGCATGTATACGTTGTTTTGGGAGTCCTAGCATTTGAGCTGCATGTTCTGTTATGAAACAGGCTTGGGATCCTGGATCGATCAACACACGAAGATATTCTCCTTCACCAGATACCTTCTTGGTTTTAACTAGTGCTGTTGCTAGTAGTACTGTTCCTTCCTGGGTACCAACGTGAGTGGATAGTTTTGCTGTTGGCGACCATGTTTTCTTTATTGGGATGTGTTGTCCAGACTTTAAAGGTGTAAATTCATTCTGGACGTCACGATAGTGCAGTAGGCTATGGTGTGGGTTGTTGCAGATGGCACATTTGATGGTACTCCAGCATTTCCTGGTATTATCGTGATTCATGCAAGTTTGGCATAGATTGCTGCTTTTTACGAAATCCATTCTCTGATCCACTGATAGCGTTTTGAACTTCGGGCAACTGTGAATGAAGTGGTCTTCTTGGCAATATTTGCAGATTATTATTCTGTCTTGATATTTTTTATTTTGGTACGGCGTCACCTTCTTCTTAGACTCCCCCATTGCTTCAAGGGATTGGAACCGTTTCTTCAAGAATCGAACTAGATCCGCGTATTCCTGGATATCATTTGGGTTCTCGAGAGATTGCTCGTATAATTTATTTGTCTCTGGATCCCATTTTCTCACCAGAATGCGGATGATTAGTGGACCCCAGGTGTTGGTCGGTACCTTCAAGTTATTGATAGCTTGTAGGCATTCACACGTTGTGTCGAGCAATTGTTTAATTTTTTCCAACGATTCATCTTGGAAGGGTGGGATGTCCAGAATCCTGTCCAGGAGTTTTGATAGGATTAGTCGGTTGTTTTTGTACCGATTTTGTAAGATGTCCCATGCCGTCAAGTAGTTGGCATCTGATATCGCCAGATGCTGTATGATGCGACTTGTTTCTCCCTCCAGGTTGGTTTTTAGGTACTGCATTTTCTCTGCTTTTGTCAATGACGTGTTAAGATGAACGATTTCGTTGAATAGATCATGGAAGGTGGGCCAGTTGTCGTAGGATCCATTTAAACTTGAAATTTTAATTTGTGGTAGCCTAATGGTGTTGCTCGGTGTGGGGTTGTTAGGTAGGTCCTTGTGGATTGCTTCGTCCAATTTTTCCATGACCTCATCGTACAGGTCGACACATTTCTTGTACACCTCGTCTGAAAAGTATTCGTCGTCGTGTTGATCTTCATGTATTAGAATCTCTTCGTTCAATTCGCCTATTGCATCGAATTGCTTATATAACCGTTGTTTGAGGTTTTCATATCTTGATTTGCTTTTATTTTGTAGTAATTCAGCATTCGTTTGACCGATTACTTCCTTTATTTGTTTGATTTTTATATCTTGCTTCTTCATTCGGTACGCCTGTTGGCTGTCTTGTTGGTTCGACTTCTCTTCTTCTGTCGGCGTTTCTTGCTTAGGGCATTCGTTCAAATATTTTTGCGTTTCTTGAACTTGCCTTTTAAGCTGTTCAAAGTAGTTTTGGACGAAGTATGGGTGTGTTGCATCTTTAATTTCCATGAGCTTCTCATGATTGGCTTTCACTTTCTCCCAATATTCGTCCAGTTTCTTCTGGTGGCTTTGGATGTACTGCTTTGTCTTCCTTGACTGAGAATCCTTCGCCATGTTTCTTGATAATTTTTTAATTTCTTGTCCCAGTTCATCCTGCATGCGGGCGTATTGATCTAGTTCTTCGGACATGTTGATCTCCTTTTCTTGAACTGCTTTTTGGACGCGAACGAACTGTTGCCGACGCGATCCGAATTACGTAATTACGACTGATGCGCACTCACGCCGTTGATTTGTGTCCTGCCGACTGTGCGTAGGGACTTTCCGCGCGCGTTTGCTAAACTGTGTTTGTTAGGTATGGTTTAGTAAGCTAGGTTAAATTGGGTAAATTTCGTAGCCTTGGACCATAGCATAAAAAAGGAGCACTACTGAGAGACCAGACTCAATCTCCCCAACGCCTAAGGTGTCTTACTGGCGTAGTGCAGGTAAATGTAGGTATGATGGAATAGGAACACTACTGGAGACCAGACTCAATCTCCAAATGCCTAAGGTGTCTTACTGGCGTAGTGCAGGTAAATGTAGGTATGATGGAATAGGAACACTACTGGAGACCAGACTCAATCTCCAAATGCCTAAGGTGTCTTACTGGCGTAGTGTGGGTAAAGGGGCTCGACGGACCATGAACAAACTCCGGGCAGGCCAGATGGTTTGTTTTAAGGAATGAGTACAAACACAGGTTTAATACTGATTTTATTAAGAAATTATTTGGGTTTATATACAAAAAGTGTCCTAAAAACTATTACAGCGGTGCTAAACATTAATGAATTTTATTGATGTAAGACTGAAATAAACACAACGAATTATGTTGGGCGGCACTGGTTTCAAATTGCACATTGAACGCTGGTTCTGCAGAGTTGCAATTCTTCGATCGATACTAGGTGCTACCTGGATTATTGGCAATGCAATTACGAATTTTGCTACGTTTTGTTTTGATGAATTGGAAGTGGCGAAATATTACATACATAAGCGACTTCACAATTGTAATGGAAAGTTACCAACATTTGTATTTTATTTAGGAATTTGGGAAGATATTTTTGTTAGCACCGGATAAAAAAGAAAAAAATTGTTTAATGTAATTAAACAAGTGGACACTGTGAATAAACATATTCGTTCATTGGAAATTCTTAAAGTTCCCGTTGAACACTGGGACTTAATGGTAATTTGCATTCTTTCTGAAAGACTTGATAATCATACATTTAAAGAATGGGAACGTCATAAGTCAAATTGTAATAATGTCACGTTAAAGTCAATGTTAGCCTTCCTTGAGAATAAAGGCGAATGCACAAGCCGTCCGACGTCCGATATCCGACGATACGAAAACGTTCCTATTGGCTGGATCCTTTGAAATGATTTGCGCGCGTAAATCTGCGTATCGGTACGACAAGAACTCAACTTCATCCGACGTCGGACAGAGTTAAATTTATTTTAACTTTTTCCGATGTCGGAGTCACGTGATACGTGATCACCTAACCTCACTCAATAATTGTTTTGACGTTTACGTTTATTGAGCATTCGTAGATCCAATTATGGATAATTATCGAAGGCAGATGAATAATATTCTTTTGTTGGCGCTTTGAGTCCGAGCAAGAGCTAATAGAAAATAAATGTTACAAACTCGATGGTATTGGGTTATGATATTTAAAAAAAAAAGGAGAACGCAGGAAGCATACCATAACCTAATCCAAGAATTGTGGTTGAATGACCCCGAAAATCGTTTTAATTATTTGAGAATGTCGAAAGAAACAATTCAACAAATTCTAAAGAAATTCTAAACACGTGCAATGCTGCGGTCCAAAACGAGGTTAGAACCAGAACCACAGACTAGACATATCAGACTGGCCACTCGAAAAAGGAACTACGTTTCGAGAGAGAGATAGAGGGCTAAACCAGATTAAAGCCCATTCGTGAGTACTCGGGAGAAACCAACAAAATAGCGCGTGGATTTTAAAATCAGCTGTTTCCCCAACCGCCAACTCTAACCTCAAACAATTCATGTTGTTGCTGCCGTCCGCTGAGCTCAAACGCTTAAAGTGGCAGAACACACCCATTAGTCATGTTTTATTGGTTAGCATGCCATTAGGTGGACTACGGTTACCAATATACAACTGTGTACGACCCTACCAACTGCCACAACTACCACAAGTTTACTAAATTTATTACTAAAACGTCCGACAATTCGTATGTACTGTGAACTGGTTTTCCAACGTACGAAGAAATTTGTACGATTCGTATATCGGATGTCGGATGTCGGATGCACTGTGAACTGCTGTGAATCCTCCTTAAGGCCGACCTACTTTTGAAGGTTAATAAAAGTCAGAAGTTAGTTGACAGTAAAGTGAAAACTTCACAAAAAACGTCAGCAAACCACTCCAAAATACAAGCTTTAACTTGTCCAATTTGTAATAGTACTCATTCGATTTTAACTTGTCCGCAATTTATAAAGCTAACACCTAATCAAAGATTTCAATTGGTTAAAGGTAAGAGACTTTGTGTAAAGTGCATGAGTTCACCTCATTCATGCCGAACTTGTCATGCAGAACCATGCAATAATTGTAATAGGCATCATTATACACTATTACATTTCGAGCCCACACTGTCTAATTGCGTGTTTGAAAGCAAATATAAAAATAACGATCCGCCAGATGCTGAAGTTAGTATGACTGTAAATAGTTATGATAATTCGCACATTGTATTATCCACAGTATTAATTCACGTCATGAGTAGTATATAAAGGAGAGAGCTGGAGCCGCCGCCACGCCGCCAATTTCCATAGGAAGCTACCCCCACCACTTTTCTGCACGAAGACGACCGAGTCCCAAGTCAGCCGATCTGCCGAGCGCGACCGAACGTTGGAACCTGGAGTGTATGACTCACACGTCGCTGTTAGAGAGAGAACGCACTACTATTTTTATTTTCGAGCGTGGCATGTGCAAACCGATCAAATTCAAATTTTCGCATCAGATTAATTCGGATTTGAATTTCGCGCGCACCATCTTACCCGATGATGACCGAACGCCGAGCGCACCCGAACCGATAAAATTCGTTATTTAATAAATTAAATTGTACCGAGGAGCGCCATCTACCGACCAATTACCGAACTACATACTGAGGTTGTGAACCATGCTGAAATAATAGTTCGACACTTCACGGTTAATTTAATATGCGAATTTAAAATGATAATCATTTATGCAAATAATTGCATGTAAATTAAGAGTGGTTATTTAAAATTTTAGATGCATACAGACCCCGAATAAATTATACAGATCTGCATACAGACCCTGTATAAAACCCTATCAAAGACAGAACCAAAATTACGGAAATGGTAATACGCCAGCGAACAATTATTTGCAACCTCAGCGCGAGTTTAGCAGAGGTCGTCATCCGCAAGTAAATGCTGTGTCCGCAGAAACAGAAATAAATATTAACAATACACATACTTAATTGAATTGTCTTAATTGTGTTACTGTTTGAACAATAAACTGATTATTATTATTATTATTAATAAAAACTATAGAAATAATTATTTTAGAGGACAAACTCAGTTCAGATGTCAAAATAATTTTAGAGAGCAAAATCAAATCTGAGGACAAAATTATTTTAGAGGTACCGGCGGCGCCATCTATTGGCGAAGTGCCGAGCGCTCTACCGACCAATTACCGAACTACATACCGGCGCGGAATAGATCCCTGCCCCCCAATATCGAATTAATAATAGTTCGACACTTCACCAATAGCTGGCGTCGCCAGTATTGAATTTTAATTTTAATTTAGCTGGCGTCACCAGTATTGAATTTGAATTTTTAATTTGTTCCAAGCGTTAAAATAAACGAATTTTTAGTGTTAAAATTATACTTCTTACAGAATTTTAGAGTAATACAAGTAGATTATGTTAAAATAACTCTTGAAATTTACTAAATACGTTGTCGTACTCAGCACAGAGCGCGTCCGAAAATGCAAATATTCGCGCGGTCAGCCTTTTCTCCAACGAAAATAACTGCATGGTACAATCACGTGAACAGTGCGTGCGTATCGAATAACGGACACGAAATATCTGGATACCATAGGCGTAGATAGTCAGTCTTTTGCCAACAATCGACTACACCACACGTTACTTACGCTATTCCAGTGCTTCTCTCAAAATGTTCACCTGCGAGATTTGTGAAAGGTCTTTCGCCCGCACCGATATCCTAACAAGGCATAAGAAAACTGTACATTCGCGCATAACTAAACAATGTACGCTATGTATGCGCGAGTTTGCACGTCAAGATAACCTGAGAAAACACATGAACAGGATTCATGGAGTGAACCCTGCACCTTCTTCCTCCGCGGTGATCGTGAATGAGCCATCCGGAGCAGGGATGAAGAGGGCGAGGACACCTTCGCCACCTAGAAGAGGCAACAAGAAGCAATCACCATCAGCGTCACTCTGTGACCATTGCGGAATGAGCTTCACCTCAGCCATGACCCTTAACGCTCATTTAAAAACGCATCGGCAGCAACTTTCAAATGGAGTGCAACAGCTGGCTACCTGTTTCCAGAATAGGGTAGCCAGCTATGAAATCGGAGGAGCTCTACCGAATGATGACATCCCCGAATACCTGGAAAGAAATAAGAGCATCACCAAGGATCTTGTATGGAACCACCTAGCAGACGCAATCTTGGTGAAAGTGCAAATTGAACTTTTCGCAGTATTTATTAAGAAAATGGTTGCTGGTGATGGCGAGGAGGAAGAAGTTATAGCCACACTAAAAAGTTTCAATACCAAATTTCGGGCGGTAACCCCGTCCAGTAATTTTGACAACATCTATGATGAAATGGCAGGTGAAATAAAGAAGCAGAGCGATCAGTTCCAAGAGCGAGAATCAGGTTGGAGTTTTTTTTCGATTTCACATATGGAGTTATGGAGTTATGGAGTTATACATTAACCAATATCGACCACTTCAGGGCTCATCCTACATCGATCTCCCCAAGAAAATAGCGAAAAGAAAAGCATGCATCAATATCAAGAACGATGATAATGCATGCTTGGCTTGGGCTTTAACAGCAGCACTTCGCCCTGCTGAACAAAGCGTTCACCGAACAACTAGTTACCCTCATTACTCTGAGGTGGTAAATATGGGTAAGTTGGAATTTCCAGTTAAATTAACAGATTTAGCAAAAATTGAGGAACTAAATAACCTAAGCATTAACGTTTATGAACTAACAGAAAATGGTAAGAACCATTATTGTGTGGATGGACCCATTTATTATACAGAAAATAGACGCAAAAAACATGTTAATTTATTATACATTTTTGAGGATGGAAAGTGTCACTTCGTTTTAATTAAAGATTTTTCCAAATTACTTTCCAAACAATTTTCAAATCATAATGGGGAGATTCATTTTTGCGATGGCTGCTTAACAAATTTTGCAACTGAGCATAAATTAGCTAAGCACCAGGAAAACGACTGCAACAAAATTCGTACTATTTTACCATCCACAAAATTAAATTTTAAACCAAATTTTTTGGGCCAACAATTACCGGGTAATATTTTACAATTTAACAATTATAATAATTCGCAAATTGTACCGTTCGCGATTTACGCGGATTTCGAATCGATATTACAGCCTGTAGAGCATTGTGAACCTGATCCAAGCACCTCATTTACGCAAACAGTCGCGAAACATGTTCCATACAGCTTCGCCTATAAAATAGTTTGCTCCTTTGATGACGCGAATAATAAATTTGAGATTTATACGGGGGAGGATTGCGCGAAAGTTTTTATCTCAAAATTAATTGCAGATGTAAAGTCAATTTATAACAGTCCCTATAAAGTTATTAAACCGATGGATTCTCTAACATCAGAGGAGCAAGCTAGCTATGATGCCGCAGAGCAATGCTTTATTTGCAATAGACCATTTGTTGGCTCTGGTGATAAAGTTCGCGATCATTGTCACGCCTCCTCCCGTTTTAGGGGTGCTGCCCACCCCATTTGTAACTTAAACTACAAAATTCCAAATCATATACCCGTATTTTTACACAATTTCAGCGGATATGACAGCCATCTGTTCGTTAAAGAGTTAGCCGAAGTTGATTGCGATGAAGGCATCGATGTTATACCGAATAACAAAGAGCGTTACATCAGTTTCGGCAAGCAAATTCATGTGGATACGGTGCTAGATGATAAAGGGGAAATCAAAAACAAATATTTAAAATTACGGTTTTTGGATTCCTTTAGATTCATGGCATTCGTCTCTTGATGCGTTAGCGAGTAATCTCTCAGATGCGGATCTAGTGAATGTGCTACAATATGCACCCGCACAGAATAAATTTAAATTACTAAGGAAAAAGGGCATTTTCCCCTATGAGTATATGACCTCGTTAGACAAGTTAGAAGATACCTCACTACCCCCTAAAGAGGCATTTTTTAATAAAATGTCTAACGAGGACATTACGGATGAGCAGTACACCCATGCTCAGAATGTTTGGCAGACTTTTGGGTGTAAAAATCTGAAAGATTACTCAGATCTATATTTAACGACTGATGTGCTACTTTTGACGGATGTTTTCGAAAAATTTAGAAAAGTATGTCACAAAACGTATCACCTCGATCCGGCACACTACTATACAGTGCCCGGGTTGAGTTGGGACGCGATGTTGAAATATACTAGAGTTAATTTAGAACTGCTAACCGACATAGATATGGTTCATTTAATGCAGAAAGGGATAAGGGGCGGAATATCGCAATGCTCACTTAGACACGCAGCTGCGAATAACAAGTATATGTCTACATTTGATCCCAATCGTCCATCTAAATACTTAATGTATTGGGATGCTAACAACTTGTACGGTTGGGCAATGTCGCAATACTTGCCTTATGGTGGATTTCGTTGGGTGAGTCAGGAGGAGATTGGAAATTGCGACTTCAACAATATTTCGGATACATCTAGTGATGGATACATCCTAGATGTTGATGTCGAATATCCACAACACCTCCACGACTTGCACAATGATTTACCGTTTCTAGCCGAAAATATCGTCCCACCTTGTTCAAAAACGGATAAACGACTTATTCCAAATTTAATGAATAAAAAAAATTATGTAATTTACTATCGGAATTTAAAACACGCCATCGCTCATGGTTTTGTTATTAAGAAAATTAATCGGGTTCTAACATTTAAGCAATCAGCTTGGTTAAAAATGTATATCGACTTGAATACGAGTTTACGTCAACAGGCTGTCAACGAATTCGAACGTGACTTCTACAAACTTTTAAATAATGCTTGTTTTGGCAAGACAATGGAGAACATCGACAAGCGTGTTGACGTGAAGTTGGTAACAAGTTGGGATGATATTAAAACTAGCGGGCGTTCTAAGTTGGGTGCGGGTAGTTTGATCGCGAAGTTAAATTTTAAGAGTATAATGGTTTTTACCGAGAATTTTTCAGCAATTCATATGGGGCGACTTAATGTTTTTTATAACAAACCCATCTATGTCGGGTTCGCAGTTTTAGAACTCTCGAAATTGCTAATGTATCAATTCTATTACGATTTCCTGAAACCCAAATACGGGGATATGATTAGTTTATGTTACATGGACACGGACAGCTTCACTGTTGCCATCCAAACCGAGGATATTTATGCGGACGTGCGCGAAAACTTGGAACGGTTCGATACATCCAACTACGCGATAGAAAATCCGTTCAGTATTCCGCTACAGAATAAGGCAGTTTTAGGTTTGATGAAAGATGAGAATCGTGGGAGAATAATGGAGGAATTTATTGGGCTGCGTGCTAAGATGTATGCAAATCGGGTTGGTGGTGTTGGGGGTAACGTCACCAAAAAAGCAAAAGGGGTAAAGAAGTCTGTGGTAAAAACGAAAATCACATTTGACGATTATACTAACTGTTTATTCAATAAAAGTCAATTACGCGTAAAACAACTATTATTTAGATCTGACAAGCATACTATTTTCACTAATTTGCAGAGTAAATTAGCCCTTTCACCCTACGATATAAAACGTTATATTAATAATGATGGTGTTACAACGTTAGCTTGGGGGCATTACTCAATTGGTGATAAATAATAGGTGAATTATTCTCCCACCAGTTCTCACGATTTTAATTTTGTGGATGGATGAATTGTATAATAGATGGGTCAATCGCATGATTTATTTCTTAAGTTCATAAACGTTATTTCTAATGCTCGATTTTTTGCTATATCTTTTATATTTATCTAGATGTTCCGACTACATATTGTATATGTGAAATCGAAAAAAAAATACCGCTCATCATCGTTCTAGGAATTCTTACATCACACACCATTTTATTATTGTATATGCTATTACTAGTCGGGGTTACAGTATTTATTTTCGATGACATAGCATGCGATAGGCTGCATAAAATACGATCATATTTCTGCATGGGGTGACATAAACTTGCTGATGCGTTCGCAGCAATTCTCTTTGCTAATTTCAAAGAATTGATGAGTTGGCTTCCTGTTAGAGCAACAAATGTGGTTTCTAGATAAGCATATTTTTTCTAGTATTGCTGCGTTTTTTAAATACCTAATACGTAGTTTGCAGTGTAATCATATTTTTTCTTTTGCTATCATTGGCTCAAGAATTTCCCTCTCTATACCATTCTTTCAAATAAATAGGACCATTATACAGTAAAAAGACCAGTTCCACAACTAGATACCACCAACAACTACAACAACAGCAAACAAGATGTCTTCCAGACTATCCGAGTTGGGCCTTTGCGAGGTTAAGCCAAAGAAGAAGATATCAGAGTTGGAAATTGATACACCATATCCAATTAAATCGGCGAAAAGAATCACAAAGTGCGCTTGGCCATCAATTCTTGTGGAATTTGAAAACTTCATAGCATTCCTGCCGAAGAGATTAGCCGAAGCCATCACCACCGAAGACGAGCTACGGAGTCTATCTTCGATGGCTATGGTATTCAAGGGGGAGAAAAACGTTGGAATGCCTACCAACACCCAAATGATAACTTTTATAGATTTATAAATGAATTGTATGCAAAATGAAATATTGTTAATAAAAAAAATTACTTAATTGAAACCCGTATGCTTTTTATTACCGCTTAGTATTTATAGTGATCAAAAAGAAAAAAAAGGTAAGTATGACAACACTGCTAATTAGCATATGAGAAATTCTAATATACTCACCGTATTGACTTTACTCTTTTAATAACAATATCACCTCTTAACCTATGAAATAAAACACAAGAAATGCATTTAACGTTTAACATTTCATTTAAAAAATGCAATATTATATCATATAAACCAAATGGTGTAGTTTAATACATTTATTTTTCATTATGGTAAAGTTGACAATATATATATTTTGATCACTGATCGACCATGGCTTTTTATAATCCATTATCTCTTAAAAGTGTCATTACAAAATTCGCATCCAGTTTATATAAATCACATAACTCTTCCGCCGTTATTTGACATAGCGGTGGCGATGATGTTGTTGTAGACTTCTTAAGCTCACATAGCGGTGGTGGTGACGTTGTTGTAGACTTCTTAAGCTCAGACCCTGCCGCTGTATGAACTGATCGAACATGGCGTTTGAGAGTCCACTTCCTCTTAAAACTCCGTTTGCAAAATTCACATTCGTAGATTGATGTCGGCTTGTCGGTTGATGGCTCAGGTGTTGGTGTTCTAGGTGGTGTAGACATCTTGAAGTAATTGATTTAGACGGTTGCTAGCACACAGACTGAATTCTTTTCCGAGTTTACTCGATTATATAGCGTTTGTTCACGTGATCAATTTCACCAGTATATTATAATCATTAAATATTAGACTTTGAACATGTTTGAACACGCATACAAATGATGACGTCACCATCAGTGTTTTAATATACTTACCGTTCACTCTTATATTATCACTGCTTAATCTATGAAATAAAACATAAGAAATTCGTTTAACGCATTTATTTCGTTATAATGGTAAAGTTGACATAATATAATTATACAGTAGTTTACAATTATTCATAGCACAAACTGCGCTAATATTATTTTTTGTATGAAACTTGCATGGTGTAAACTTCTCCATGAGGGGTGGCGGTGGACACCAGGATTCAATCCCTTCCAAATTGATAATGTGTGGTTGAAACTTCATATTGGCTAAATGCTCCAATAGTACTCGATATTTTTCAGCACCTTTTACATAGATGCGATCCACATCATGGAGATGTAATTCCAAGACGTTGGATAGTTTGCTCAGCTCGATGAAGCCTCCGCAGTAGTCGAGACCATGATGATGTGTTGAGAGATGACGAATAGTTTTCTTTTCCAGCTCGCTCAGTTCTTCATATTTGGTGGATGGTATGAATAAATGGTTAACTGGGTATCGACCATCGTAAATGCACAATTCTTTTACTATAAAATCACCAGACCTTAGTTGGAAACCTTGGATGTCGACCACAACAATTTTCATTTTGAATGTTTTATTCGGCGGTAAACTGGTAACTAAATGAATTTTTATTATAACCCACTAATATATACTACTTTTTATCCCCACCTATGACGTAATGTTGATTGTTTCAAACTTCTTCACAAAACTGTACATAGCAATAGTTCTATTTAAATCCTCCAGTTCTGACACGAATAACTTTAATTGGTCGCGTAACACTTGCTGCTTCCGTTTAAGAGCACTTAATTTCTTAGATACTGCTTTAGCTGGCATCGTTGATGGGAGTAGGAATTAAACTGAGCAAAATTCCCCATCAGCAAAATCTCCCCACTATCGAATTTGACGGGTGAGCTCATGCACAGGAATGTATTCAACAATGCTATCGTGAACGATAATACAATAAGCTTTAGTATTAGCGGGAAATTGCTTAGAACTCTGAAATTCAAGTTTGATGTCGCAGGTTGATGGGAGCACAACTTCTGAATTATGTTTAGATGTGTCCAGCACGAATACGGCTCTTTCGTTAAAATCATTATAATTTAGTAGAGGTTCGGGGTGACTACGACCCAAGAAACTAGTCTGAAAGTTTAAGTACATCTGGAATGCTTCGGTGTATCTCTTTTCATCAAAGTTCAGACGCATTGACTCATACGGATAGCAGTCGGAATTTAAATACACCCGCAGATCCGTGATGTTCAGATGATCAAAGTATGATGGGTCACTTTTAATGTTATCTCTCCTATTTGTTTGGAATGCGACAATCACGAATCGCGGTCTCTCGAGGGCGACGGTTGTCTTCACTGCCCAGATATCGTTGTTGGTATTCCTAAGACTCGGTAGCTCATGCAGTTCCCACTTATGGAAGGGTATTAGTATGGCTTTGTCACGCTTAAGTTCCTCATAAATTTCTAATTTTACGATATCTGAGGGGATTATATGTTTTGCTTTTAATTGAACGCTGGTGAGATTTATTTTCAAAGTTTTCAAATCGGTTGCATCCTTATCGGCTTCTGGGAGAACAATTTGATAGCAATCATTATCAGATTTGGCACGTACTAAACGCAGCTTATGACGTCCGCAAATAACACGTCTATAATCATGAAAAACGCCCAGCAGAAAACTTAGAGGGATTCGAAGAGAGAATTTGTTATCCTCGTGCAGCGTATAAATGTTTTTATCAAGCGGGTATGTGAGTCCAGCAATTTGAAGAGCTTTACACTCATTTTCACTTAAGCACAAGTAGGATTTTAGGAGCGTCGTAATTCCTGGATTTTCAACTCTATCAATCTCAATACCGTTGAGTTCATAGCTGATACTTCCGAAGAGAAACGCACCCAGATTGTTTGTAATCCTAACAGTACCCTTTCCCGCCGCTGAATGCTCAATATTTCCCTCAATGTACAGAGCGCTCTCATACATCGAGACCAGAACATCATTCCTATGTAAATTGGCGGCGTGGCGGCGGCTCCAGCTCTCTCCTTTCTATACTACTGTCATGAATTCAATCGGTGATATTGTACCATGTAGAGCCTTATTAGACTCAGGCTCGCAATCGTGTTTCGTAACTGAAGATATGGTGCATAAACTCTCATTACCAAAACGTTCAACTAAAGTTTCGGTTATCGGAATCAATCATTCAGTAAACGACATCAAGCATAAATGCGAAATCATTATTAGATCGCGTCTTAGCTCGTTTATAACTACCGCAACATGTTTAATCACAGATAAAATTACTGGCCATATCCCAGATAAATCTATTAATCATGCCTTGTTAATTATTCCAGACTATATTCAACTGGCGGATCCTACTTATTTTCAACGTCAACAAATCGATATGCTAATTGGAGCATCATTATTTTGGCACCTTTTGCGTGTGGGTCAGATATCTTAGGGTACTAATAAACCGATTCTTCAAAATACGGTGCTAGGTTGGGTAATTTATGGTCCCATTCCAGTAGTAGAAACAGTTTCTAGGAATAGTACAGCATGCAATGTCGTTCAGACGTCAGAAAATTCTAGTTTGCAACAACAAATTGCGAAATTCTGGGAATTGGAAACTATACCTGCAGTTTGCTCATTATCGCAAGAAGAAATCTTGTGCGAATCACATTTCAAAGCGAACATTAAGCGCGACAGCACAGGTAGATTTTCTGTCAAAATTCCATTTAAAGAAAGCCCTCGAATACTAGGCAATTCGCGAGAAAATGCATTAAAAATGTTGTATGCTCTAGAAAGACGTTTCAAATCAAATCGAAAGTTGCAAAAACGTTACATACAATTTATGCAAGAATACACCAAATTATCTCATATGACTTTGATTAATTCTATGCCTACAAGCTCTCACTATTACTTTCGTCACCATGGGGTACTTAGAGAGTCTAGCCTCACAACTAAACTACGCGTAGTATTTAACGCATCAGCAGTAACGACATCTGGCAAATTGCTTAACTCTATAGAAATGGTAGGTCCGACGATTCAATCCGACGTATTTTCGATTTTGATTCGATTTCGTCAGAGTTTATTCGTCGTTAATGCTGATGTTGAGAAGATGTACAGACAGGTATTAGTCGATGACTCCGATTGCAATTTTCAGTTAGTATTGTGGAGGGAGAACCCACTTGATGACATCCAGACATACATGCTCCGCACAGTAACCTACGGTACAGCTAGCGCCCCGTATTTAGCAATTAGGTGTTTGCATCAGTTAGGGTTAGATTCAAAAGACACTTTTCCTAACGCGTCTGTAGCAATAATAGAAGACTTCTATGTAGATGATCTGTTAACGGGTAGTGATTCTGTTGAAGAATTAATTCAAACGTCAAAGCATATTTGCCAAATTTTGGATTCTGCAAAAATGCCATTGTAGCGACAAATTCAAATTTGTGGGAAAGGCCTGTTGTTCTGGCTGGTTGTTTGGTTTATAAAAAGTGGACTGTATTAGGGAATTTGCACTCACCGGTAGTAGCTGATTCTGAGGTTACCTTGGCCGTAGATTTAATCCTGATATTCCTGTAGGGGTTGAGTTTGTACACTGAGTTTGTACTGTGGAGTTGGGCGAGAATAATTCACTGCGTCACACGCGAGACTCGAGAGAGTTGTCCGGGAAAATATATATTTCGCACAAGACGGCACAAAAATATGTCACATACACATATACTTAGTTTGAGTCAAAAGGGGTGCGTCAAGCAGGGTAGAACCAAGAATTAACATATGCGTTACACGCGGGAGAGTTCTTGATCTATAACACTTCACATCTACTCGTGATAACAGTCTAATGCATACATAACTGGTTTTCCTTCGTTTTCCGTATAGCAGCAAGGGTATGTATGCGTGTGGTGGGTGTAAGTGCAAATATACTTCGTGGAAATGCTTGATAAGTAAACGAGTGAAGTGCGATTCTTTGGGTAATAGAATTGGGTGCCTTACATCATAGGGCAAGGTGGATAAAGTCAATCTGCCGCCCACCCTGAGAAGGCCCATGTCGTCGACAAAGGGTGATAACTTCAGCAGTTGCGGCGAATACTTAGATCCGTTCATGATTGAGTCGATCTCCTTGGAGAAGTAAAATTGTTGCGTCAACTTAATTAACATGGAGAGGGAGTTGCGCAGTTCGAAACATGATAAAGGCCCATGCATCTTCTGTGGCTTAGTTGCATTATGAATGAAACGTAGTACGAATCCCATCGAGTATTGCAATCGAGTGAGACTAGAAAAGAAGTCCATCCATTTCGTCCATTCACTGGGGGGATGCGTAGCGATGCAACTGACGCAAGTAGTCTTGAGTTCCGGAATATCAGCGCTGGAATCAATGTCATGCATTCCAGACAATGGCCAATGAGATACGGGTTGTGTGAACCAAGACGGTCCATGCCACCAGACATCCGCAGATATAAGTTGAGCAGGTAACAATCCTCGCGAAGCGCAATCTGCAGCGTTGTGATGGGACTCCACATGGAACCAATTGTCGAGTTCAGTGTGGGCAAGAATCTGGGTAACTCGATTGGCCACAAAAGTCTTTAATTTATATGGCGGTGTACGCAACCAGGAAAGCGTAATCATCGAGTCAGAGCAGTATATATAGTTTGATACTTCAAGCGATGCGAGAAAGGGACGTAGAGATTGTATCAATCGGGAAAGAAGCAGAGCGGGTCATAACTCCAGATGTGGTATAGTGACATGTCGTAATGGAGCTACTTTCGTCTTCGATTTTAGCAAACTAGTTTTTATCGAGCCGTCGTCACTTTGAGTTCGCAAATAAACTACTGCTGCATAACCTCGTTCTGAGGCGTCACAAAATCCTACAACTATCGAAGGTGCGACATGAGTGGGTAACATTAAACGTGGGATGCAGGCTTGGGATAATCGAGGTAGATCTGTTATAAACTCTTTCCACAGATTTAAAAGATGATCGGGCAATGGGTCATCCCATTCCAAATTGCACTTCCATATTTCCTGCATAAAACGTTTCGCAAAAAACACAGACGGCGATATCCATCCTAACGGGTCAAATATTCTGGCAATATTTGATAATACGGAGCGCTTGGTGATGGAATCAAACTTTAGAGAAACCTGATAAGTGAAAGAATCCGTTTTTGCATCAAAACACAATCCCAAAATCTTAACGCAGGTCGCGTCATCCTCCGAAAGTGACAGCGTAGATTCACGATCCTCCAGTGGAATATTCTTCAAAAACTCGGTACTGTTACTTGTCCACTTCTTCAAGGCAAAACCAGCAGTGGACAAAAGTTGTGTCAATTCCTCTGGCAGTTGTAGTGCGTCCTGAATGGTGGATGCGCCAGTGACAATGTCATCTACATATACATCGGTCAATAACAGATTGGCAGCTCGAGGAAAACGGGTCTTGTCATCTGTTGATAATTGCTGGATAACTCGCAGAGCTAAGAAGGGGGCGCTAGCAAGGCCATAAGTAACGGTGTTCAACTCGTGGAATGGGATCCGATGAAGATTCTCTCCAAAGGATGTGCTGATACTTTCTATCCTCGGGTGCGATCAATATCTGCCGGTACATCTTGCAGATATCCGTCGAAAAAACAACCTGATGACATCTGAATCTCAAAACAATGTCAGAGATGTCTCGCTGTAATTTGGGTCCAGGCAATAAAACGTCGTTGAGGGAATGAGTGCCAGGAGAAGAATTAAACGGCTTCGCAGAACCATCAAAGACTACGCGAATCTTCGCCACTGACGTCATTGGCTTCCATACGCAATGATGTGGAATGAGATATGCTCCTTTCGTTTCAGTAACAGCCATGTGCCTGACGTCGCGATACTCTTGCATAAATAAATTGTACGATGATCGAAGAGAGGGGTTCTTATACAGTCGATGTTCGAGATTTAAAAATCGAGAATGGGCCAATTTATTGAAATCGCCGAAATGAAGAGAGGCACTCTTCTTGAAGGGGAGAGAGACCACATATCGTACAGACTCCGTTCGATAATAGGTTTTCAGAAAATGATTCTCAGCTTCATCTTCGTCGGGTGTGGTAGATGTGTCCATCATGGGTTCTTCCAATTCCCAAAAACGCTTCACCGATGAGTGTAGGGCATCTAAAGATAACAGCGAAGTGGCAGAAATGGCAGAGTAGATATCACTGACAAACCACACGACAAATGTTCAACCTTCTCACCTTTAATGATTCTTGGAAATAAATCTGCTCCAAGAAGAAAATCAACAGGTCCAGGGCGGTCAAAACCGGAGTCAGCAAGAGGCAAATGTTGAATCTCTTTTCGCAGAGTGACTGGTAGTCGTGTGTTTGGGAGATCGCTTGTAATTTGAGGAAGAATTACAGCATTTGTTGACAAAACATCATCAGAGTCAGGTGCAGGTTTAAATTCACAATAGATTTTACCTTTAGTCCAAGAAATATTGGAATTTCCAAATCCTAAGATGTGTGTAGGGTTTGTATCATATTTCAGATTCAGTCTATTGGCACAACTCTGGGTAATAAACGATAATTGGGAACCAGAGTCAATCACCAATCGAATTCGTTGGTAGTGGTTATGTCCATCTCTAATAAGGGCGTTTGCAGTGCCGAGCAAAACAGTTCCGGGCGCAGAGCAGGAGAGCGATTGAGGTACAGAGGGTCCCGCGGTGCGAATGGGTTCCTGATCATAGGAATGCAATAATGTGTGGTGTTTACCTTTGCAAGTTCTACAAAGATACTTCGAAGTACAATTTTTCATCATATGCGATGTGGCAAGACAATTAAATCAAAGCTTCTTGGCTTTCACAAACTCTTGTCGTTGGTTGGGGTTGAATGCCAAAAATGTGGGACAATTAGGCAAACGGTGGGTGTCATCACAACAAAAACATCTGCCAGGAGATTCCGCAGAATAAAATGCGCGCTTGGGTTGTTATCTTTGGGTTGTTAGATCTTCTAACTGAGGTCATGGATTGCGACATCTCTAGGGCTTGGCATTTATTTCTTATAAACGACAAGAACTTGTTGACTGTGGGGAACGGTTCACTACGATGTTGAAGTTCAAACTTTTCTCTCATCGCTGGGTCAACACGTCGTAATAATAGAGATAATAAAATAAAATCAGACAAATCCGGGACTTAAGCGGAGCTCAATGCCGAAATATTTTCATGGGCGATATTATAAAACGTCTGTAGACCGTCCAAAGAATTATCGTTGAGTGATTTTAAATTCAAAATCGTGTCCAGATAGTGTAATGCTAAGATCCTGGAATCATTGTAATTGTCAACTAATGACTTCCACGCGGTATTATAATTAGCAGACGTCAACGGCAAGGCACCAACAATTGTATTCACATGTCCTTTTGTAGAAAGCAGCAGATAATGGAATTTATCAATGTCAGATAAACTGGAGTTGTTATGTATGAGTGACGAGAAAGTGTCATAAAAATATTGCCATTGTTGTAGCTTTCCATCAAACGTCGGTAATTGAATCTCTGGGAGCCGTACACGTTGTGTATGAGTGGGAGGGGCTTCAGGAATGCTTGCAGCAGCCGAAGCAGCATCCAAAGTCATTTTAGCGGCGACAATCGGGTAATAAATCTCTTCAAACCGATTGTAAACAAGCAGGTCATTCGCATATTCGTCCATCTTGTTTAATTTGACACAAGCGCTCCATATTTCAGCGTGAGTTTTCTGAAGTTGGTCGCAGAGAAGTGGTAAATTTTGAACGCGCGCAATGAACAATGATCTGGATGTGGCATTCTCAATAGACACAATAAGGGCGAAAGTCGCTTCAAATCGTTGAATCGCTTCGCTTCGCGCGAGACGAAGTTCACCGAGATGGGCCTCGAGCTTATCCGAATCAGCCTTCGTAAGAGGCATGTTGAAGACGTACGTAACTTCGAAAATGGGGACCAAAATGGCCAAGACAAAAACACGCAAACCGCGTGACAGGAAAACCGAGAAGAAATCCAACGGGGCAACAAACGTTGTCAGAAGACAATCCGGTGGCTAGACGGACCAAAAATGTAGCGACAAATTCAAATTTGTGGGAAAGGCCTGTTGTTCTGGCTGGTTGTTTGGTTTATAAAAAGTGGACTGTATTAGGGAATTTGCACTCACCGGTAGTAGCTGATTCTGAGGTTACCTTGGCCGTAGATTTAATCCTGATATTCCTGTAGGGGTTGAGTTTGTACACTGAGTTTGTACTGTGGAGTTGGGCGAGAATAATTCACTGCGTCACACGCGAGACTCGAGAGAGTTGTCCGGGAAAATGTATATTTCGCACAAGACGGCACAAAAATATGTCACATACACATACACTTAGTTTGAGTCAAAAGGGGTGCGTCAAGCAGGGTAGAACCAAGAATTAACATATGCGTTACACGCGGGAGAGTTCTTGATCTATCACATCTACTCACATCTACTCGTGATAACAGTCTAATGCATACATAACTGGTTTTCCTACGTTTTCCGTATAGCAGCAAGGGTATGTATGCGTGTGGTGGGGAGTTCAATAGGAAGCCAGAACAACTTTTGATCGTAAATAAATATCCAGGAATATGTTGCTTTGGACGCAACAGCCATTGCGAAAATGGGTTTCTAATAACTCGTATATAACTCGCGAAATTTGCAACTCGATAGGTAACAACATTGACCACTTAACAATTTCCGAACATTCTGATGTATCCAAGCCACTCGGCTTAATATGGTTTCATTCTGATGATTTGTTAGGTATTAGAATTGACTTACCATCTTTAACTGATAAAGAAACGAAACGAAAAGTGCTTTCTTCTATCTCATCAATGTTTGACCCAATTGGATTAATTACACTAGTAACTTTTAAAGCAAAAGCATTTATGCAGCAATTGTGGCAATACAATTTAACGTGGGATGAAGCACTTCCGGATGAACTGTTTGATCAGTGGATGAAGTTCCCTGAAGAACTACAACTTCTTAATTCGCTTAAAATCCCGAGATGTACGCGTTTACCAAACACAATTATCACTGAATTACATGGTTTTTGCGATGCAAGTTTGTTAGGTTACGGTGGAGTATGCTATATTAGGTCTACAGATCAGTTAGGAAATGTGTCTGTTCAACTGTTAACAGGCAAGTCAAGAGTAGCACCCATCAAAGCCCTAACCATACCCAAACTTGAACTTTGTGGAGCCTTAGTATTATCGGAACTTGCAAATAAAGTAACAACTGTAAGTCGAATCTCTTTCAGCAGGTGCATCTTGTGGAGTGATTCAACAGTTGTTTTAAGTTGGCTCAAAACACCAGTAAACCAATTAAAACCTTTTGTGCGTAATAGAGTGTCACAAATTTTAGATTTTACAACATTGTATTCTTGGAGACACGTCCCAACATGTAGCAACCCAGCTGATTTAGTATCTCGTGGCATGCGTCCAGAAGAAATTCTGTCCAATCAACTTTGGTGGCATGGTCCAGACTGGCGTTTCAAATCATCCGAATATTGGCCAAAATGTCAAAATATCAGATTAGATCCGTTACCTGAACTTAGAATTCCAAAACATTTCGTGTTAATTGCTTCAGACGTACCGAATGAAATGAGTAACTTATGTACAAAATTTTCAAATTTCAACACACTTATTTCTGTAACTGGTTGGATTCTAAGAGTTCTGTCGAATTGGCGAGAAAATGGAAAAATAACCAAAAAGTACCTTTCAGCCGAAGAACGTACGAAGTCCATTAAAACTTTGGCAAAAGTCGCTCAAATTGAATCTTTTCATAATGAATATCACAGTTTACTGAAAGAGAAAATAGTAAACTATATGTATTAACTCCATTTCTTGACTCGGACGGTCTTTTAAAAATTAAAGGCAGACTTAGCAAAGGTTCTTTTCAGTATGAAAAGAAACATTCAATTATTTTACCTAAGTCTCACCCCTTTACTCTACTGATGATTAGACATGAGCATCTAAAAAATTTACATTGTGGTCCTAATTTACTGGTTGCCATAATTAGAGAGAAGTTTTGGCCACTTTCTGCTCGCGTCACTGCAAGATAAATCACCAAAAATTGTGTCACTTGTTGCAGGCAGAATGCTAATACCTACAATCCAATAATGGGAGATCAACCGAAATTGAGGGTAACTCCTGCACCACCATTTATTAATTGCACAGTTGATTACTGCGGTCCAATTAAGCTCAAGGATAGACAAGGTCGAGGATGCAAAATTAATAAAGCATATATTATATGCTTATTTGTATGTTTTTCGACAAAGGCTGTTCATTTAGAATTAGTGTCAGACCTAAGCAGCAAGGCTTTCTTGGCAGCCTTTCGCAGATTTTGTTCCAGACGAGGTATACCCAACAACATTTCCAGCGATAATGGCACTAATTTTATAGGTGCAAATAACGAATTGCAATCGCTATTTGCATTTATTAATACAAACAACACAGACATAAGCAAATCTTTATCTATTGTTGGAACAAATTGGCACTTTTCTCCTGCATCATCCCCACATT
Source organism: Aphodius sticticus (assembly GCA_963966075.1). NCBI lineage: Eukaryota > Metazoa > Arthropoda > Insecta > Coleoptera > Scarabaeidae > Aphodius > Aphodius sticticus. Next base: position 41,883,989 of record OZ014507.1, on the reverse strand, counting down.
TCAATGGATTGGCAGAAGCAGGAGTAAAGTCAATTAAACATCACTTAAAGCGAGTTTTAGCTGAAGCCATTCTAACATATGAAGAGCACTTAACTGTTCTCACAGAAATAGAATGTCTTCTTAACTCTCGTCCCCTCTATCCGCTTTCATCTTCTCCTTTTGATCTTGACGTACTCACACCTTCTCACTTTATTGCCGGTCGTCGCCTCACCGCCTTACCTGATGAAGAGGTGTCCGAAGTGCCAATGAATCGATTCTCCAGATGGCAATACTTATCAAAACTTCAACAACACTTCTGGCGTAGATGGTCAATTGAATATCTCGCAGAACTTCAGGGAAGAGCCAAGTGGAACACGCCACAAGCAAATATCAAACAGCACACAATTGTTCTAATAAAGGAGAACAATGTTCCACCATCCAAATGGAAAATTGGACGTATTGAAGATCTGCACCCAGGAGTGGATGGCGTTTTGCGTGTCGTTACTGTCCGCGCTGCACATGGTTTAATCAAGCGAGCAGTACGTTACTTATGTCCCCTACCAGTACCACTAGATGGAGATGCTGATGGTTGAACGTGCCGTTCAACGCGTCGGGCTATGTTGTGGCATAATATAAACATTTTGTTTCATCGTTGTTATGTATAATTATTGAGTTTCTTGTCATATTGTAATACAGATTGATATCTATTAAATCCCTTGACCTCACTCCTCGGACATCTTGCTTCCTCCCATTGATTGTCCAAACATATGGCATAAGTAAATTTAGGGTCGATAAAATTGTGAAAAAATCTAATAACGTCCTGCTCTAAATTGGTTATTGAGAATTGAACATTCGAACGTTTTTTAGTAGGGAAAATTTGTTTTGTTTTAGGTTTAGCTGGTGAATGTAGTACAAAGTCAATTATAATCTGATGGTCATAAGAGTTTAGGCATTTTTCAGATATTTTAATTGATAAAATAGGGTCTTCACAGCTTGTATGAACTGTGTTAGTGGGCGACATTGGGGTATTTTCGTCTGCGGAAGTGGTTTCTTCCGATGATGGTTCGTCATCTTTTGTAAAATCTTGCAATCTTGGTGCTTCACTGACATTTACAACAATAGAATCGTTATCGTCGATATTGGTATTTATTTTGAATTGTTTATTACATTCTTTCCTATAGTCAAAAACTTCCTTTGTGTGGATTTCAATGCGGGATAATGCTTTTTGTGGAATTTGATTAGGTTTCCAAACGTTGTGCGGTTTGCCAAATACTTGCGAATTGGTAGGGTACTGCTGTTGTTGTGGGTACGGATGTTTTTGCATATGGATCGGTCCTCGTGGGAATTGATCGTATCTAGGATATTGAGGTCTCTGAATTTTGTGGGAGATTATTTTGATAAACTTTCGGTTGATTATCATATCGGACGGGTGGTCGATTATTGTTATGTGAATTCTGCTTACTAATTTGATTTTGAGGGGAATATGAAGACCGTATTTGTGATCTTTGATAATAACGAATATTATCTTCTTCCATTATAAATTGCATTGCTTGGGCAAGAGTATTCGGTCTCATTGCTCGTATAGTAGTCTCTTAAACCTGCCAAGAATGTTTTTAATGCCTGTTTAGTAAAGAAATTTCTCTTACTATCTCGTTCATTAGCTTCACATTTCAAATCTATATAGTTACATATGGTATTTAACAAATATGTATCTCTTTCATGGAATTGAGTTGGTTGTTCATTCTGTTTTTGTCTTAAATTAACCAAATCTTGATTTAGCCAATTTTCGTCCCTTTGATCACCAAAGTTTTGAATTAATGTATTTTTAATAGAATTCCAATCATTAGGATTTCCATTAATTGCTACTACTTCTTCCGCTACAATGTTTTAATTTAATCTGAGCATCTTCTAGTAATTAATACATCCTTCATTTTCATCCTGGGTATCTCATTTTGCAGCAGTAAATTTTCTTGGTAATTTGAACACTACAAAAACATAATAAAAATTAAAAATTGAGCTGAGCAGAAAACAAATATATTATGTAATAAATATTTAAAGTAATAAAAAGAAAAAAGTACAAATAATCAATGTATCTCACAACATAAATAATTTATTAGTGTGGTGTATTCTAATTATACCGGTATTACAAAGCCTAGCATATCGATTAAACGTAACCACTTCTGTACCATTCGTACTCATAGTAATACACAATCTACTGAAGTACTCAGCGTTCCGTTGCATTTATGGTTAGCACTGTTATTATATTCATTTTCTGATATATGCTTTTTATTTTCTTTATTTTTCCAACAGGCGTCAACATGTCTTCAACATGTCGAAAATTCATTTCTTACATTCGCACCTGGATTTTTTTCCTGAGAATCTTGGAGACGTTAGTGACGAGAATGGTGAGAGGTTCCACCAGGAGATGAAGACCATTGAGAGGCGCTACCAAGGATTTTGGAACGAAAGAATGATGGGGGATTATATCTGGTTCCTTATAAGAGAAACAGATACCGACAAGAACACAAGGCGAAGCAGGAGCCAGAATCACTTCTAATGTAATTATATATTGCAAACATACAATAAAAATAAACGAAATTTATCAAACTGATAAATAGAGAAAAAGTTGATTTTTGGTAGTTTGGTACCTATCAATCATAATTGCTCATAGCTTAGGCATTTTTTGATAGATTTTTATCGTAAATTCATTGTTGTCTTCGCAAAAGTGTATACTCTATGTAAAAAATAAGAAACTGACCATATTTCCACGATTTCTACTTTTCACCGGTGATAGATAAATGTTCGATTTTCATTTTGGCCACAATTTTTTCATATTGTGGCCCATTGCGTTGAAACTACTGAAGCGATTGAAAAACAATGGCCATAACATTTGTTGGTGATACGCTTTGCCCATTTAACCGACTTTCTATCTTTAATAATAACAAAAGTACCCATACAATCCAACGTCCCTTGAGACACACTGTATAAGAAAAAAATAGCCGAATCCAATGTACATTTTGACTGTTGACTAGTGTTATGAATTTCATCATCTACCGACCTATCTCTTACGTCCCATACTAATGTTTAATTTACACACAACTATGGTATCTGGGATTGATTAAGTCAAACCATAATCGTTGTCAGCTCCATTTGCAACAATACTGTTTCTACGTTCAAATCGCCATTAAATATTATGGGTAGGGAGTAATAGCTTATTGAACGACCTCGGCATCATTACTAATCTGTTCTGGTACTTCTATTTCTCGTAATAAACGGTAACAAAAAAATGCGTACGATACCACCGGTTTTATAACAGTTGAACACCTGATTATGTATTAGTAAAGTTAAATTAAGACCAAGTGTGACACATTAATCACATAGTTTATTTATTTATTTTTTAATGGGTGGCGATAGAGGAGACATTCCAAACCCGGCAAACGTCGACGAAGCCGCACCAAGGAAGTTTTACGGGTTAACAGGGCAACAGTTTAATTTAGTTTAATTGTTCCTAATGGAGGTCAGTTTATTAAACCTCAACGTTGGCGCGCGAATGTCATCTTAAGGCTGACACTACCACAACCGCAAATCCCAACACGAAACTTGTCCAATTAAAAATTATTCTTTGTTGGATATGGCCATCCTCGTCTTACAGCCAATGTGTGTCGTGCGGTCGACTAAGATAAACGGCTTTCGGTTTATTTGTTTGAATGGCGACTTTCCTCCCCAATTCCCTAATCCAGCACTAGGGTCAGATTATTCCTAAGTCCTAGTTATTCCCGCTGATTACACTTATGTCCAAATGGGATTCTTGTGGTTTTACCAGTGTACATTACAGCGAGGATAAGGTTTAGTTATGTGGAACTAAATAATAAATTGCTCGATGGAAATAAATTTTATGAAACTCTTAGCATTTTTCAGCGATTTTGCAAGCGAGCTGCTATTTCTGTAATCTCGTCAAAATAGTTTAATAATAAATGAAAGTAGAGAAAATTTTGTATAATTTATGTATATGACATTTTTTGGTAAGCTCAAATATAAGAATTTGAGATAACAGTAAAGTACCTTAATTTTCAATATTTCTGAAAAATGTTAGTGGGAAATGTTGTTAGAAAGTAAAAATTATATTCAAATGTAAAATCACAGCCACCTATCACGAAGAAAATTGTTTGTTTGTTTTTTTTTAATTCTCACTTTTGTGATACATATTACCAGCTGAAATTGATTCTCTTCAATCCAGTTTCTTAAAGTTTGATTACATTTTTTTTGTGTTATGTCACACGTGATTTTGATATGATATTTAATGTTTATTTACAACTATCGTAAAATTGTACATTTTCTTGATGCAAAGTGATATTTCTTCCTTTAGATAACTAATATCATGCAATAACTAATACAAGAGAGTAGAGAGCCTTTTGCGCCGTTACTACTTTCTATGCCGTCCATCTGTCCGCATCTACTTGGTCTAATGAAGGAATATATTGTATATATTGCGAGTTCTACCTGTAATATCTTACAAATGATACAAACCGAATCTCCCACACGACAATTTAGGATCGATAATGGCGTAACTGCCGAAACATGTCTCCTATATATATATATATATATATATAAATAAATATTCTGCAAATCAATAAGAGGTTTCTTTTCTTCTATTTAAATTGAAATTTACTTGCAAGTATGGAATATCACACATTTAATACAAGAGAGTTACTTACCTTTTATTAATTTACTATTGGTCATTATAATTATGTTAATAATACAAATTTATCATCCGTAAATATATTTTATTTCTACTGTAAGTACATACTTAAAAAATACTTTAATAAACAAAATGGGAGCACAAATCTATTTTAAGTATAGAAATATTTATTTTAGATACGTACGCTGTTCTCCGCTTTTCACTGCCTAATGCATCTTCTTATCATCTCTCAACAGCATAAAAAAGGCCAATGACAACCATGCCGTCCCTATTTTTGTCTATGCAAAGATTCCAAGAATGCACCGTGAACTACACATATATGTATACCAGGTGATTCAATTTCGAGGCTCACCATGGGGATCTCGCTTATTAGTGGAGATAGAGGCTATGTTTAAATTTGGCAAAGTTTCGCATTTTTGTGCTGATCAATTATCTGGAAAGAAATTTTAGCTATCATTTTTCATTTTAAAGATATCCGCAACAAACTGAAATGTTAAGATATCGTTTTTAATTTAATTTATTCAAAATAAAATGTAGCTAGACATTTGAAACAAAAACATTCTACTTTTTAACAAGGAATGCAGTGAAATTTTTTACTTTGAAATAACTTCAAAGATGGCGGCGTAACCATGGCCAACTTTTGTTTTTCTTATGGGCGCCATGTTGAATTTTGGCATTTTCCGATAGTCGTGTTTTTTCTCATTTCCGCAATGTATAACATGTTAACATTATTTTTTAAAACAATGGTGTAATAATAAAAAAAAACCAGGTACCTAACTGGAGCTTGGTTACAGACCGCCAGACTCCAGACAGTTGACAAGCAACATCAACAAAATGCACTTGGATCAAGCGGCGCGCTCAGCGTTGGGTTTGCCATTTAACTAAATAAACCTTAATTGTGGTTGATTGTGGATGTAAGATGCCCCGCAATTCTTATAATCTTCATGGAAATGTTGAAAACGATCAAAGAAATATTTTCGTAATGGTAAACGTTAGATTATCATAATTTGCAATGCTTCAACTGGTTTTTAGATAAATGACGATGTTCGGATTTCTACGCCGAAATTGCCTAATTTGGAATTGCCGCAAACACGTGTTTGGAGAGCATTACGAACAAAGAAATTGAAACCGTACAAACCCCTCACAAGTCAAACTTTGCAGTTGTACGAAATTATTTGAATCAACAATTTCCAAATCGCTGGGTTGGTAATGGTGGAGTGGTGGAAAGGCCTGCTAGATCCCCTGATTTAAGTCCTCTGGACTATTTTCTATGGGGAGCTGTGAACGACGAAATTTATCACGATACTCGCAGAAATATTGCGGATCTGCGGGATCGAATAACAATTGCGGTCAATGGTATTCCGGGAAGAACAGTTAGAAGAGCACATGTAGAAAAGCTGGCTCGGTTCTATGCCTTCAAGAAAATGGTGACCAATTTCAACATTTACTAAAAAAATAAGCTTTTTGTTGTATAAACTTGCTTCTTTTACAATCTGAATGTTTTTAATCCAAAGCACTCTGGTCAGTCGGGCGCCGGCGGTCTGTAACCAAGCACCAGTTGGGTACCTGATAAACACGACAAACAACGAGAAAAACAAGAAAGTGTTTTTTATTATTAAACGATTGTTTTAAAAAATAATGCCAACATGTTATACATTGCGCCCATAAGAAAAACAAAAGTTGGCCATGGTTACGCGGCCATCTTTGATGTTATTTCAAATTAAAATATAACACTGCATTCCTTGTTAAAAAGTCGCTGTAGAATGTGTTTGTTTCAAATGTCTAGCTACGTTTGGTTTTGAATAAAAAATTAAAAACGATATCTTAACATTTCAGTTTTTTGCGGATATCTTTAAAATGAAAAATGATAGCTATAATTTCTTTTCAGATAATTTATCAACACAAAAATACGAAACTTTACAAGCATAATTAAACATAGGCTCAATCTCCACTAATAAGCGAGATACCCATGGTGAGCCTCGAAATTGAATTACCCGGTATAGTAAGCAACTGGGGTTACTGCAAACAATATAAGGAAGACATAAGGGAAAATCTGCTCAAACACGACGGCAAGACAAAAGTCAAAGTCAATGTCCTCAGAGTCACAAATGAAATTCTAAAGGATTCGACATCAATAAGGATAATCAATAAAGTACTAGGCACTGGAAATCCTTACTTCTGGAATCGTTGACACAAAACAATACGGAAATTTTTGAAAGATTTGGTATTAACAATGCAGCAACCGATCTTATATCATTCTAGTCAAGCCGTTCAGTCAACATACTGTAACGAACATCTTATCAGGTCGTGAGACGCGACGTCACAAAAATTACATTTGAATCAAAAGCTTTCCCTACCTTTCATGTCGGAAAAGTAGTAAAATAATAATAATAACTGCGGAAATCTTCAAACCAAAATAAATTTATTCTTTTATACGGAAAAATAAACAAACAAAACAATTACATACAGGAAATATATACAGTGGCGGTTAAACCAGACGCTAGCTTCAATTGCCCACAGACTTGTTTATCGGCACCGGCGGAAAATACGGGCGAAAGTAAATTGTGTCGGATCGACAAGACGCTAGGTTCAATTGCCAACAATCTTGTTTAACGGTAACGGCGGAACACAACTTGCTTTTCTCGGAGGTGCGGTAATGTAAAAGAATACATCATTCGCTAGCTTTAATTGCCAACAGAACAATCGGGTCGGAATTGTCGTTCGCTAGCTTCAATTGCCAACAGAACGATCGGGTCGGAAGTATCATTCGCTAGCTTTAATTGCCAACAGAAAGACCGGGTCGGTATTATCATTCGCTAACTTTAATGCCAACAGAATGAACGGATCCGAAATGTCACTCGCTAGCTTCAGTTGCCAACAGAATGACCGGGTGGGAACTGATTTTTCAGAGCAAATGTCCGGGCTTATATAGCGCTACATCAACCCCCTTCCTTTTCGATTTCTGATTTTTCGAAACTTGTCTAGCGACCGAGGTCGCTCTAGACTTAATAAGCAGTGGCTTATTAAGGAATAATAATTGAATTCTACGATTAGGCGTTACAAATTGTTTTTTTTTTCGCAAAATCCACGGTACATTTATTTTGTTTAAAAGAAACTCAATTCCTAAAACACCATCAAATACTGAGTCAAAATTGAATATAACCATTTTTGAGCTCTTTCTAAAATGTTAATTGATAAGTTTTTATTAATTTTAAATGGTTTACCACTAATTCCAGAAACAGTTAAATGTTCTTTACTAATTTGTAGTTATTAACTATATTTGTGTACATATGTGAGGAAGGACCATATACTCCATAGTTTATAGTTTTTCTGTAATTTAATTATTAAATTTTTTTGAACAACAATAACGTTAAACGATCAGCTGTCTGGTCCACTGACAGTTTGTCCACCAGACCAGCGTTTTAAAAAAAATTTTCGTGGCCCGGTTATTTTTACACCTTTTCTTCGTGACCCACTAAAATGTTTACGCGTATGCTAGCATAAAAGTTAAACTAAAATTAAAACTAAATAAAATTTTACTGCGTCACAAAGAAAAAGTGTAAAAAACCCGGGCCACGGATTACAGAAAAACTACAGCCGATATTTTGATACCCCCGATTTACTGTGGTAGGGTATATTGACTTTGTCACAACATTTGTAACACCCTTAAGAGTAAATGTTAGTCACCGGCCTCAAAAGTTGACGAAACTGAGGCGCGAGAGGAGGGAACAAACCGCGCCCACTGTACACTCCGCAGAAAATGCAAGCAACGCACTGATTAGATGAGGGGAACAGCGGTATCGTTCTTTGGCGGTGAAGATCAAAGGGGCCGTGCGGTGTCGACTGGCGCCGAACCGTTTCCTAATAATTTTGTGTATGTGACTATCGCATGTTCTGAAATGCTTTTCTTGTATATTTTAAATACAAATACAATTCCACAAAACAATACAGTGATACAAATTAATTAATTGCTTTATCATAACATTCCTATTTTACTACTAACTATGGTTGAACATTTTACCTTTTGTATGTTGAAAAAAATTGTAGTTTTGGTAAAACAGACAGATTTTCTTACATAAATCATTTATTGCTTTACATTTATTATTAGAATTAGTAACTAATTATGAGTTAGCTCCGAAGAAGCGAACAGCATGGTTCGCGAAGACAGTAATTATGAATTTTTACTCACGGCATAAGCCGGTAACTATTTATCATCTAAATTTAAATGACTCTCGCCGTGAAAGCATTCGTACTCAGATACTTATTTAAATCCATTTAACGTTTTCTTTGTGCATCAATAATCTCGAATGTCTCGTTCGCACTTAGCAGAGATCGATACTTTCAGGTAAAACACACCTCAAAATTCAAATTTTTATCGGGTGACGCAAGTAGGTGTTAGTAAATATAATATTCCTATTTTAATTCTAGATACAGTTGGATACTGCATTTTGAAATTTTACTCAAAATTATTATTGCTATGTATAGACTTGGTAGTATAGGTACTTCAATTTCAATTGTAGGTATGAGAAAAAAATAGCGATTTCGATAAAACAGGCAGCTTTATGTATATGTATAAGGCATTTATTATTTATTATATATTATATAGGCACATGTTCAAATATTTTACAATAGAAATAACAAATATCATCTACTTCGTCGATGGCATCTGAAAATAAATATAAATTAAAATAGATTAACCAGTTATTTACATATTTAGAAATTAAGTAGTTTCAGCTTATGCCCTGCATCAAAAGTCTGTTCATGCACTCTTATCTTGAGAGCGAATTGAATACTGAATACATACTAATATTCATTTTGCTCTGAAGTTTGAAGTTCATGAAACGTTAGCAATTATGAATTTCCACACATGGCATAACCCGGACCTATTTATTTTTTAATTGATTCTAGCCGTGAAAGCCTTCGTACTTAATTATATCTAATTACCATTTAACTTTTTCTTTGCGCATCTATTATATATGGCGGGTCTCGAATTTTCATGGTTCTGGTGTAGCGTGGATCAATAATTTCGGGTAAAAGACAATCCATATAAAACTTTACCAATTTTGGTTCCATATTGTCTAACCAGAAGTTTCCATCTCTTTCGATACGTTGTACTTTTAATTCAGTATCGGGGGACGTCCACACAGCCAACAAACATTCTTCTTTTTGGGTAATTCGCAACTGTCCCTGTATTTGATAATACCAGCTATGTGTTTAATTCGTTTTTTTTTGTAGTTTTGTTTTCTCTCCAGATTGTTATTTTGCATCGTCAATTTTCATATTGAATGCTGAGTATGGACATTTAATTTCAACTAACGTCGCTTTGTTGATTATTCCATCAGGTGATGCTCCCAAAAAATTAAATTCGGCATCTACAAATAATCCGCAGTTTTCAATTTTTACGTGTAATTGTTTCTCCTACTGTCGTAATGCTACTGTCTCGTACTGTTTGCCGTGCTCCAATGATTTAGCAGAAATAGTATGCTTGTACAGTAGATTTCTTACAATTGAAGAACAACTTGTTTGCGGTCGCTTTCTACAAACAGCAAAGAAGTTAGAAGCAGTTATCATTTTTCGACGTTCGTCTAACCAAAGTTCGCTGCCTGACTGCAAACGGGTTTCCAATTCAAGCTGTGCTCTTTCTTCGACGGATTTTTGAATGTCGCTAAGGTGTTTTTCTTTCCTTATTTCAAATTCTTCACTGTCCATGTCCGGTTTTTGACAGTGGCTACCATAATCCGATTTATCCAAGGTGGTCGATTTATTTGTAGTACGTGTTTTATGCTCCTTTCTGAAGATCTGCGATCTTGCGGAAATTTCGCGCCGACGGATCTCATTTATATTCATTCTCGTAGTACTTTTTCCTGTTGTCGTCTTGTGTAGTGTGTGGTGAGGCAAACCCTTACTATTGTGAGCAACAACAGCGGCATAACATCGCGTTTGGTATGAACAACCCTTTGAATAATTAATTCGTTTACCGCCCACATATTTGGCGATGATGGAATTGAATTGCTCCACAATGTTGTTATCAATGTCGTGAATGAGACTTTTAGCATGGTACGACAATTGCGCCTGTATGCATGATAGTCTTGCATAAAATTCGGTGCACGACTTCAGTCCTATAAATAAGTTGCGTTCTCCGGTGTCGTCTTGTTTACTGCAGAAATATTTATCGCATGCAGCATGGTCGCCAAATACATGGTTAATGCTGTTATTGATATTTCGCTTCAAATTAACAATTTTCTGCTCCTTAGCTATTTTGGATTTTTTATGATGGTTTACAGCACCTACAACAGCTTTTCGTAATCTCAAGATTCGCTGTGATAGTAACTTTCGGTACATCAGTGGGAATCTAGTATCTGAAGTCATCTGTTTTAATTTATTACAATAATTTCTTAAAACATGATTACGACATTCGATTTTTTCAACTTTTGACCCATATGGATTAGAATCGATCAATTTTTTGTAGGTGCTGCTATCTCCATCAGCTATAAGCGTAGTATACTTTAATCCATGTAGTTGAATGCTTTGTTTGAAGCCTTCTACGATAATAGCAGATTCTATACCAGTAGACGCCCCTACATAATTTTTAAAACATGTGTGTTCCTTAGGATTTATATTTTTGCTGCTTGCCTGAGCACATAAAAAGCAATATTTATTTTTCACTCCGATGTACAAGACTTCTCCAAACTGATGTCCTACTATTGCCGCAGCTCCAGACAAAGCGCTATAATTATTTCGGTAACTCCTCTTCGACCAGCAACCATCCGCAACTACAGCTATACACGGCACACCATCCTTGTCCACCTGCCCATTCCGAATTGCATACTCAGCTTCCCTTTTCCCGGCTTCCTGCATTTTTACTACTGCGGTTTGTTCCCAACCGTTGCTGATGATGGTATGATATTTTTTGTAAGTGTTAGCAGTCATGCATGGAACATTTAATGTTGTTAGAAATTCTTGTAGATTATAGAACCCTCCATCAATTGACATTATACCTTCAACGGCTAAGGTATTTATGTCGTCCACGTCGTATTCAGGAATGTTGTTGGTGCGTATGATAAATTTCTCATTGCACATATTACACATGAATGTTATGAGAGAATTTAATCCTTCACATTTCTCATGTGTAATCCTGATATTCTTTAATCCACAACTAAACTTAAGATTGTGGGAATCTAATTCTTGCATTTGTTTAAAGATATAATTTAGATCAATAATTCGGCGGCTATCGATCAGAATTGGCGGTTTTAGCTACAAATAAAGCATTTATTTGTTGATGTATTTATGTGTATTTATTATCTAGTATGTCAACTATGGACATACATTCAGGCGCGTGCCAAACAAGTTATAATATAATAATAAATATCATCATACTCTATAATATACCGCTAACGTGATCTGTCTGAGGGGTCTGAGCTGCGCCAGGTCCGACATGGCTTGTAATATAATTGAAAATGGAATATATACAGGTCTCCCACCTTTTTACCCAAAGGTAAATGTCATACTGAGTATTTTTATTCATATGGACCCATTTGTTATCCAGCTCCTTAAAAATTTACCGGCATTTGAAATATTAACACAACAAAGAACAATTTATAATATAATACATATCAAATAAGGAATAACAATACACATTAAAATAACAAAAGATAAATAAATGTAAGTAAAAAATTACAGATAAAAAATGAATAAGCAAATGAATAAGTAAATAAATTAATATGTAACTGGTTAGTAATTTTTTCTCGAAAGTAAATGTCATTCAGAGTAAAAAGTGGATTATATATCAATGGATTATTGCTTTTTTCGATTCCTTAAGAAGTTAGAGCCATTTATTATACGGTTTTGTTAATATTGAAAACAGCTGTAACTTTTAAGTATGTAGTTGAAAAATAAATAAGTCCATATGAATTTTTTTATTCAATATGGTATTGCCTACCTAAAAAAAGAAATGCGGGAAACCAGTAGGACACCTGTATGTTCCTGGAATGAAGAAATCATCCTAAGGATGATATTGTAACGTGGCTCTTTAGGGAACGGTCCAGGCCAGGGTGGATGTAAATAAAACTCACACTGATGTTTTACATACTGTATATTATTGTCGACAAGACAGTCTAAGGAAACAGCTGAGAAAGCAGGCCACTGCCTTCTCGTATGGGTGTCGGATGTCACACTCGTGAATACCGATAAAATACCATCTTTCTGATACTCCGCTATGTGTCTACTTATATTGTTACGAAGTATAGTTTAATTGCATTGTACAATTGAGGTCAGGTCATCCAACCCAACCTGCAGACAGTTGCTTGTCCAGAAATGCAGACGTCAGGCTTTTCATATCGGAACAAAGACATTCCTTTGTGGCAAGCGTGCAAATTAACTATGATTTATATCAAAAGCCGTGTGCAACCAAGAATCCTAACTCAGGATTTTTGGGGGCTCAAAACAGGTCATGACGTCTTGCCAAATTCAATATAAAAGCCACGGCAAAGGATGGGAACGGGATCAGTAGTTTGCAGCACCTACTTGTAGTGTAGCGCGACTATTGTATTTTAGATATCAGCTGTAGTATTGGAATTCTGCATGGTCAGCAATACACGAACAATGTAAACAACACTGCGACTTTTATTTATACATCTCCATCCTGACCTAGAGCCGTCCCCCATTAAGAGCTACGTAACATGGTGGAGGCGCAAAATGGTCCCAAGGAAGATCGGGAACGGCTCATTTTGGTCAGGGTGGAAACATCTGAGAAAATCCAGCGCGACGAAGAAGAAGCATGGCTGAAGCGACTCGGAGACAAGGCGAATTGGGTTGGCGGTCAATCTGCAGGGAGGTTTTGTAAAATTTCTCACTCCCCCAATGAGAAATATACCGTTCCAAGGGCAGCTATTAACAACCGCATGGAATAGGGTCAAATACCGCCCAACTCTTCGTCGTAGAAATTAGTTAATTAGAAGTTAGTACCTATTGTGTTTTTTTTTGTTTAATTGTTGAAAGTTGATGCCGCCACTGTAAGGAAGTATATGCATTTGCCCGTTCTCACTTCGATGGATGCAGCTGGCTGGTCCGGGATCACGAAGAGATAAATACACGGATGGTGGTCATCTACAAGAAGCAGTCGACACATGACGAAACGGGGTACTATAGCGGCATAATTGAGTTATATGCGAGTTTTAGGGTTGCCGATACCGCCAGAGGAAGCTGGCGATGTAGACTGGAGTCCCCTCCAGATTTGGCGCTACGAATTCTACCGAACCACCCCGCACGGGACACGGGATGTCTCGACCAGTCTGAGAAAAGACAAACAAATCGACTAGAGAGGAACGGTCCTATGGATTCTACCAAACCACCTCGCACGGGACAAGGGGTCCCGACTAGTCCAAGTAGAAGTAGAAGGAGAAGAAGAATTAGGAGAATTCTGAGAGGCAACAGGAGATAATTCTGAAACACGAATCTAGGTACACGGTCAAAGCCGACCGTAATGGTATCTCTCACGTAGATGACCATCACAATCCTAGAAGAAAAACGTTAGCAGGAGGACCCAAGAACTAGACGGAGACGAATGAGAGCGGGGCAAATCGCATACGATACTGGCACGACGACGTTGAACTTCTTTCTATGGATATTTTTTTGTATTGTTATTTCTTATGTTAGGCAAATATTATAAGTGGTGCGTTCTTTCCTATCCCGCTCCGTGGCCGTACAATTTCTTTTCATTGCTCTGGGTCGAGCAATTGTTGGCGAGGAGGGTTGTTACGAAGTATAGTTTAATTGCATTGTACAATTGAGGTCAGGTCATCCAACCCAACCTGCAGACAGTTGCTTGTCCAGAAATGCAGACGTCAGGCTTTTCATATCGGAACAAAGACATTCCTTTGTGGCAAGCGTGCAAATTAACTATGATTTATATCACAAGCCGTGTGCAACCAAAAATCCTAACTCAGGATTTTTGGGGGCTCAAAACAGGTCATGACGTCTTGCCAAATTCAATATAAAAGCCACGGCAAAGGATGGGAACGGGATCAGTAGTTTGCAGCACCTACTTGTAGTGTAGCGCGACTATTGTATTTTAGATATCAGCTGTAGTATTGGAATTCTGCATGGTCAGCAATACACGAACAATGTAAACAACATTGCGACTTTTATTTATACATCTCCATCCTGACCTAGAGCCGTCCCCCATGAAGAGCTACGTAACAATATCAATTGTCCAAATACGTCACTACCATTAATTAGGTTATCAAACGTCGAGGTTGTTCACTTGAGTTTTGTGCAAACTCGGCGTCTGAAACCCATACTTTGAAACTGCAAGCATTGAGCAATTCAAGTCGTCGACATTATTATTTTATAAAACCTATTCGAACATAATAATAACTTTATTTTAATTTACTTCGTAATAACCCTCCTCGCCAATAATTGCTCGTCCCAGAGCAATGCCATAATTTGAACAAAATCTACAGCCACAAAGCGGGGCAGCAAAAACGCCAACAAAAAATTGTTTTATTGGACATACAAAATAAGTCAAAACAGAAAAAACACACAAAAATTCAAAAATTGTTTTACATACAAAAAACAAAAAAGAGAAAATCACCCTACAAAACACAAACAAATAAAATCAACACGCACAAAATTACAAATTCGTCGTGCTCGTATCGTATGCGGTTGCCACACTCTCATTCACCGGACTGATTATTGGATCCTCCCACCATCTGCCTTCTTCTAGGATTGCGATGATTATCTACCTAAGGGACATCTTTAAAGACGACTTCGACCGGGTACCCAGATTCTCCTATGCTTGTACAGCGGTGCGTCACGTGTCGGCAGCTTTTTGCAGACGACCATCCATCCGTATTTGAGTTCCAATTTTTTCGCCATTGTATGAGACTTGTTCCATTCTTATACATCTGCCCTGGTTGTCGGATCCTCCCACCATCTTCCTTCTTCTAGGATAGCGATGGTCATCTACCTAAGGGACATCTTTAAAGACGACTTCGACCGTGTACACAGACTCTCCTATGCTTGGACAGCGGTGCGTCACGTGTCGGCAGCTTTTTGTAGATGACCATCCATCCGCTTTGTTTGTGGGATCTATTTTCATTCCTCCTCTCTTCGAGAACCAGGTACAGAACACTGCTTCCATCGTAGTGAGAATGGGCAATCTCATATTTTTCACACGTCAGCGTCATCTTCTTATCAAACATTTAAACTATAATAACACTATAAATGTACAAATACTAACTTCTGCTTCTTTTTTTTCCAATCGGTATTTGCAAATGTCCGTCTACTTGAGCGGGAAATTCCAGAGAATGTCTCCTTGGGGGCGGGGTGGAGAAATTTTACTGGAATCTGCAGCTGGACCCATCATAATCTTCTTCTTACTCAATTCTACGCTTGCTTCATTGTAATTATTCCTCTTCCTTCGTTTCTTCTCTTACTGCTCTTGTTGCTTGCCACCCTGACCTAAATGAGCCGTTGTTGTTCGCCCTTGGGATCATTTTGCGCCTCCACCATGTAACGTGGCTCTTAAGGGAACGGTCCAGGCCAGGGTGGATGTAAATAAAACTCACACTGGTGTTTTACATACTGTATATTATTGTCGACAAGACAGTCTAAGGAAACAGCTGAGAAAGCAGGCCATTGCCTTCTCGTATGGGTGTCGGATGTCACACTCGTGAATACCGACAAAATACCATCTTTCTGATACTCCGCTATGTGGCTACTTATATCAATTGTCCAAATACGTCACTACCATTAATTAGGTTATCAAACGTCGAGGTTGTTCACTTGAGTTTTGCGCAAACTCGGCGTCTGAAACCCATACTTTGGAACTGCAAGCATTGAGCAATTCAGGTCGTCGACATTATTATTTTATAAAACCTATTCGAACATAATAATAACATTATTTTAATTTACTTCGTAACAATATTGCGATTATGAAATTTTTACAGAATCAAATAGCTTTCTTTTGTCTACCTGATTCCGTCAAATCCTCGCTCATGTTTAAACGTGCTCCTGAATTTATGCCAACAAGTATATTTGCTGACTTGTATATTGCAAATTCTAGAACTATATATTTCCATACCTGTTGTTCGGAGGACGACTGAGATGTATTATTATTACATGTGTTTTGTTAATATCTATTGACGAGCAGGCGCTGGGTGCATCGGATTCCTGTACATGTAGAAACAACAGGTTTACAAAAGTTGAATATATACAATAATCTGATAAGTGGTCGATTTTATTTTCATTATTCTTTCTACAGTTTGACGGTATTGAACTATTCGCTATTATTGGTGGATGTAATGATACCACACATATAAATGACTTTGAATATTTTAGTCATTATATATTTCAGTAGGCACATATTTACTTACGTTTTCTATTTCCATTCCAATACTTTTGTTTTAATAAATAGATGCAACAATTATACTTTTATTGAATAAAAAATTACTACACAAAATCCGAAGTATTCTTATAAGTAAATGCTGAAAGTTTACAAGAAAAAACATATTTTAGGTATATATAAATACGATTGCGCATACAGTAGACTCTCCTATAACGCGGTTCCTACAACGCGAATTTCTACCAACTCGATCAAAAATTTGCGACTACATCTTCATATAACGCGATAATCGTACAACGCGCATGCGTCTAAATTCGCGATCCTCAAATTCCTATAACGCGTTTTCATAAAACGCGTAATATTAAACCGCGTTGTAGGAGAGTCTACTGCGTACATACGTTGTGCAATTTAAATTTTACTCTTCAAATATGTTGAAGTATCTTGTGAATAAAGCCTGATTTAGTCAATCGGATGTCAGAATTGGGTTCAGCGCATAAAAATACTTTGGAAATGATGTACCGCAAGCAATCAATCAATACTGTGTAGTCGTTTTTGTCACATTTACATACTTACCACATGACATGACGTATTAGGCGCAAGAGTTTCGGATGTGTAAACACCTTCATAAAAGTTTTTTGCCATGTATGGTAATCCGGCACGCTTACACCTATAAGAGAGTATTGCCCAAATTAACTAGCGAAGTTAATTCGCAAAGAATTACACTACACGTATAATATCTACATATACACTTGCAGGTACTCTCGCAAGTTATTAGTTTCTTTCGAACGCGGGCCACATAAAGGCAGCCGATTTTTTAATTTGCCCATACTTCTAGCGTCTGTTCTACGTCTGTTGTACAAGTCTAACTAAAGCCAACCATCCTACATAGATTGCGATTGCCCTGAATGCATTGCCAAACGACAAGTGTTTGGTATTAATATTATTTTCTAAATCTAAATATCAATATATTTGAAATTCTATGACAAAAAATAAATGACTGATTAAAAATTAAATTACTTGTATTTCCTTATTAATAATTTATTAAACTCCTATTAATTATTTAGTAGTTGTAACATTGTAAGTAGGTATTGTGGTTGTTGATTATTCTTCGTTCCGTGTGTCGTACGGGGGACTGCACTATAAACCCTCGCGGGAACATGCGCTCCTAATTTATAACTCGCTCTTTGCTGTCTGCGTAGAGTCCATCAAGACGGCAAAAAATTATTTCTCGTATTCGGTTTCTAGCCTATTTTGGTCGAAATTCAACAATTCATGTTGATCACATACACTTCCGCAAGAATATGCTGTCCTAATTTATAAGCGAGTCGTTGCTATCTACGTAGCACCACGCGTCAAATTGGCGCACGAGTTGTTTTGGGCACGACGAGCGTAGCGAGGAGTGCCCAAATGGAACGAGTGCACCAATACGTCTTATAAAACGAGTGTAATATACTATTTTTTCTACTGTGCGTCATTAATTTTATATAAGTTTAGAAATTGTGGTTACTATATCGCGCTAAATTAGAATCTAGGGTATTTTGCGGGTACCACGTGGCAGCACTGTAGTAACTGTCAACTTCGTTGAGGATGATATCGATGAGATAAAATCATGACAAAATCTAATTGTGAATAATTTTACTCTACTTTAGCCTACAAGTTTGAATAAATATTCAGCGAGGTCGCAACGATGATCATAATGGAGCTTGGGGCAACACTTTTAATCCTACTGTGATAAATACATGAAACTTAACCTAAAAAGTTAACTTTAAAATAGTGGGTTCATAAGTATAATAATCAGAATAGAAGTGTTTGGCGGTGACTGATTAGTTACTTCGAAGAACAAGAACTTACTAAAGAATTGTTATAACGCTTAACGTTTAATAGCGGTGTCTACCTAATTCCGCTACGTAGCCGTTGCGGCTTATATATTTACAAGCACTTATAATTGAAACCCAATTCTAATTTCGGCAAAGTAGTTTATTAGAATAAATTATACTTAGTAAAATTACATGTGATGGAGGTAATACAAATACGTTGCACACAACCAGAACTAAGACGAAGTTGAAAGCGACGGACAAAAACGAATATGAATTGAACCGAGCATCCAAGCGTCCAAAATATTACCGACAACTTATACGTTACATAAACTAAGAAATCCTCTACACTTTAAATGTACTATAACTTCGTACGTGTATGCTGATAAACCATTTATTGCGCATATACAATCTCGCAGCAGTAATTAAGATCGTTCGTATCTACGATGTAGGTTTGATCTTCGCATAATACCAATGTGTAAATGTGGTCCTTGAATTATATCTGAAAAGGGGATTTGATGTTTAGTTGAAAAGAATGATAACGATCACTTACTAGAGTCGTAAAACATCACCGTAAACGTCATGTTGGCGTATTTTGATGAACACAGCAAAAGTAAGAAAGCCCCAATCCTTTGGCCATACTATAGCAGGCTACACCCATGTTTAAATATGTATAGAATATTGATATTTCGCAGTTTATGTGATTGCAAGCGATTAAGAAGATGCAGTGTGTGGTTATGTTGGGTTATGTATTGTACGTTTGACATATGGCATTTGATATCACTGTGTACCAATCAGACAAAAATGTTACTGTTTTCGGTATTACAATGTCTTAATTGTAACACTGAAAACAGTGTTACAATGTGTGCATTGTGAATGCAAAGTAGAAAAAATTTATTTTTCGTATGGCTTTCGTTTGCCGGGCGCGGCGCCGCTACACCTCACGTGTCAACATGCGATCAACATTTTTGTTAGGCCGAAATTGCTCAATATTTGTGATTCCCCTAGCTACGTATTCATGCTGCTGCTTCAGACTGTACCATTTGAATTTGATTGGTCGAAGAAAATGATGTGGTGTTTATCCAACAGATGGCTGCACCGTTCGACGATAAAATATGTTATTCTCGTCTCATTCACATGTTCAAAAAATCAAAGGTTAAATCATTACAACATTCATATTTTGTTGTCATTTTTTTTACACAAGTTCATGAAGGCTCAATACAAAATGTTGTAATATTGCTTTTTTGATATTTGGTTCTGATTTGGAAAAAAAATAACAAGAATTACCAATTATTGGCTTCTTTAGCAAGGGTAAAAAACAAAACAACGCAAATGAAAAAAGTGGCAGTCGTACCAGGTGTAATGCACCTTTATCTATAATTTAATGTATTACACGTGATTAACACAATTAATCACACAATTAAGCTCAGGATGTTTGGTTTTATGTAGTGTTGTTTTGTAGTACGCTACTACCGCTAGTGATTCCTCTTAAGAGGGGCGTTTAGCCATATACCAGTTACATGCAAAACACGGGCGCATAAAAAGCAGATCGGAGTCGAAACTATTGCACTGATGTGTAAAAGTAAGGTACGTTGGACTGTGTAAGCATATGTATTTATCCCAGCATTGTTCTGGGATAAATATAAAGTTCAACCGCGCTTGGTTTAATAATGAACTTAGAGAAAAGAAGCTAATTTTTGCCACAATATACTGGTTGATTTAAAATGCTTTCATGCTGATTAAGTCAATAGCATTAATCCCAGAACAGGAGTTAATTTGTGGCTGACATTTTAAGACATAGCTCTTTAAAATTGACCCATCCGTTTTCAAGTTAATCTGCTTTTTATGCAATTGTATCCATGTTCCAGCGCTCCGCTGTGTAAAGAAGGTTTCTGTAATACAGGCCATATCAAATTCACGGCCGTGAACAATAATAGTGTAGCAATTATTACGCAGATGGCGCAGAAACAAGCCATAGAGAGAGAGAGAGTGTGTGTTTTGGTATGTATATAGAGTAGACCCGTGGTTTAGACCGGACAGTGTTGCCAACCCTTTGATTTCAGAATACTCAGCACGTCTGTCAAAAAATTCCATTTGCCCCATCATTTTAGTCACCATTTTAATTCTTCTTTTGTAACACGAAAAGTACAAAAATGCCTATAGTTATATCAGTATCTAATATTATATGTAAAGTGTAACATGTAATGTAAATTAGGGCTAGCAGATATATATTTTCCAGATTTTTCCAAAAATATGCCCCAATTTAACAAGTGCCCCAATGTGACCCTCAAAATCAAGAATACGTTTAGATTAATAATGTTAGAAAAAACATTTATATACGATATACCACAGTTTTTAACTTAATAAAGAAACAAATAAAAACTCTTTCTGGTATAATTTTTCCGTAAAATCTGAATCTGGAGGCCGCAATTAGGAATTAACACAAGTTGTTAAGTGAATCAGTGATAAAAACTAGACGCAACTCAAAATCTCTGATTTCAAGTTCAGATTCTACGAAAGCACACCAGAAACCGTTTTCACTTGTTCGATTTTGTTCATTGTTAGTCACTTGCTTAGATTATTGTATTTTTAACAAATTAAGTTATTGAAAATAAGTGCAATGCGCTGATATTTGTACTCAAAAGTTAATTGATTATATATATTTTTAAAGTTTCATTAAGTTAATAACTGCGATATGTAAATTTATTGTAGTAAAACAAACGTTCTTTTTTATATTTTTTTTTATATTAAATTCAACTTATTTTCAATGTTGAGCTGCTTTGGGCACGGGTTAGTGTGTATTGATGGATGTCAGATTTCACGACAATTAAGAATGGAAATATATGAACAAATTGAGAGGTCCTTCAAAAATAAGCACCACCTATAGTCAATATGCAAAACATTATTACTAAATTAAACGTGATTTATAATGCCGCGACTATGATAAGAAACAGCACTGAAAGAAAAATACTCACAAATTAACAAAAATCTCATTTTTCCCCTTTTTCTCAACTACGATTTTTGTTAGTAAAATTACTCACCAAATGAGTAATTACTCACCACTTGGCAACACTGAGACCGGATCACACAAGCAGCGCTGGCCGCCTAAAAACAGGAGAGTTTTTATGATCAGTTGTAGTAACGTGTTTCGGTGGCCGGTATTATTTAAATGCGTATATATGCGGTGCGTCTACCTACCTAAATGCACGGTCCCTAAATGATGTGTACTTACATGCTTAATAGCATATAATTATGCGAGTTTTATGAGATGTCAATTTGCGCAACAGTAGTTTGTGCGGAGTTCCCCAAAGGAACGAGTGCGACAATAAGTCTGATAAAACGAGTCCAAAATGGTATTTTTCCATTTTGGATTTATGCCTGCGTTTACACCGGGCGCTAGTATCCGGTCGATTTGAAATTTATTGTCGTTTGGAGATACATTGAGACTCTCAAAATGTAACACGTATCAGCTGATGTACTGACAGGCCTTTACGTGTAGGTACGGACAATTTTCAATGTCAATTAGTCATGATATAGCATTTATAAGTTCATGGGCGTAGTCAGCTCAAATGGAAGGTGGGGCAGTTTTCTAAATGTAGTTTGCCTTATGTATGGGTAAGGTGACCAGAATTTGATTGAGGCAAAGTGGGACATAAGCGGGGGGGGGGGGGTAGTAATTAAAGCTGAATGCTTGCGTTATTATCAATATGATTTTGAGTTGGGTTGGATACACAGACATAATTTTACAGTTTCTGTGATGCTGATCAAAACATAATTATTTTACAACAAAACTGTAGACATGCTTTGTTTTACCATATTTATTTCAATTAGATAAATGTAATTTTTTTTCTGTAATTTACTGGTTTTGAATAATACAACAAAATATGCCAAAAACAACGCTAATTCGTTTTTTTAGATTTCATTACAGACAGAAACAAAACAAAACAAAAATGAAAATATCAAAGCTTCTAGAAAAAAAGTTAAAAAGTTCTACATATCACTGCAATTTTAATTGAGATTTGATCTATGACAGGAAAACTATATAAAGAAATCAATAAATTGTTTGTTCATGGGTTCAATATTATAACCGTAGATTTTCTGCAATTTAATACATCAACAAAATTGACAGAAAAATTATAGTAGCTAGACTGAGAAATTTATTTACCTCCGACCGCAATCTATTTCATAAATACTATTAAAGCAAAGCAGTGAAAAACAACGGAGTCGGATGTGTTTTTTTGTGAGATAAGAAAAAAATGGGCAAATTGCAAAAAGAAAATTGTTATTATTTTTATTAATTATTAACGTCAGTTACTAAAACTTGCTAAGTGGTACGAATTATAATGTTAGTTTAAACATTGTAAACCGTATTCTTGGAATATTGTGTATTATGTGTATTGTAACAGTTTTATTTAGTTATTATTGCTACCTTGGCTTTGTTTAAATTAAAACCAAGTTGCTACGCCTGGCTTTACAACGAAATCATCTTCACGTACAAATGGGACGTGAACTTTATACTCATTGAGCAGACAGTATTAATGTTTTGCAAACTAATTAATATTAACCTATTATTATTATTAATATTAACTTATTATTATAACTTATAATTATTATTGTATGTGTAATGTATTATAATTATGTTTACTTTAATATATATACTACGCATGTGTACGAGTGCACCTTCCCGGGACCGGTTATGTTTTCTTTATGTAAAGCCTCCGTTGAATTTATGATGACCTAGAATAAACATATGAAACGAATTGTTGGTATTATTACACACACAAACGCTACACTGGTGACGAGGAAAAGTGAAAATGAATACCCACGGCATCCACCTGGAGTTTAAACCTAAAATCCACGATTGGAATGTGCATTTGAAGCATCTAGGGCAGTATTTCATCGCCCAGACGGTGACCGAAGACGAAGTAAAGCGAGCTATTCTGCTAACCAGTTTGTCGGAAGAAGCCTATAAGCTAGTTATCAATTTATGCGTGCCAAATGATCCCGAAGAAACACAATACCAGGAACTAGTAAGTCTGCTTACCTCTCATTACTCGCTGAAACGTGTCGTGTTTGCAGAAAGATACCGTTTTTATGCTTTGAAGAAAGAGACTACGGCGTCCTTGCAAGAGTGGGCGGTTCGCATCAAGGAGACTGCAGTTCATTGTGATTTCGGAAATATGTTGGATACGGCGCTGCGCGACAAGTTCATAACGGGGATGGAGCCAGGGAAAGTCTTGGATAGATTGTTTTCCGAAGACAATAAAATTACATTCAATAAGGCAATGGAAATTGATCAGGCGACGCATGGAGCCCAGCTGAGCTACGGAGTTCACCAGGAGTTCGTTGCAGAGGTGAAACAGGAGGCGATCCATCGGCTAAGTCATAGTCCACGAGGCCCGTCAGCGGGAAGCTCCAAAATGGCGGGAAATGGAAGTAAAGACAAGAAAATCGCACCCACAACGCCCTCTACAAGGCGGAACCCCAAAGGATGTCACCGTTGCGGTCGGGGGAACCACACCGGGGATAGATGTCAATATCGGAACTACTCGTGCAACAGTTGTGGTATGAAAGGACATTTAAGTAATGTATGCAATAATAAGAAGGAATTTAATAGTTTAGAGGTCAGTTCTCAACTAGCGTTGTTTCACTTTGAGTCAAGGAAATTTGATCCATTGAAACTGAAAGTAACGATAAATGGTACACCGCTTTTTGTAGAGCTAGACTCTGGGGCAGCTTCGTGCGAAATATCTGATACTCTATATTCTCGCATGTTTAGGAATGTTCAATTAATGAAGAGTAATACGCAGTTTATTTGCTACAATGGAAGAAAAATTGTTCCGTTAGGAAAAACCAAAGTTAGGATAGTTTTTAATAATCTCGAAAGAATTTTAGATTTTTTTGTCGAGATTTCATATCAGAATTCAATATGACATTCAAACCTTTAAATTACGTGTCCAAAGATTTGGAATCTTGTTTGGTAAACAAATACCCGATGCTATTTTCCAGTGAACTAGGCACATTTAACCAGGCAAAATTACTTCAAATTACAAAATTGATTATTTGTTTACAAAATTAAAAGGGGGAATTAAATTTAGTAAATTGGACTTAAGTCATGCTTATCAGCAAATCTTACTGACGGAAGATTCAAAGAAATTAACAACAATAGTTACTCATCGAGGATTATTCATGTACAATCGGTTGCCATTTGGAATAAATTCCGCACCAGCTCAATTTCAGCGTATAATAGAACAAACCTTAGGCAATATGGATGGTGGTTGAGTGTTCCTCAATGACATTTTGGTTACCGGTAAGACTGAGTAAGAGCATATGACTAATTTAGAAAATGTTTTAAAACGTTTATCAGATTGTGGTCTTAGGATAAGACCAGAAAAATGTAGTTTCTCTCAAAACGAGGTTTCGTACCTGGGATTTATTATAAATAAACACGGGTTGCATAAATCGCGAGAAAAGGTTGAGGCAATTTACAAAATGCCTGAACCAGAAAATGTATCTCAATTAAGATCATTTCTTGGGTGCATTAATTATTATCATAAATTTATACCCAAAATACCCAATATTTTAAATCCGCTTTACGAGTTAGTTAAGAAGGATATTGTTTGGTATTGGGACAAGAGATGTCAACAAGCTTTTGATAAAATTAAAGAAGTTTTAGTATCAGATGATTATTTGGTTCATTATGATCCGAACGTACAAGTAAATTTAACCGTAGATGCGTCCGAATATGGCTTAGGGGCGGTATTGTCTCATGTGTTTGATGAAGGAATAGAAAAACCAATTGCGTGCGCATCACGCACATTAAATGAGGCCGAAAAGAAATATTCCCAATTGGATAAAGAGGCTACAGCCATAATTTACGGAGTAAAAACGTTTTATGAAAATCTGTACGGTCGCCATTTTAAGTTATTATGCGATCACAATATGACAATATCGCAGATTTTTTATCTAGATTGCCAATAAAGAATTCTCAGGATATAGATGATTTTGGTACAATTAATTATATACAGTATATATCTAATAATGAAAACTTACCCTTGGATTGCAAGTTGATAATGACAGAAAGTAAAAAGGATTCAATGCTAAAGAAACTATATGAATTCGTAAAAAATGATTGGCCAAAAGAAATTTCGAATGACATGAAACATTATTCAAAATATAAAAAGCACTTAAATATTGCAAATAATTTATTACTTCACGGCGAACGAGTTATTATTCCAAAATCTTTGCAATCAGTAGTTTTGGCAGAGTTGCACAAGGCTCATATGGGTATAGTAAAAACAAAATCTTTAGGTCGTTCTTATGTATGGTGGCTTGGTTTTGATAAGGATGTAGAAGATATGGTGAAATCTTGTGAAACTTGCCAAAGGTACAGATCAAATCCACCTAAATGTGCATTGGGAAATTGGCCAATAGCTTCAAGGGTATGGGAACGAGTACATATTGACTTTTGTGGCCCAATTATGGGAAGATTCTTTTTAATTGTAACGGATGCGCTATCTAAATGGTTAGAAGTAGCTGTAATGTCATCAATTACCACCGAAAATACAATTAGAGAATTAAGAAAAATATTTAGCACGTTTGGTTTACCGAAAACGCTAGTATCGGATAATGGTCCTCAACTGGTGAGTGGAGAGTTTGAGATATTTTGTCAAAATAACGGTATTAATCACGTAACAACTCCACCATATAACCCAGCATCTAATGGAGCTGCGGAAAATAGTGTAAAGACAACAAAAATGTTCATTTTGAAACATATTAATAAGTGCAAATCCATAAGTGATTTGGAACATCAATTGCAAAACTTTTTATCATGTCATCGAGTTACAAAACATTGTACTACCGGAGAGTCGCCCGCTTTTACCATGTTCGGTAGGGAAGTTAGAACACGATTAAGTTTGCTTAAACCAGCCGAGGCAAATGGTGATCATGTTAAGATTAAATTAAACATCAAGCGAAAGCAAAACAATCAGGTGAAGTATTATAAAGGCACAAGGTCCATCAAGTGTTTGCCAGGTCAAAATGTGTTGGTTAAGGATTTTCGATTCGTTAAACCGCGCAGGACACCAGCTATTATTGTAAAGTCGTTAGGTATAAATGTTTATAAAATAAAGATTCCAAGTACCGATATTATATGGAAACGACATGTGAACCAAATTTTGGATAATTCTTGTGTAAATTTTGTTTCTGGTAAAATAAAGAATGCACCTGATCATTGTAATGTTTCTCCCAGTTTGGAGAAGAGTCGTATAAGTTCGAAATCTTCGTTGGAGGAGGAAGGAAAGTCAAGTTTTAAGGAGATTTCCACGGAAATAGTGGATCTAGCAAATCCTTCGTCTTCCAATGGTGACACCGCAAAGACCAGTTAGAAATCGCAAACCGCCGAAACATTTGGTTCATGAATGACGGTATTTATAATATGTTTATTAGGATATGATTATTAATTAAGGTGGGAGGTGTATAATGTATTATAATTACGTTTACTTTAATATATATACTACGCATGTGTACGAGTGCACCTTCCCGGGACCGGTTATGTTTTCTTTATGTAAAGCCTCAGTTGAATTTATGATGACCTAGAATAAACATATAAAACGAATTATTGGTATTATTACACACACAAACGCTACAGTATGTAAGTACCTAGGATGAGCAATTTAAGATTTTGTTTGGGAAATATTTTAACTACATCAATAAAAATACTGTTACTGCTATCATCGAACGCTTTGAAAAAGATTGTTTGATAGTGTTTATGAAATAGGTACCGGTCAGAGCTCAGAGGTAAATAAATTTCTAAGTCTGGCTACCATAATATTTCTGCCAATTGTGTGGACATATTAGGTTGAAGCCAATATGCGGTTGTAAAAATGTACCTATAAACAAAAAAAATATTGATTTATTTTTATTGTTATCCTGTTATAGATCGTAAATCTTAAAACCCAATTAAAATTGCAGCGACATATGTAGAATCGTTTTACTTTTATGCAGGATTTTTCATATTTTTTTTTGAATTTGTAATGGCTACCGAATTTGCTTTGTTTTAGGCAATACCTACCCCACAATTTGGCATATTTAATAGTCAATGTCACATTGTGCGACATTTTGCATAATTCAAATAAATAAGTTATTTCATTTGAGACAACAATATATTTATTTCCGGATAAAAAATTACTAAATTCATTTGATGCAACAAAAAACGTATATTTGAAGAAATTATGACAATGGAAAAATTTCAAATTTATAATGTGAATTATTAAAAAACTTTATAAATAAGAAATTAATACTTTATCAACACTTAATTAACCTTTTTCCACATGGACACTGGGGTGTTCCGACAATTTTCTTTTATAAACCAACATTCAAAATGTAGATGACATCAAATTGAATTGTTTTCAACTCAAATGAGTTATCTAAAAGTTGATAAAAAGTTGTCTTTATTAATATATGATAAATAATTTACCCAATTGAAAAAAACTTTAGGTCTACCACATAAAATTGACGATTTTCTTCAAAAAAAGGACATTGCAAACATTTATCTAATTGAAAAAAAAAATATTGCAAACCAAAGAATCTCTACAATTTTTGGTGTGAAACAATTATGTTTTGATCATTACAAGAGCTGAAAATTATGTTTGTGTACCCAACCCAACTCAAAATCATCCTGATAATACAAATATATTTCTTTAGATATTTACAAAATACTTAGAATCAGTAGATTTTAGACTTTTATGATGACGAAAGTATTTCGCTTCAATTACTACCCTCCGGTTATTACCCCCTTTGCTTCAAAAAATTCTGGTCACCTTACCCATACAGCAAGTTAAATTTAGAAAACTGCCCCTTCCAAAATGAACTTTAATTCAATAAGCTCTGTTAACGTTTCGATAATCCCTTACAGCAACAATTTTACCATGTACAAATTCGGTGCCTCTATTACCTTTGTATTTGTTGTTTTTCTTGTACAAAGTCGGATAGATTTTTATCCATTTTCTCCTCCGGTTTAATTAAGTCGAAACGACTTCTAAGTTGTCTACTAAACATGATGCAGGACTTTTACCGGTTGTTGAATGTACAGTGTTACGGTCCATTAAAAATCTACATAATATTACATTCAAATCGGCACATTTTTCACTACTTAAAGCAGTTTGAATACAATATTTAATTATTTTGACAGCATTTTCAGCTGCTCCGTTCGTTGCAGGGTGGAAGGTGCTGATGTTTTGTGTATAACATTGTTTTTTCTTAAACAAAATTCAAACTCATTAGATACAAACTGTCTTCCTTTATCTGACACAAGCATCATGGGAATTCCAAATCGTGCAAACAATGATCTCAGTACATTAATACAATTTTCTGATGTGCCACTTCAATCCACTTTCTGGATTGCTACTTCACTACACTTTGTCGATTCATCAATTACTACAAAAATATATTTATTGCAAATTGGACCCAAAATATCTGTGTGTAGATATTTTCTGGATTTTCTGGATCTATGTGTAGATGGTTTCTGGATATTTCCACGGATTCAATTTAGCTTTTGATGGACCATACGTCATGAATTTTATTCAAGCATTTATACTGTAAACGTAATGCCATTTACTACTTTATAACCGTTTAAAATGCAATTGTTATAATAGACAATTGATTTTTCTTTAAAAAATATGGTTTAAGAACACTGGACACTCATGCAATACATACTTTTTGTCCTTTTTGGTTTCCTTGATCACATTTAAAATTCATTGGTAATTCTGAATTTTGTTCATGTACACTTTTATCATTACCTGTTGGTAATCTTGAAAAACAATCTGCAACATTGTCTTTTGATTTAGTGTAATCGATCTCGTAATTAAAATTTGCCAGTATCAAAGACCAGCGTTGTAAACGACTTGTTGACATAGCAGAAATACCTTTTTTAGGATTAAATATTGAAGTTAACGCTTGATGATCGGTCACTAGTACAAATTTTCAACCGTACAAGTACTGATAAAATCAATTCACACCAAATATTATAGCAAAAGCTTTACGATTGATCTGTGAGTGATTTTGTTCGCTTTTTGTTAATGTTCGCGAAGCATAGGCTATTGGCTTATCTGAGTTATCGGGGAAAACATGCGAAAAACTGCACCGATACCAAATGGTGAAGCATCAGTTGTCAATTTAATTTTAAGTTTTGGGTTGTAATGAACTAAAACTTTTGTTGGCGCTAAAACTTCTTTTGCTTTATCGTACAATGAGTCTGTTGTGGAACCAGTTATCACAACATCATCTAAAACGTTTACAACTCCTGGAAGTCCTTGAAGAGTACTTTCCATGATTTGCTGAAATTTTGCAGGAGCGCATGCTATACCAAAAGGTTGTCTACTATAGGCAAATAATCCTTTATGACTACTGATAGTAGTCAATAATTTAAATTTATCATTTAATGGTAATTGTTGGTATGCTTGTGACAAGTCTAACTTGGTAAAAAAATGCCCTCCTTGCAATTTTGCAAATATATCTTATATCTTACGCAAAGGAGATTTATCTATCTCGACGACTGAATTTATTTGTCACCTTGTAATCACCGCATATTCTTACATCGCCATTCTTTTTCAAGACTAGAACTATCGGTGTTGCCCAAGCAGAGTAATTAACTGGTTGCAATACTTAATTTAACTACGTAATTTAACTAATCTCTCTAGTTCTGTTTCTACCTTATCACGCAAAGTATACGGCAATGGTCTATGTGTAATACATTTTGGTAATGCATCTGATGCAATTTTTAAATTAATTAGATTTTTAGTAAAACAGCCCAAATTATTTTCTGATGCAAAAACCTTGGGAAACTCAATTCGTAATTGTTCAACCAACTTAACAGAATCAATATGTAAAACAGTATTTTCTGATTTGTCCAAGCTAATATTTAAATTAAATTAATAAAAAAAATCTCTGCCCAACAAGGGGGACCTCCATTTTCAATAACATACAATTTCAATTCCTGTTTCAAATTATTAAACTCAATTTGTACGCTAATATAACCTAATGGTTTTATTTTAATGCCGTTATAACCAAACAAAATTTTTGTTGTTTCAATTAATGGAAAACTCCTAAAATTAACATCTCTAACTCTTTTAGATATACATGAAACGCTAGTTCCTGTGTCTAAAATAAAATCAAAATTATTTCTATTTATAATAACCTTACATTTGATAAGAGAGTCACTTGTTTCTTTCAAAGTAAATAAAAAAATCATCAATCTCCACAGGTCGCTCTAACGTCAATTTTTTGCCATCTTCTTCGAAAAGTCTATCTATGATTTGACTTCTTTGTAATCCCATGATAAATATGTCCCGTAATTGAATGCCTAATTCTTGCTGGAACTCACATTTGCTTGCTAAGCACTGGACATGCGCCGCCCATCCCGAAATTGACTGGTTTTTCTCTTGGACCGCATGGTAAAATTTATATCTGGCTGGGAATACGTTCTTCAAAGGATACAAATATTTATCGAATGCAGATATGAGAGATGTGTACGGTTTTGTTTCTGGTGCCTCTGGCACGCACAAATTAAACAATAACTTGTAGCTATCTTCGCTCAGTGCATTCAAAATGCGCTCGTTGAAACGTATTTTCAGTGATCTCGTGGACAATGAAAAATTGCTGCATTCTAGTCTTGTAGATGGCCCAATCGGTTTGTCTTACCCTGTACTCTTTGAGTTGTTCATATTGTCTTACGGGAACCCTGTTTATTGGAACTTCTTCGCCCGTGACTTGGATCGACGTATTTCCAACGTTTCGTCCATCCTCGACGCCACTGTGGTGTCTCAGTAAATAATAGGCTAGTCGTTACTTCTTATATACTTCTTTATTCAGTAGACACTAATGATTTCCACTTTACAATACAACTCTTTATTTCAATTGTCTCACTACGAATGGCGTTCTCGAAAAATACACACTCGTACCTAGCGTTCCACCATAAAACTTGCTTTCCAAAATAACACGACCGGCGCACTGGTAACATGGCGGAAAATATACATTTAAAAATACAATACACATACATCGAGATATACGCTTAGATGGATAAACATATCCGAAGTCATTAATATTAATTGAATTAAAGGTAAATCACGCTTCTGTATTAGGTATTGTATGATCTATTATTATCTACAGGGCGAAATATCAACTTTGCATCAAGAAAATGAGTAATTTTGCGCTAGTTCTAAATAAATATTAGTTAACAAAATAATAAAAATTGTAATAAACGTATTCAAATTTCAAAAAAATAGGTTAAAATTGACCCTTTAGGATCACTAGCATTGACTAATATTTGTCATAAAAGTAAAAATTTACAAAAGAACAAAAAAATACAAATTTCAAGATAGGTGGCTGTGACTTCATATTTAAATATAATTTTTACTTCTAAACAACATTTCCAAATAATGTTTATCGATAATAATGAAAATAAAGGTACTTTATTTTTATCACAAATTCATATATTCTAAACCGCTCGGTATATGGCACCGAAATTTACATATATGACTATTCCCATTTTGGTTTCATTCAACCCGCCAACTTTTATAAACAATTAAATTTTCTGAGAAATGGATAATAAAGAAAATTTCCGTATGATGCGGACTTTCCTGGACACACCGTATACATTGATTTCAGTTTTTATTCTGTATTTATTACCTTTTTTATTCTGTACCTTTTGTATTTATTTATATACAATAAAGCATTTTATTATTATTATTTTTATTTTTTGGGACTCTCTGATACATCTCATTAAATACATTAAACCTAGATAATATAATTTAGATACAACATATAAATACTAAAATTACACTAATAGATTTTGAAAAGTAATGAGGATCATCAGGGCAAATTGGTAGTACGGAGCTTCGCTGAAGCCTAGGGTACTCCCTTTGCGGATATCACCACAGCTGAACCCAATTTTGAAAAACAACGCCATTTATGCTTTGCAACACAAGTTTGCAATGCAAAGGAAAACTGTGGAAACCCCGTGCAGCGTTGTTGATAGGTCAGTAAAAAGTCATGAAGACATTATTTATTAATAGACAGTATACAAAAGAAGGTAAAGATGAAATATTATATATGAGCAGTAAGATAGCAGTAAATTTGGGATCTTTTATGATAAAACTCTTCTCAAAATATTCGCGCTTCCCAAAACCGCAATTTCTTGAATTTCCCAGGGCAAAATTTTGCACGGCAACTCCTTCACGTGTTTACTATAATTTAGAGTAACTGCTCCCAATGAACCTACAATCACTGGAACAATGTTTACTTTCATCCCCACATACGTCCAACTTCTATTGAGAGATCCTTATATTTAAGTTGTTTTTCAAGCTCCTTCCTTACAACATTCGCATCAGCAGGCACCGAGATTTCTATGAACGTGCATACCTTCCTCTGGAAATCCTTTACCAAGATATCTGGCTTATTAACATCAAGCATTCTATCAGTGGCTACAGGCATGTTCCATAATATGGTAATATGATCGTTACTCATAACAGGAGATGGAACGTGGTCATACCACCGAGACACATCCATTGCTAAACCTAATAGTTGGGAACACAAATTGTAATATATATATGTTCCCACCCTATCATGCCTAGCAATGTAATGCGACTCAGCTAAGACTGGACAAGCCGCTAATAAATGATAGACATGTTCCGGAGCCTGATGACACAGTCTACAACTTCCATCATGAGCAACTTTCATAATCTTCTGTTCATGATATCTGGTACGTATTGCCTGATCTTGCGCCGCTATGATAGAGGATTCCGTTTCAGCCTTAATGTTTCCATGACAAAGCCAAGATAACGATCCAGACTTTGAAATACCATCACCCTCCACAATTCTTAAAAATTGACCGGGCTTACTAACATAATCCTCTCATTTTCTGATTCATTCTTAACTTAATCTGTCGCTTTAAACTCTCCACTGAAATTTTATTTCCATAACTATCGAGTTCTTCCACCTGAAATTTTTCTAAAATTAGTTTATGTTTACTAATTATTGACTTACCAGAAGTATCCCTAATTAATTGTTTAATGACTTTATCCTCCTTGTTGGCCTTTATAAAAGTTCCTAAATTTAACATTTCCAAATCATAAATGTTTTCCAATTGCTGCAAGCCACGACCTCCATCTAAACGGTGCAGGTATAGCCTGCAAACATCAGACCTAGGATGAAACATAAAATTTAATGTTAACTGTTTTCTAGTTTTAATGTCAAAATCGCGTATTTCCTTCTTAGACCAGTTTAAAACTCCAACACTATATCGAAATATTGGAATAGCATATGCATTTATCGCTTGCATTAACTTAATGTATTCGCTTAATGTATTCGCCTATAACCTTCGCCTTCATCCCTTCATCATCAATACCAAAGGCTTCATCCATTCCCAGATACTTATATCTAGTATAATCTGTTAATTCGTTAATACTAGTATGATCATTCAGGCATATGTCAGCGGTTCTCTCAATTTTGCCTTTGACAATACTAATTTTGGCACACTTCTCTAGACCAAATTGCATCCCAATATCGTCAGAGAATTATTTAACTATACTGAGGCTCCTCTTCAACTGCTCATCATTTTTGGCATAAAGTTTCAAATCATCCATATATAATGAATGACCAATTAACTTTTCGCCAGGTAATAACTGAACACCAGCTTTGTCCTCATTCAATTCACTAGACAGTGCAAATAGGCCAATGCAAAAGAGCAAAGGAGATAAACTATCACCTTGAAATATGCCACAATTAATATTAATCGGCTCTGAGAAAACACACGAGTCTTCTCCACGCAAACATGGTTTAGTAGACCATAAAGACATACATGAGTTTACCAGAAAAATTATTTTTTGGTTTACCCCATATATCTCCAAGGCATTTACAATCCATTCATGCGGGATACTATCATACGCCTTCTTATAATCAATCCAGGTTTCCTCGAGTCTTCTTGATTTTTTCAACAATCTTCTTGTTAATTATTAGCAGTTCTTTTGAACCATAACTGTCCTTTAAAATGCCTTTCTGCTCAGAGGGCAATACATTATTTTCTTTAAGATGTTTATTATAATTATAATTATAATGATTATTATAACGTAATAATAATGTAATAGTGTAGTACAATTTTGTCATCATAAATGTGCAATTTCAAGGAATTATCAATCCGTAGTAACTTATATAAGTGCATTATCAGCACAAGATAATTTCGATTAACTTTTACATGATCTAGAGAACATTGTTGCTTTTCAATTTAAAGAACTTAATTATTCCATACTTCTTGAACTCTTTTCAATAGCATTTACTGTCCGTGTTCTGAGACTGCATATCCTGATATCTTGTCATTGAACGAATTATATTCGGGTATTGCGCTAGCAGGGTAATATTAAGATACCTGGTATATTGCGTTATGATATCGCTACGCTAAAATTTTCATTTCCCTGTAGTAATCGTGCCTAGGTAGGAATGGTGAAAAATGCAGGAACTGGCTACACAATGGTGGTCTATCTTTCATGTTGCGCAAACGTACAGTTGTTAGAAGCACTGGTGCTCCGTCGGGGATACTATTACTCGAATCAAGTAGATTACAAAATATGCTTACTTCAACTGTGTATATTCCATCTGCATTATAATAAAATCAGAGCATGAATTCAACAAAATCTTATACACTGTGCGAGAAAAAATCGGTACAAATTACTCGTATTTAAAAATCGTCAAAGAGTCAAAACTAAAAATAAACAACAAAATCACAATTAACATTCCGTATACGAACAGGAGGAAAATATCATCATTTAAATAATTAACTAGTGCGTAACAATTCAAATGAGTCAGACTTCACAAGTTAGGTTATGCTGTGTCATGTGTAATTGCGAGTACAGTGTCGTTTTGTTCATTGCCAGTAGATGGCTCTATGATCGCGAACAAGGCGGTGTTTAGAGTAGACTCAGAAAGATTCTATGGGGGTTAACATCAACAAGTTGACTTAGTAACAGGTCTGGTGCTTTTGAGTAATGTTTGATTATTTCAAACTCTTCGTAAATAGTTATTTTGTGTGATATTTTCATCTGGTGAAGCGGTGTGTGGTTGTCGATGGAAATTTTGTGCTGCGTCTCTTGTATGTGTTTATATACGAGTTTTTGTTCTTCAGATGTTCGCTGAAACGAATGCCTACTCTGCGCCCTGTCTGTCCGATGTAATGTTTATCACACTCGGGGCAATTAATTTTCTATATGCAACAGCGTGCTATAGAAAAAAAAACCCAATCGGTTTTTGTATTTGCTGATTTAATTACTTACTTTTTGAGGGCTCTTAAACGAAATTCTAATGTCATATTTCATTAAATTATTCTGTAATATATGAAGTGCGTCCTTGAAAATTTACGGAGGTGTATCTCATATTATTTTTATAATTAGGATATACCGTACGTTTCCCCGAACGCTAGGCATAGCATTTACGGAAGAACGGCAACATCGCTCTCCCCACCCGGCGTATTTGTCAGCGGTTCCCCGGTGCGCTCTTCGTGTGCTAGTAGCTAGTAGTTTGTTGTTCGCAGGACTGTGTGCGCTCGCTTTTGTGCTTCTTTTAGAAATGCACGTACATGGTGCATACATAATTTTTAAATTCTCTTTTATTGTCAGAAAATAATATGCAAAAATAAAAACGCTATTCACAAAAAAAATATAAATTAACTAATATTCTACTACGAATAAACAATTAAATAAACATTATTTTATCTCGGGCTCAAAGATTCCGCCTTGCGCTGCAAGACAGTATCCGAGCCGTTTGTAGAAGTTGTCCCTCACGCCAGAGAGCGTTTCGGCTGTTACAGTGTTGGCAGCTTCTGTAATTTTTGCCCTCAACTCCTGTAAATTATGTGCCCTATTGACTTCATCAACATAAATGGTATTTTTAATATAACTCCACAAGAAAAAATCGTTCAGAGACAGATCAGTTGTTCTTGGAAGACAACGAATGTCGCCTGTCCCACTAATAAGACGGTGAGGAAATGTGGTTGTTAAAAACTCTCGCACCCTGGCCGCGTTATGAGCAGGACAGTCGTCTTGCTGAAACCAAACATCATCCTGATCTACTCCGGGAAGGTTATAAATGGCGGGAAGTACTTGCTCTTGCAGCCAAGTAAGGTACTTCTGGGCGTTAAGAGATCCATCGATAAAGAATGGACCAACTAAATGATTGCCTAGAATACCAGTCCAAACATTTAGTTTTTCGGGATATTGAGTACGTAAAGCATAACTTCGGTTCTGATTTTGTTGAGCCCAATATCGAAGGATAACATAAATTATTATCTACCAGTCTTTCTGGAATCACATTAACAACAGCTCCCGTATCAATTTTGAATCTAATACTTTTATTTTAAATTTTTAATGTTATTTAGTCAATTAGCTGGTTCTCAAGTTGCGTTTCATAAAATCAGTTTCATTGTTAATACCTCAAATAAACAAGAAATTATATTGTAAATTTAAACAATGTAACATTTTAAACACATTTTATTAAAATGACCTAATTTATTACAATTCCTCTATTTCAATCGAAAATCCGGGCATTTATACTTTTTGCGTTTTCCACCACAACGTTTATATTCTCCTTTATGATTACTTCTCTCCCCTGTTGGAATGTATTGTTGCAGTTGAACGGGTTTGCCAGCATCTTGAATTAGTGCGTAAGTGGACAGTGTCGACTGTTGTTTCTTCGGCCATGCATATTCCCACCTTTTTAGCCAGCTCTTTCAATGTCTGATGATCTACAACTGCTAAACATTTCGTCTAAGTCTCTATTTTGCTCCAACAACTTTTGATGTAATTATTCGTTTGTAACACCACATATTATTAGGCTTCTACCGACACTGTCCTCCAGATCTTCAAATTCACAATTTTGTGCTTTGACTTTTATTATCGGTTGTAAATTGGTCATAGGTGTCATTTGAAACTTGTTTGCGAGTACAAAATTTATACCTTTTATAATCCACGTCTTTCTTTGTAAAAATGTTTCTTTAAATCGAAATATCAGATGACGTGTCATCAGAAGCTGAAATAAATTCCGTAACTGTGATATCAGAATCTCTGTGGTGTTCCAGTACTAAAATTCGAACCGGCAGTACTTCAGAATGAGGAATAGATCGAATAGCGGAGGGTATACGAGGTTAGGAGATATTCTGCCTATACTTCATGCCAATACTCTTTGTGTTGACCAGACAAAAAAAGCAGTTACTTGTGATGTCTGTAGGGGATATGACCACGCACATGGTGGGAAGTCATATGGTATAGGGTTTCCGGACTGTGGCGCAAGGCGGCGCCAGGTCCGATATGGCTTATTAGAACAAAATCTAATCCAAGATTATGTATTTGAAGGATTAAAATGAAAATAAGAATGTTTAAAAATAAGGAGGGTACCATTTTGCTAGAGCTATACAATGGCACCTTACACGTCGAAGAGGCAACATTTGAAGGTATTGGCAAAACCAAGCATGTGCTCCATGTAACAACCGATCACAGACTTTTTGTGGGCCTTTTCTGACTTTTCTCACACGGTGGTGATGATTTTTAAAAAAACAAAAGTAAATAAAGTATTTTTAATGAACTAAAATTTCAGCAGAACCAAACAACCTAAAAGAGATTGTAGGTTCATCATTCGTAAATCTGAACGCAACCAATTTGAAAGTTTCTCTTAAATTAGAACTTCAATTGAGCGGAATGGCGGGTAGCCTACGACAGAGCATCGATTGTATGGCAGAAACGTCAGAAGTTATAAATATTTTTTGAAAAACGTTTCGTTATTTAAACCGCGGTGCTCAGAGTACCATGGTGACGCAGAGTACCGTGGGGAAGCAAATCGCAGCTAGTAAGAGGTGGGGACCACCAAACTAAAATCATCAGGTCTTTTGGCCCCAGCTTGTAGATCATATCATACCATAATATAACTATAACTATAATATAACTTCGGACGTCGTCAGGAGACAGTGCGTTGAGCCGATATCAGAAGCAAAAGCACGCACGCGTAACCCTAATTGCCGGAATTAATCGGTAAACAATGCGCGCGTACGTGTCGGCATTCGTGCCGCCCGCAACTCGGATTGCCGCCACCAACGCTTCGTCGATCCCATGCCACCACCAGGGGGGCGCCGTTCGCGACACGATTACACGTCCGGTCGGTCTGTACCCGATATGCAAATAATCCAAAATTTGATTCAATTTTAGCATTGATTGCATCACGAAATGAATTATTCCTAATTCTCGACGCTAATCTAGCCGACACATCCGTGTTTCACGTTATTGTGTAATTATTATTATTGTAGTTATTGTCCGCTTGCCTGCCAGGCGAGTTATTAGCCGATGGACCGACGTTGTACAGGATGTTACATTCCTGTGCAGTTGCTTCAACCTATAGCGACCCTTGATATATTAGGTACGTAGAATGACACGCCCTGTATATCTCTCAGTATTCAGTCGACAAACAACGAACAACGACAAACATGGTCAAACATCAATAATTATGAATGTTGACCCACGATAACCAGGAAATAATTTTTTGTATAAATGGTTCTGGCCGTGAAAGCCTTTCTAATTATTAGTGAAGTATCTAGCTCATACTTCACTAACAGTTAGAAAGACTTCCTAGCTTCCCTGGTAACAGTTACAATAGGATAAGAAACTAACATTCTACAAATGGTTGTAGAAATAGTAAATATTAATTTAGAATGGTCCATGTCGTCAAAGGTATATTTTTTAATAAAAACCCTCCTTTTCTCTCTAAAATATATTTATTTTCTTACGTACCGCTTTCGTTTTGAAATATCTTTAGCCTAAATCTACAAAAATAGTATTGGTGGTAATAAAATAACTACATAATAATTTAATATTTAACTTACAGCCAGATCATTAAAAACACAAGCAACAATACCTGTCGTGTGAAAGACCAAGTGACACTTGACATACTGCTGGAAGTTTGACAAGACTGAAGACTCCAGTCAGCAGACAATAGACAAAAGGCGATCTGGCAGGTGACAAATCGACATAAACCGCCAAAATTACAACAACGGGACACCTGTATTACACCTGGGAAATTGAATTCGTTTTTTGCCAAAGTTGTGGCGACGTTACAAAATGTGAATACTAATATCGATGGGGCCATGGAATAGCTAAAAAAGAAAAATGTTGATAACCAACATTCATTCTATCTAAGAACGTTCGATGAATCAGAAGTATTGAAGGCTACTTCACGTCTTAAACCCAAAACAAGCCTTGACTGCAATGCACTAAATGTTAAAATATTAAAGATAATCGTGCCAGTGATTATTGAGCCTCTGACTAGAGTGATAAACGAATGTTTTCAATCTGGGGTATTTCCTACATCATTAAACAGAGCCGAGATACATCCCATTTACAAAAAGGGGGATCTAGCCAGCCCAGGAAATTACAGGCCGATCGCTATGTTGCCGGCTTTCTCAAAAATCTTCGAAGCATTACTTTTGACAGAGATGTCAAATTTCATATCAAAAAAAGGATTAATCGGGGAACATCAGCACGGATTTCGGAAACAAAAGTCTACCATCACTGCAATGCTCGAGGTAGTACATACGATTACTAATGCTTTCGACAACACCTCAAGTGGCATATTGTGACCTCCAGAAGGCTTTTGATAGTGTATCCCACTCGATATTGCTGGCAAAGCTAGAATGCTACGGCTTCAGAGTCATTCCGCTCCAGCTTTTGGGGTCATATCTGCAGAATAGAAGACAACGCGACACACTGAACGGGCAATTATCAGAGTGGAAAACAACTGCTACTGGAGTGCCGCAGGGTTCCATTTTGGGTCCCCTACTGTTTGTGCTATACATTGACGATGTAGTTTATAATACGGACAGTGATCGCTCATATCTTTATGCTGATGACTCATCATTTCTCAACATAGCCCAGAATAAAGGCGCAGTTTCCATCAAAACTGCGCGCAGTATGCGCCAAGCCGAGGACTGGTTTTCCACGAACGGATTACAGATGAATAATGACAAAACCCAAATACTTACTTACCAGGTACGGGCAATGAATGATGATGTTCCGGTCAGATTTCTTGGTGTGTGGTTCCAGTCAGACTTAAAATGGAAAAAGCACATTGAGGTAACCTGTAAAAGACTATCTACAGCAATTTATACGGTGAGACATCTGATGAAGGAAACTACCTACCAAGCGGCAATAACAGCATACTGTGCTAACTTCCACAGTCTCCTTATGTATGGTGTGCAGGTATGGGGCGCATCTCCGGGGGTTCAGGATGTCCTGTTGCTCCAAAAGAGGGTTGTACGAATTTTGTGTTCGGCGTCACATCTGGAGAGCTGCTGAAAACTGTTTAGGGATACTGGTGTAATAACAGTAATTGGGTTATATATACTTACCAGTCTTCAGTATGTTCATGATAACAAACACAGTCTAGCACTAAACAATCATTGGCACAATTACTACACTAGGAATGCCACTAAACTGCAAACGCCACATCATAGAATAAGCAGAGTGCAACATACAGCCGTATAATTGTTTGTGGTTACCAGAGCACTTGCAAATCAAAAAAGGTGATTCTCTTAGGACGGTTAGTGTAGCTCTGAGGTTTTACCAATAATAAACTAGATGTTGTTGTTCATATAGTTGTTTATTTATCGAAAACGGCCAAATTTTCGACTTGAGTCCAAGTCATCTTCAAAGGCATCGAAATTAAACATAAAACCTCCGTAATAGGTAGGGCGGATGTCGGCAATAGTGACACGGCAGCAAAAAACAACTAATTAACCCACAGGAATGAATTAAAATCATCACACCGCTAAAACATGTGACGGATAAGGCGAACGAATACATACATGTTTAGTTATTTTTTGCTGCCGTGTCACTATTGCCGACATCCGCCCTACCTATTGCGGAGGTTTTATGTTTAATTTCGATGCCTTTGAAGATGACTTGGACTCAAGTCGAAAATTCGGCCGTTTTCGATAAATAAACAACTATATGAACAACAACATCTAGTTTATTATTGGTAAAACCTCAGAGCTACACTAACCATCCTAAGAGAATCACCTTTTTTGTACAGCCGTATATAACGGAATTAAGTACTACAATATGCTGCCGAACCACATAAAGGAGCTACCGTCGATACAATTCAAAAAGTCGATAAATCGGCTGCTCAAGAACCATCCAATCTATACCATGGCTGAGTTCGAAGAAGTTTGCGATGCCAGCCACTGAAGTTTCCGATGCCAGTCGATGCCAGTCACTGAATTTTTTGGATATTTTTTTATTGATGTATTCCCTAAATATTAGTTTTGTTTTGATTTTTCTCGTCTATATTATGTAATATTGACTATACCTGCAATGCAGAATAAAGATCTATTCTATTCTATTCTATCAACAAGATGTAAGGAAGCTTAGTCAGTATAAAACCGCGTATTATAACATCATCGCCGCGAAGGCCAATTTGGATCAGGACTCGCACGCCGCGGCAAGTGCAAATATCGTCGCGACGCCTCATCGCCCGATTAAATTGCCAGCGTTGCAGTTACCAACGTTCGATAGCTCTCAAAACTTAACTCTAAACTGGCAATACTTTTTTGATACTTTCTCGTCTTTGATTCACGGCTGCAGATTATAATACCGCATGGCAATCACTATTAGAAAGATACAATGATACCCGCGTTTTGTCCCTCCATTATTTGGATTCACTTCTCAATTTAAACCTACTGACGTATTGCTCTTATGAAAATTTGCAGTTATTTTACAGCGTCGCTCATGATAATGTTCTTGCCTTAAGCAACTCTAAAATCCCGGACTTGTCAGTTTTTGTATTATTGTCATTATTATTGCGGAGCGTAGAAATTTGAGCTACGATTTGGAAGCAACCGTTTCCCACCGTCAATGATTGTTTTTGGCAATTCTTCGAGAGAATTGTCAGGCATTGGAGGTTTCTAAATATCATGTATCTTCTCGCCAAAGTTGTAGGTTCAAGGTAACCGTGCCAGTTACCAAACGCTCCCTTTACTCTGCAGAAAGCATCGGGAAGTGCCCGTGTTGTGGAGGATCTCACCGTTTATCGACTTGTGATAAAGTTTTAAAGTTTAACATCCCTGCGAGACGTGAGTTTGTAAGGAAGAGCAAACTGTGTTTTAATTGCTTCACTAAATCACCTATGATTAAGGATTGTCACTCCAAGTATACGTGTAAGGTTTGTAATGGCAAACACCACTCGCTATTACATTTTGATTCTGATAGAAATCGCACTCCGTCCCGCAACCCTAATCAAGTCTCTTCCGAATCGACTCTTTCTTACTCATTATCGTGTTCCACTCCCACCACTGTTTTGCTCGGCACTGCGGTCGCGCTGATCAAGGATGGTCATGGTAATTTTCAAAACATTAGATTAGTTATCGATTCGGGATCCCAACTCTCTTTTATTACGTCAAATTGCGTCAACCGTTTGAATTTGACTATAAATAAGAAAGGCAAGCCAATTTAAGGATTAGGCAATTCAAATATTTCTTGGACAGAAGGTAAAGTTTGGTGTGAATTGCTACCGACGCGAGCTTCACACTCTCTCTTGTCCACTCGCGCAGTAATCTTACCCAGGATCTCATCCGATCTACCCAATTCCCGTTTTCCACCTAGTTTGCGATCTGAACTCCAGCATTTAGTATTAGCAGATCCGGGCTTTGACACTCCCGGTCTCATTGATTTCTTGTTGGGTGCTGATTTATTCCCTCATATTCTCCAGGGTGCTACTCCTGTGTCATTCTCGTGTGGTTTGTCGGCAATAAGTACAGTATTTGGGTGGATTTTGTTGGGCAAAATTAAGGACGCTCCCTCTTCTTCAAACCCTGCAACTTCGTTGTTGGGTCTCGATCGTCTACAGGTCGATTTGAAGCAATTCTGGGAGGTTGAGGAGTCAACAATCCACGTTCCCAGTAACCCTGAATACATCGAGGTCGAGGAGCACTTTGTAAGGACTCACTATCGCACAAACGAAGGTCGCTACGTCGTTTCGCTACCCTTCAAGAACGGCGCCCTTTTGGAATTCGGAAATTTTGGTAAACTGCCACATAGTAATCTCAATCGTAATCGTCTCAATCGTAATCTTCCCGTACGTTTGGCATATAATTCCTTTATGAAGTATTATTGCGAATTGGTACACATGACGCGAACCACAAAAGGTGGATCGTATATAATTCCCCATCATTGTGTCTATATGAATCTCCAATCACTTTCGAAGATTCGTATAGTTTTCGATGGTTCCGCGAGACCTTGGCCTCCGTCGGACTCTACACGTTCATTAAATGATGTTTTACTGCCCGGACCAAAGTTACAGCGCGATGTTGGTGACATTATTTTGAGTTTTCGTTGCTACCAGATAGTGTTCACTAGTGATATTTACAAAATGTATCGCAAAATGCTGGTGGCCCCGCATGACTGCAAATTTCAACACATCCTATGGAGAGATGACGTCAGCAAACTCAGCTAGGAATATGAACACCAAACTTTAACGTGTGGCCTTGCGTGCGCCCCTTTCTTGCCCTTCGTGTTATTCAGCAGCTAGCGTCGGATGGACGGCATGATTTTCCCCATGCCTCTGAAATTTTGCGGAATGAGGTATACGCGGACGATATCGTCACCGGAGCCAACACGCTGGAGGATGCCCTTCGCTTGAAGAGTGAACTCGTTCAACTTTTAGGTAGCGGTGGTTTCACTCTCAAAAAATGGACCAGCAACTCCCCGGAATTTTTGGAACGGATTCCGGAAG
The DNA here is from genome assembly GCA_963966075.1 of Aphodius sticticus. Taxonomy (NCBI): domain Eukaryota; kingdom Metazoa; phylum Arthropoda; class Insecta; order Coleoptera; family Scarabaeidae; genus Aphodius; species Aphodius sticticus. Next base: position 41,839,342 of record OZ014507.1, on the reverse strand, counting down.
TAGGTCGTGAACCCTCTTTAAACATTACCTCGGGAGAGTTTTCATGTTTCAAAGTTTTAGGTATTCAATTTGATGCAGGATCAGATTCCTTTACTTTTAGCGTCTTCCCTACAGCGGAACTCCCCACTAAACGTACGGTCTTTTCCAATACTTCACGTATCTTTGACCCCTTAGGCTGGATTTCTCCTGTAGTTTTTTTCGCTAAACGTTTTACGCAGGAAATCTGGAAGTCAAATGTGAATTGGGATGATCCCCTCCCAGATTCTTTGTTAGGTTTGTGGTCTACTTTTCAGACACAACTTCCCAGGCTCTTCGAAGTGAAGATTCCCAGATTGATTCTTCCTGAATTTTGTTCTCGTTGTACGATTGTTGGATTTTGTGACGCTTTCCAGGATGGTTATGCCGCAGTGGTATATCTGCGTACGGAATCGAGGCATGATAGTGTTGCTTTGTTGACGGCTAAATATCGCGTCCCCTTTGCGGTCTCTCTAAATTCCCCGTCTAGAATTGTACGGTACTTTTATCGAAATTGCTCCAGTCACTACTGCCCTTATTCAAAAGATTATCAATTTCGCGGTTTGTGTTGTGTAGTGATTATACAATTGCCCTATCTTGGCTAAAAACGCCCCCATACAAATTGAAAACCTTTGTTGCGAACAGAGTTGTCGAGGTGACTAATACCACTCGGACAGACGATTGGCATCACGTCCAATCGAGTGCGAATTCAGCAGATTGCGCTTCACGTGATTTGTTGCCGGAGCAAATACTTTCCCATACGCTATGGTGGCAAGGGATATGTTGGATAGGTTGTGAAAACGTGTGGTTGTGTTCACCGGTGCTCCGCCAGTTATTGGACTTTTGTGAGATATTTTGTGGAACCAGAAATCTGAAATTTGCAAACGTGAAAACGTGTGGTTGTGTTCACCGGTGCTCCGCCAGTTATTGGACTTTTGTGACAGATTTTGTGGAACCAGAAATCTGAAATTTGCAAATTTGTAAATACTTGTAGACAGCCCGACTAGACGGGCTGTCTACAAGTATTTAAATAAATAAATAAATAAATAAATAAATAAAGTTTATTGTATACTAAGGTACAAAAGGTGAGTATAACACTAAATAGTGATTTAAAATACTACCCTTCATGAAATTGAAATTAAATTAAAACATATCTTCAAGGTGTAAAGATTGATTGAGGAGATCACGTTTGAGTGACCTCATCATTACCGAATGACTAGTGAATCCCATCGTATTCAGGACAGAGTTAATAATATATGAGGCAAGGTATGTGAATGATCTTCTGAAAGAGGACAGGCGATGCTCCGGTACAGATGCCATGGTAGACACGTGTCGAAGATCTCTGTCGTGGGCGGCGTTACGAAGTTGGATTCTTTCGGCCAAGTAAGGTGGAAGACCCTGGGCCACTGCCAATCGCACAACGCCAACGTAGTGCAGGAAGCGACGTTCACCCATCCGGAGCCAGCCATGATCCCGCAGAATCCCAGACATATGCTGACGTCGAGGACAACCCACAGCAAATGACATGCAGCTGTATTGGACGCTTTGCAGGCGGCGACTGCTGGCCTGGGTTAGGAACGGCCCATAAACGACATCCGCATACTCCAAACCGGACAGCACGAGGGAATCTGCAAGTTTGAGTTTAAGTTTAGTAGAAAAAACAGATTTAAACTGGTAAAGCATCCTCAGTCTGGCATATGCGCGTCGGCAAATACTGCCAACATGGGATTCAAAGGTTAGGCCACTGTCGATAATGACCCCCAAATTTCTCGCCTCGTCCACGATTGGAAGACTGATGCCATTGAGGTGAATCCTGACTTCTGAATTTCTGGCCGCAGCGACATCCTCGACACGTCCCCCAACGAAGAGCACCTGGCACTTGGTGGGGTTCAAGGAAAGAGAGTTGGAGGCTGCCCAGACATGAATTTGATGCAGGTCATCGTTGATGGCCGTCAAAGCTTGATTCATATTGTTCGTGGAGATGGGCGCATAGATCTGAATATCGTCAGCGTACATGTGGAGGCGACAGTGCTGAACTTTGCTAGGCAGATCCGCCGTAATCAGATTGAATAAGAGTGGACCAAGAACTGATCCTTGAGGCACGCCACTGTTGACCGTCGCCGCTTCGGAGATGCCTGAGTCATTAAGCCTCGTGCGAAACGATCTGCCACGGAGATAATCCCCAAACCAGCTCAGAACAGCATTCTCGATTCCGTAGTACTTCAGCCTGGCAAGAATACAAGCGGACGAAACGCTATCAAAGGCCTTTGACATGTCCAGCAAGACCAAAGCAGATGTCGAGTGGCTGGTGTGGGACGTGACAATATCGTCCAGAACACGCAGAAGTGCAGTCCTTGTTCCATAAGATCGCCTAAATCCCGACTGCATCGCTGGCAGAATTCTGTTGGACTCGAGATGCTGCACCAACTGCTCGTGGATGACAGACTCCGCAATCTTCGAAGTCACACATAATAGACTAATAGGTCTAAAATCACTGAACTCAGACGGAGAGGGCCTTTTGGGAATTGGCCTCACTAACGCTCTCCTCCAAAGTACCGGAAAAGCGCCCACTTCTAGGGAATAGTTTATAATGTGGGTTAAAGGCTGAGCACAGACAGCAACCGAGAGCTGTTTACCTATGTTTTGTCCCGTCATACACTACCTTAACCGTGGCCCTCTTGTTTGTCTGATAGGTCACCCAGAAAGGCCGTTGGGCAAAAGAAATGTGTCCCTGTTTCTCCTAAATTGTAGATATAAAGAAATAATGAGGTTGTAGATATAAAATTGTATATTTATATACTTATATACACACTTGGTCCGAATTAGAAGAGGTGCGCTTGGAATTTCTAAACAGCAAAGTAAAAGTCAAAACGGACATAACAGAAATAGATAGAATAACAAGACTAGGTAAAAAAACGGAAAACAAAATAAGACCAATACTAGTGAAATTCCTAGCTACCAGGAAAGTATATGAAGTGCTGGGGAATAGAAAAAATCTGAAGGACACTAAAACATATCTGACATTCCCGAAGAAGCCATAGAAGAGAGAAGGAAACTGATCCCTGTCATGCTGCACTTAAGACAAAATCACCACGCAATTATAAAAGGCCACAAATTAATAGTCGCCAAAAAAATAATGGACAGTAATGAAATCGAACACATTGCGCAACAGCTCACAGGAAGAAAAAGGAACCGCGCAAAAATTACCGACACACGAGAAAATGCTGTTGATATAAGAACAAAGAAGTCGAAAGAAATACAAGGAAGACCGAGATCTTACTCGCAATCCCAGCAACGTAAACCAGCACCCGAAGAATCCATGAAAAACTACCTTCTAAATACGAAGATAAAACAACCTGCAACGACCAATACGGAGGCAAAACCGAAAAATGTAGAAGCCTCTACTTCAACCACGTAGCAACTACAGACCATTAGTGTCGAAACCAATAAGCAGACCCTGGCAATGCAAATGGACAAATAATTGGAAACCGAGACAACCAGCACACAAAGGAAAATTAACAAAAAACTGAAAACCGCATTACAAAGCAAAATAATGATAGAAGATATACAACCAACACAACAAACAAATGAATGAAACAAAACAAAAACAACTACTTCCATACACATCTCTCAAGCCGGCCGGTCACCGTGAGAGATTACGGCCAATCGCCCCCCACTACGTACCAGGCTCAAAACAAAAACAGCCCAATACAAAGACTACAGCAAAACTATTACGCATACTCCCTGAATGTAAGAACTATCCAAGAAGAAAACTAGCAATAGAACTAGAAGTCGCCGTCAGCAAAATAAACGAGGATATATTAGGTACCTATGGCAGAAACAAGAAGAAACTACTAATCTATAAATGAAAGAAAATCAGGTATCATTTTCTGCCACACAGAAGCGGTAAAAGTGCAGTATGGTATCGGCTTCTTAATACACCCGAAGTGGCGAAACGCAATAAAAGAGTTCAAACCCATATACGAAAGAATAGCTCTACTACGATTAGAGATAAAGCACAAGATGTATTATACAACCTTACGCACCAACCGCAACGTCGTCAAATCAAAATATAGAGGAATTTTATAACAGATTAGAGAGAACACTTAACGAAGTCAACGAAGAAAAGCATGTCATGTTGATGGGTGATTTTAATGCCGGAGTGAGACAGATAGAACATGAAGAAGATTCTGCAGTGGGAGAATTCAATTACGGGAGAAGAAACGAACGAGGAGAGATGCTAGTAAATTTTGCCCTAAGCCAACAATTGAAGATTATCAACACATTCTTCAAGAAAAGATAAAGCAAAAAATGGACGTAGGTACAAATCGCCAATCGGTCAGAAATTCGAACTAGACTACCTACATAATAACGAAATCCACAAAATGGATAACAAACTTCGAAATACTTAACAACGTGCAGTTCGACACAGACCACCGGCTAATAAGATGTACTATACCGATTAAAGATACCAAGACAAGACCCTTCATACTACACCAATTGCCTAAAATAACATCGTAGTGAACGTCAGCCCAATTAATCCTCATACGTAAAATAACAAACACAGAAAAACTAAAAGAAACCCTAAGTAGAAAATTCGAAAACTGGAAAGTAATACTACCCAAATTCTCATCAATACAGAATGTATATGATTATATAGAAGCACAAATCAAAAATAGCGTGTATGAAACGTCAGAAAAGTTAACCAATTTAAAAAAAAAGACAAACTAGCCGAACAAACACACTTACTAATTGCGGAGAGGGAGATACAAAAAAGAAAGCAAGTTAAAACAGCTGAAGAGGAGATTGACTTTAAAAATATCAAGAAACAAGTAAAGAAAGCCATACGCAAAGATCTCTACGATCATAAAATAAAAATAGCAGAGGAAAAATTAGGTATAGGTACATGGCGCTGTGAATAAAATGAACAAATTACTATTTACTGGCAAAAACTGGATAAGTAATGTAAAAAACAAAGACTCAAATATCGAAACAAACAGAAGGAACATCTTATTGGCAGCAAATAGCTTTTATAAGAACTTATACCAAAATACATCTTCATATAGAAACTCCCTTAACATCGAACAGGACAACATGGAACCAAAACCAGAAATAATGAAATCAGAAATAACGAAAGCGATAAACAAATTAAAAAACGAAAAAACACCAGGATGGTTATGCCGCAGTAGTATATCTGCGTACGGAATCGAGGCATGACAGTGTCATGATAGTGTTGCTTTATTGAAGGCTAAATCTAGCGTCTCCCCTTTGCGGTCTCTCTCAATTCCCCGTCTGGAATGGTACGGTAGTTCTATCGAAATTGCTCCAGTCACTACTGCCCTTATTCAAAAGATTATCAATTTCGCGGTTTGTGTTGTGTAGTGATTATACAGACAAACTATCCGAACAAACACACTTACTAATTGCTGAGAGGGAGATACAAAAAAGAAAGCAAGTTAAAACAGCTGAAGAGGAGATTGACTTTAAAAATATCAAGAAACAAGTAAAGAAAGCCATACGCAAAGATCTCGACGATCATAAAATAAAAATAGCAGAGGAAAAATTAGGTATAGGTACATGGCGCTGTGAATAAAATGAACAAATTACTAATTACTGGCAAAAACTGGATAAGTAATGTAAAAAACAAAGACTCAAATATCGAAACAAACAGAAGTAACATCTTATTGGCAGCAAATAGCTTTTATAAGAACTTATACCAAAATACATCTTCATACAGAAACTCCCTTAACATCGAACAGGACAACATGGAACCAGAACCAGAAATAATGAAATCAGAAATAACGAAAGCGATAAACAAATTAAAAAACGAAAAAACACCTGGTGAAGACGGAATTACAAACGAAATAATAAAAGAGGCAAAAACCCGCTTCATTATTTGTTTAACAAAATTCTTATATCAGAACGTATCCCTAACCAATTTAAGAGGAAATAATACTGTTGCACAAAAAAGGACCAAAAAACGACATAAAAACTATCGTCCTATAAGTTTGATCTCTGCTGTTTACAAACTATTTGCCACGGTGTTACAAGAACGCCTAACGATGAAGCTAGATAGCGAACAACCGCCAGAGCAGTCAGGATTTCGAAAAGGATTTTCCACAACAGAACATCTCCAGTGAATAAACCAAATAATTGGGAAAACAATGGAGTATGGTATTCCTAGCTACGCGGCTTTCGTGTATTTTGAAAAGGCATTCGATACAATAAGCCACACCGCAGTAATGGAAGCGTTAAAACAAAATGCAGTGTCGCAAAAATATATCCGCTTTCTTATTAACATATATAAGGACTCCGAAGCACACATCAAAATGGAAAAGAACGGGCCACAATTCAAATTAAATCGGGGAGTAAAGCAAGGCGACCCGCTATGTCCAAAGATATTGAACTGCGTACTGTAGTGCATTTTTAGAACATTGGATTTCAAGGACCTAGGCATACGCATAGGTACTGTTTGCAAAAAATTCTCATATATACATATATATATATATATATACTAAATTTACTAAATACTAAATACTACTACTATATATATATATATCGAAATAAACACTAACTAAATCGATGTTCGATATTCTCCTACTGGTGCTATTGGGTTAATGATCAAAGTCTAACATCCGAATTTGACAGTTCCTTGTATACTTATTGTTTGAGGTTATTGCCAAGTTTATATATATATATATATATATATATATATTTGACAACTAAGAAAACATATATTTATTTCTTTGAATTATTTGAAACAATTTTTGTTTTGCTCTCTTCTATGAGAGAGGTTTAGCGTTGAAGCAGTTTTTAGTGCCCATCTCCAGAGCGAGCATACAATAGGTCTGTTCGCGGTAACAAAATGTACCGTTTGAAAACAGGTGGTTGTGATGGACCAATACAACATTTCGCTATGATACGTTTACTCTTCTCACGCTGATACATCTGCTCTATGGTAACCAACGGTTTTCATTTTTACCGCGAACACAGCTATTATTAATTAAAATTATAAAACTAACTAACCCGCACAAATATCAATAGTCAAAACCTAAAATATGCTATTAGTTAGTTGGTTTATATTTTCAAACCATCCTTAAGAATTTGCGAACAAATTAAATAGAATTTTTAGAATAGCATATCTGGTTAAAATTTGTCGGATACTAATTATTGATTTAATTTTATAAGATAATTTAGATCTACTGTTGCTTCAGAAAGGGTACACAGTAAAACCCTTCTAATTACAACGTCTCTAAAGCAAAGTAAAGACTCCGCCATTAAAGTCAACTTAATTTCTAGTTCCTTAACTTTTATAGACCCTTTCGGATTGTTCACTTCGGCTTCGTATCCAATTTCATTTTACAATCATTCTTATTGGACGTACATGACTTAATTCCTAACGTTACACTTTATTGCTTTTGGGAGTAATTTTAGTTTATTTAAAGTGTAACAAAGGCAGTCAGTAACCTTCGTAAATATGGTTAAACATTGAACACGGTCGGACAAAATCCTTTGCCTTAATTTTAAGTTAAACGGGAAAGCAAATATAGCCGGGTTTAATCGTAAGATGTACCTACATACCTATTAATAAGTAATAATAAAATTACCTTTATTTAAAACAATAGTTTACATAAATGGTAAATAATGTAAAATTACTTACAATTTATCTGGAAGTGTATCTATATTAGGATAGATATTATTTTTCCATCACAGATTTTTTTTCACGGAACCCTCTAGTTTTATTCTAGTCTTAACTAATCTCAGGAAGAAGTACAGGTCGGGCATAAGCGGCACAACTTTTGCAAAATGAAAATCATTGTTGCCAAATTTTTTTGCTATTTTTTTACTAAAAAATCGATTTTTTCCATTGTTAGTTTTTGTGATACCGAGGTTTCTGTTGCTTTGTTAGTATCCGAGATATAGTGGTGTGCCGCTGACGTGCCGGCAACTCAGAGGCGCACTATGTATAAAACAAATGAATTTGAAAAATTAGAACAGCCTATATTTTGTTGCAAATTTTTTGCTAATTTTTTACCAAAAAAGACTTTTTCTTGCTTTGTTATTTTTCGAGATATAGGGGTAGGTTACTGACGTACTGGCAACTCGGCTTTTTTATAAAAAAATATTTTTAGTTTTCTAGATATACAGGCTGTCCCATGATTGTTGCCGAGTACATTAATGGTGTTAAGACATCGAAATACACGAATATTCCATATCGAAAGGTTGTGGATAAATAATCATTACTCTATAGACAGAAAATATTTTTACAACGGCGTACCAATACAAACTTTTTCAATGGGACAGAAAATTTGTATCCTAATCGTTTTGAGTTTTATCAACTGTTTCCGAGATATTGTGAAATTAATGTAATAAACGTATATTTTTCAAAAAAATAATACCGAGAACTTATTTTGGATAGTAAAAATATCAAACTTTTTGACAGTTATTTTTGATTTGCGATTACAATAGACTCATCCCGAGTAACTGGAGGTCTGCTAACTGTCAGATTGTGACATACCTCACACGATCAGTAAACCAGCATTCCGAAAAGCCCAATTTCAACAAGCGCACAAATATAATGAAATAGAAATAGAAATAGATTTATTGAGCCACCAGATCTTACACTACAGACATCGGCCAAGTCAAAATAAGCAATATGCAGAATATATAAATACTGTACATGACAAATACAATCAATTTAACATGAAATCACGAAAAACCAGTCGCAGTTTAAAATCAAGAAACAAACTTGTAACAAAACTATACATTAAAAATCTGATGTGGCCAGGCACATGACTTTATCATACTATATATAAAATTAATAATTTAGCTGCATGAGATTCTATTTGATCGAGATCGCCTATGTCTGCATTAAAATAAAACTAGTAGAACTAGACAGGTATTATGTCGATTAAGCTGCGTTCGGATATTGTACACCGTTGACACCGGGTACACCGTTCAAATGACACTTACGTGTTATTGGGTGTAAAAGTGACGGTGTACAATATCCGAACGCAGCTTATATTGACAGTAGGTGTTGTCAAAATCATGTCAAAACATTAGCCTGACATTACCTGCAGTCATTAGAATCATAATTTCTGACATATTCTGGCTACTAGTTTAAATGCAGTACGACCGATCTCTAAATAGAATTTGCTCATGCAACTATACTATTGATTGTACCAAAAAATGTCATAGTCATAAATTATTCACAATTTCCTCATGTTTAATTTATTATTTAACTATTTCAAGGTGAATGCGACAAAAAGTACCTCGGTACTTTTTACTCGTAGGATCCGAGGCAACCCAGAGCCGCTAGTTCTGCACGAGGAGGAGATTCCATGGCAAACACAAGCGAAGTACTTGGGTGTCATTCTGGACCGACGGCTGACCTGGAGTCCGCACGTCAAAGCCTTGGCGAACCGAGCGAAAGCAGCGTTAGTCGCCCTCTATTCTCTGATAAACAGGCGCAGTAGGTTGGATCCTACACGTAAGATTCGACTCTACAACGCCGTTATTAGGCCTACGATGACTTGCGCTTGCCCAGCTTGGGGATACGCGGCTAAGACACAAATGCGACAACTACAGGTCATCCAAAACAAGTCTCTCAGAATGGCATTCGATGCTCCGCGGTTTGTCAGGAACACCACTCTTCACGAAGACGCCCAGATGATAACCATCGACGAATTCGTGCGAGAGACTGCAGAAAAAATGTCCTCGAACCTCGAGGAACATTCGAATCCCCTATTACGGGGGATGTTACCGTACGACACAGAAAACTTGCGGTATAAACGCCCAAGGGTTCTGCTCGATCGTCCGGTGTAAACCACTCAGATTTATTCTTCTAGCCCAAGATTCCGATACACTTTTTCTTTAAATTTTCTAACATTCAATTTCTGTTTTAGATGCTCAAACCTAACATTTTGACATAATATTTTTCTAGCCCGGCATTCAAGTGCCCGTCCCCCCCAAACAAACATCAGTCATGATTCCAGTTGAAAGTGCAACCCCAGCACCCCCATTTATACTTCCATCTTCGTTATTAATTACTTTAGATTAAGAGGGTTTTTTAGGTACCTCGATATCTTGTCTGTTCAAAGGTCAAAGGCCGTCACGTCAGTGGGGACACAGACACACAGACACAGACACACAGACCAGCTCCGAGTACGCGACAGACCGGCACACATACAGCGAGTAGACAGTCACAGTGGGTGCAGACGTTCCAAGACCTCAGCTACCTACGAGAGCCAGACTACCTACGAGACCCCGACTTGGTTCTTCTTAGAACCTTCGAACCAACTTCTGTTGCTTGTTCTTTTTAGAACAAGTATTAGTATTAGTTTTTAATTTTTCTGCTTCACTAGATTTTTCTAGTATTTCTAGGCCTGACTTTGCCATGGAGGCGGCAAAGCCAAAGAAGCCGCGGAGGGCGCGGAAAGTCAAGTTGGAGCTCTGCGACCCAGCATCCCAACCCGAAACACCGGTGCCAACCCTGGTGTCCCTAAAGGAAGCGGAGAAGGTGATGGCGGACGCACTGAAAGTCCCGGTACCCGGCGAGGACGACGAAACGGGCTTTACCGTAGTCGCAAGAAGTGCGAAACCGCATACCGGCGTCGACACCCCACGGACGGCCCCGAGAGACACCCGAGTTCCCCCGATCGTCATCCGCAAGAAAACCGACTGGCCCGAAGTTATGGCGTACATGAGGCGCAACAACATCACCTACAAAAAGGCAAAGCTGACCAAGGACGGGATCAGCATCCACCTCGAGATGAAGGAAGGTTTCAAACTGTTGAAACTGTACGCTACGGCTCAGGGCATCCAGCACCACTCGTACGCGCTCACCGAAGAAAAACCACTTAAAGTGGTTTTCAGAGGAGTGCCGACGGAATTCTCAGAAGAGAAGATCATCGCGGATCTACGTTCCCAAGGTTTCAGTCCGTACGGTGCTTACCGCCTTCGAATGGGTGCCAGAAGACAGCCTATACCGCTAGTCTTGGTATCCCTAAGAAAAACGGACCAAGCCAAGGAGATCTTCGACGCCAAGACCTTACTTGGACTGGACGTGGCCGTGGAATCGGCGCGAAGGAAAACAGAAGTAGGTCAGTGCCACAGATGTCAGGCGTTCGGACACGCCCAGCGAGGATGCAACCGTGATAAAGTGTGTGTGAAGTGCAGTGGTGCCCATTACCGGGTGGATTGCGACGCCCCAGCGGAAGCCCCACCGAAGTGCGGAAACTGCGGATCGCAACACACCGCTAATTTCACGGGATGCGTCAAACACCCAAAGAACAACAAGGTAAGTGGACTTAGTTACGCTAATGTAGTGTCCACTAACACCCATGTGGCGGCAAAGCAACCAACCGTGAAAGCGGCGGCGCTGACACAAAACAAACCAAAAGTAACCTCAAACCTAATCCCAGCAAAGCAACCGACCGTCGCAAGCCCGAAATTGCCTAGCCAATCCCTAACACCCATCCCGTCGTGTTCGCAGGTACAAAAACCAGAGGCCCCAACGGCCAGTTCATCGGGAAATACGACTACTAAGAAGAGGGAGTCAAAAAGCAAGAAGAACAGTGCTAAAAAAACAAGTGCCAAGTGAAAAAGTGTCAGTTAAATAAGTGCCAAGTAAACAAATGTTTTGTGGAAAAGTGACAAGTGAAAAAGTGACAAGTGAACCAGTGACAAACACCGACCGACCGGACCTTCTGAAGCTGTTCACGGTGTTGTTTAAAATCTTCGAAGAATGTTATAGCGCGAACGCTGACATTCTGGGGGTTTTTAGTTAAACACGCATCGGAGTTGCAGACCGCCCTCAAACGTTAATGGAGAGAAGACCAAGAATCCCATGTTCCTTACAGTTGGTATTTTGGAACGCGAACTCAGTTGTCAACCGTGTTGCGGAACTACGCGAATTTGCGGAGAGGTTTAACCCCGACGCAATCCTAATTTGCGAGTCGCACATGCGGGCTGGCGACAATCCACGCGTGCCAAACTACCGATTGTACAGAAAGGATCGACAGGGTGCGAGAGGAGGCGGTACTGCAATCTTCGTGAGAACAAGCTTGGACCACTACGAGGACCAACTCCCAGAACTCGAACATCTAGAAGCGAACGCCGTCGTTGTGAAGACTACTGCCGGTCTCTTGAGATTGGTAGCGGCCTACAACGCCCCCGCGAGACGCATCTTAGAGAACGACCTGAGGGCAGTTTTGGACACGGACAAAGGGGTTATCATCGCCGGAGACCTGAACTCGAAGCACCCATCTTGGAACTCTCGAAACCAGAACCGCAATGGTAAGATACTTCACGATCTTGTAGAATCTTGGGACATTCAAGCCGACGCGCCACCGGAACCTACGCACTTCCCGACCAACGGAAGACCGGATGTTTTGGACATGGTCATCATGCGTGATGTTGGATTGGGGCACCAACTAACAGCGCTGAATGAGCTGAGCTCGGACCACAATCCGGTTCTACTTGATTTGGGAGATATCCAGGACAACCTCATTCCAGTAATGAAGAACGTCATCGCTTGGCCAGCCTACACCGAACACCTACCTGGAGGATACGATTGGACCGATTCGACTCATAGAAGATATCCCGGAACTGGAACAAGCTGTAGAAAGCTTTACAGAACGGATAGAAGCCTCCCTTCGATCAGCAACGAACCGAATCCCCGTACGGAACCAACGGCGCGCCCTACCAGCGGCAGTACGAAAACTGATACGCGAGAAAAACAGGGCTAGAAGAGCGCGGCAACGAAATTGGGACCCAGTCGAGAGGGAAACATACGAGCGTCTCACAAGACAAGTCCGGCGGGAGCTGGACGAATGTCGATTCGCTGCTTTCGATGCCAAACTGGACGCCCTGAACGAAGAGGACCAAAACTCGACGTGGAAACTGATCCGATCGCTGAAAGGCGGCACCCGAACGATGCCACCCATACAGGTTCTGCCGGTATGGCGTTTACTAACGAGGATAAAGCGGAGGCCTTCGCTGATACCTTCGAAAGACAGTTCACCCTGAACGACGACAACGATGACGACGACGAGCACGTCGACAACGTTGAACGTCTAGTAAGACAGAGAATGTCCGATGAAGATGATCAACCGATCGCCCCTGCCAGTCCAACCGAAGTTAAACAGGCCATCGCCAGGTGCAAGAAACGGAAGTCTCCAGGAGCTGACGGGATCGGGAACGCTGCGCTGAAAGCTATGCCTAAGAAGGCTATTGACGCCCTGACCGGTATTGTGAATGCAGTACTGCGCCTCCGCCATTTCCCTGAAAAGTGGAAGTGCGCGGATGTGATTGCTATTCCCAAGCCCGGTCAGAGCCGCACTTTCCCGCAGAACTACCGACCGATCACTCTACTACCAACACTCGGCAAGATCACGGAACGGATAATCCTAACAAGGCTACAAGATATCGTCGAAGAACTCGAGATCATACCAGACGAACAGTTCGGATTTCGCTCAGGACATTCCACCTCCCTTCAGGTACTACGCCTCGTGGAACACATCACCGACGCATACAACCGCCGCGAGCACACGGTCGCGGTTTTCCTGGATATCTCGAAAGCGTTCGATAAGGTATGGCACAATGGTTTGCTTAATAAAATGTTTGTTTCAGGTATTCCGGTATTCCCCTCGTTTAGTTCAATTAGTCGGATCATACATCTCCCGTAGGTCTTTCCGAACTAAGCTGAACCGAACGAGGTCAAGCGAACGAATCCTAACTGCCGGAGTCCCTCAGGGCTCGTTGCTATCGCCGTTACTTTATAGTATCTACGTTAGTGACTTGCCCCGAACACAGGGAACCGAGTTAGCGATGTACGCCGACGACGTTTGCATCTTTGCGCGCTCAATGTCTCCGGACCTTGCGGCGCGCAGAGTGCAAAACGCCCTCTCGGTGTTGGAGCGCTCCTTCGCGACTTGGCGAGTCAAGGTGAATGCGATAAAAAGTACCTCGGTACTTTTTACTCGTAGGATCCGAGGCAACCCAGAGCCGCTAGTTCTGCACGAGGAGGAGATTCCATGGCAAACACAAGCGAAGTACTTGGGTGTCATTCTGGACCGACGGCTGACCTGGAGTCCGCACGTCAAAGCCTTGGCGAACCGAGCGAAAGCAGCGTTAGTCGCCCTCTATTCTCTGATAAACAGGCGCAGTAGGTTGGATCCTACACGTAAGATTCGACTCTACAACGCCGTTATTAGGCCTACGATGACTTACGCTTGCCCAGCTTGGGGATACGCGGCTAAGACACAAATGCGACAACTACAGGTCATCCAAAACAAGTGTCTCAGAATGGCATTCGATGCTCCGTGGTTTGTCAGGAACACCACTCTTCACGAAGACGCCCAGATGATCACCATCGACGAATTCGTGCGAGAGACTGCAGAAAAAATGTACTCGAACCTCGAGGAACATTCGAATCCCCTATTACGGGGGATGTTACCGTACGACACAGAAAACTTGCGGTATAAACGCCCAAGGGTTCTGCTCGATCGTCCGGTGTAAACCACTCAGATTTATTCTTCTAGCCCAAGATTCCGATACACTTTTTCTTTAAATTTTCTAACATTCAATTTCTGTTTTAGATGCTCAAACCTAACATTTTGACATAATATTTTTCTAGCCCGGCATTCAAGTGCCCGTCCCCCCCAAACAAACATCAGTCATGATTCCAGTTGAAAGTGCAACCCCAGCACCCCCATTTATACTTCCATCTTCGTTATTAATTACTTTAGATTAAGAGGGTTTTTTAGGTACCTCGATATCTTGTCTGTTCAAAGGTCAAAGGCCGTCACGTCAGTGGGGACACAGACACACAGACACAGACACACAGACCAGCTCCGAGTACGCGACAGACCGGCACACATACAGCGAGTAGACAGTCACAGTGGGTGCAGACGTTCCAAGACCTCAGCTACCTACGAGAGCCAGACTACCTACGAGACCCCGACTTGGTTCTTCTTAGAACCTTCGAACCAACTTCTGTTGCTTGTTCTTTTTAGAACAAGTATTAGTATTAGTTTTTAATTTTTCTGCTTCACTAGATTTTTCTAGTATTTCTAGGCCTGACTTTGCCATGGAGGCGGCAAAGCCAAAGAAGCCGCGGAGGGCGCGGAAAGTCAAGTTGGAGCTCTGCGACCCAGCATCCCAACCCGAAACACCGGTGCCAACCCTGGTGTCCCTAAAGGAAGCGGAGAAGGTGATGGCGGACGCACTGAAAGTCCCGGTACCCGGCGAGGACGACGAAACGGGCTTTACCGTAGTCGCAAGAAATGCGAAACCGCATACCGGCGTCGACACCCCACGGACGGCCCCGAGAGACACCCGAGTTCCCCCGATCGTCATCCGCAAGAAAACCGACTGGCCCGAAGTTATGGCGTACATGAGGCGCAACAACATCACCTACAAAAAGGCAAAGCTGACCAAGGACGGGATCAGCATCCACCTCGAGATGAAGGAAGGTTTCAAACTGTTGAAACTGTACGCTACGGCTCAGGGCATCCAGCACCACTCGTACGCGCTCACCGAAGAAAAACCACTTAAAGTGGTTTTCAGAGGAGTGCCGACGGAATTCTCAGAAGAGAAGATCATCGCGGATCTACGTTCCCAAGGTTTCAGTCCGTACGGTGCTTACCGCCTTCGAATGGGTGCCAGAAGACAGCCTATACCGCTAGTCTTGGTATCCCTAAGAAAAACGGACCAAGCCAAGAAGATCTTCGACGCCAAGACCTTACTTGGACTGGACGTGGCCGTGGAATCGGCGCGAAGGAAAACAGAAGTAGGTCAGTGCCACAGATGTCAGGCGTTCGGACACGCCCAGCGAGGATGCAACCGTGATAAAGTGTGTGTGAAGTGCAGTGGTGCCCATTACCGGGTGGATTGCGACGCCCCAGCGGAAGCCCCACCGAAGTGCGGAAACTGCGGATCGCAACACACCGCTAATTTCACGGGATGCGTCAAACACCCAAAGAACAACAAGGTAAGTGGACTTAGTTACGCTAATGTAGTGTCCACTAACACCCATGTGGCGGCAAAGCAACCAACCTTGAAAGCGGCGGCGCTGACACAAAACAAACCAAAAGTAACCTCAAACCTAATCCCAGCAAAGCAACCGACCGGCGCAAGCCCGAAATTGCCTAGCCAATCCCTAACACCCATCCCGTCGTGTTCGCAGGTACAAAAACCAGAGGCCCCAACGGCCAGTTAATCGGGAAATACGACTACTAAGAAGAGGGAGTCAAAAAGCAAGAAGAACAGTGCTAAAAAAACAAGTGCCAAGTGAAAAAGTGTCAGTTAAATAAGTGCCAAGTAAACAAATGTTTTGTGGAAAAGTGACAAGTGAAAAAGTGACAAGTGAACCAGTGACAAACACCGACCGACCGGACCTTCTGAAGCTGTTCACGGTGTTGTTTAAAATCTTCGAAGAATGTTATAGCGCGAACGCTGACATTCTGGGGGTTTTAGTTAAACACGCATCGGAGTTGCAGACCGCCCTCAAACGTTAATGGAGAGAAGACCAAGAATCCCATGTTCCTTACAGTTGGTATTTTGGAACGCGAACTCAGTTGTCAACCGTGTTGCGGAACTACGCGAATTTGCGGAGAGGTTTAACCCCGACGCAATCCTAATTTGCGAGTCGCACATGCGGGCTGGCGACAATCCACGCGTGCCAAACTACCGATTGTACAGAAAGGATCGACAGGGTGCGAGAGGAGGCAGTACTGCAATCTTCGTGAGAACAAGCTTGGACCACTACGAGGACCAACTCCCAGAACTCGAACATCTAGAAGCGAACGCCGTCGTTGTGAAGACTACTGCCGGTCTCTTGAGATTGGTAGCGGCCTACAACGCCCCCGCGAGACGCATCTTAGAGAACGACCTGAGGGCAGTTTTGGACACGGACAAAGGGGTTATCATCGCCGGAGACCTGAACTCGAAGCACCCATCTTGGAACTCTCGAAACCAGAACCGCAATGGTAAGATACTTCACGATCTTGTAGAATCTTGGGACATTCAAGCCGACGCGCCACCGGAACCTACGCACTTCCCGACCAACGGAAGACCGGATGTTTTGGACATGGTCATCATGCGTGATGTTGGATTGGGGCACCAACTAACAGCGCTGAATGAGCTGAGCTCGGACCACAATCCGGTTCTACTTGATTTGGGAGATATCCAGGACAACCTCATTCCAGTAATGAAGAACGTCATCGCTTGGCCAGCCTACACCGAACACCTACCTGGAGGATACGATTGGACCGATTCGACTCATAGAAGATATCCCGGAACTGGAACAAGCTGTAGAAAGCTTTACGGAACGGATAGAAGCCTCCCTTCGATCAGCAACGAACCGAATCCCCGTACGGAACCAACGGCGCGCCCTACCAGCGGCAGTACGAAAACTGATACGCGAGAAAAACAGGGCTAGAAGAGCGTGGCAACGAAATTGGGACCCAGTCGAGAGGGAAACATACGAGCGTCTCACAAGACAAGTCCGGCGGGAGCTGGACGAATGTCGATTCGCTGCTTTCGATGCCAAACTGGACGCCCTGAACGAAGAGGACCAAAACTCGACGTGGAAACTGATCCGATCGCTGAAAGGCGGCACCCGAACGATGCCACCCATACACGGTTCTGCCGGTATGGCGTTTACTAACGAGGATAAAGCGGAGGCCTTCGCTGATACCTTCGAAAGACAGTTCACCCTGAACGACGACAACGATGACGACGACGAGCACGTCGACAACGTTGAACGTCTAGTAAGACAGAGAATGTCCGATGAAGATGATCAACCGATCGCCCCTGCCAGTCCAACCGAAGTTAAACAGGCCATCGCCAGGTGCAAGAAACGGAAGTCTCCAGGAGCTGACGGGATCGGGAACGCTGCGCTGAAAGCTATGCCTAAGAAGGCTATTGACGCCCTGACCGGTATTGTGAATGCAGTACTGCGCCTCCGCCATTTCCCTGAAAAGTGGAAGTGCGCGGATGTGCTATTCCCAAGCCCGGTCAGAGCCGCACTTTCCCGCAGAACTACCGACCGATCACTCTACTACCAACACTCGGCAAGATCACGGAACGGATAATCCTAACAAGGCTACAAGATATCGTCGAAGAACTCGAGATCATACCAGACGAACAGTTCGGATTTCGCTCAGGACATTCCACCTCCCTTCAGGTACTACGCCTCGTGGAACACATCACCGACGCATACAACCGCCGCGAGCACACGGTCGCGGTTTTCCTGGATATCTCGAAAGCGTTCGATAAGGTATGGCACAATGGTTTGCTTAATAAAATGTTTGTTTCAGGTATTCCGGTATTCCCCTCGTTTAGTTCAATTAGTCGGATCATACATCTCCCGTAGGTCTTTCCGAACTAAGCTGAACCGAACGAGGTCAAGCGAACGAATCCTAACTGCCGGAGTCCCTGAGGGCTCGTTGCTATCGCCGTTACTTTATAGTATCTACGTTAGTGACTTGCCCCGAACACAGGGAACCGAGTTAGCGATGTACGCCGACGACGTTTGCATCTTTGCGCGCTCAATGTCTCCGGACCTTGCGGCGCGCAGAGTGCAAAACGCCCTCTCGGTGTTGGAGCGCTTCTTCGCGACTTGGCGAGTCAAGGTGAATGCGACAAAAAGTACCTCGGTACTTTTTACTCGTAGGATCCGAGGCAACCCAGAGCCGCTAGTTCTGCACGAGGAGGAGATTCCATGGCAAACACAAGCGAAGTACTTGGGTGTCATTCTGGACCGACGGCTGACCTGGAGTCCGCACGTCAAAGCCTTGGCGAACCGAGCGAAAGCAGCGTTAGTCGCCCTCTATTCTCTGATAAACAGGCGCAGTAGGTTGGATCCTACACGTAAGATTCGACTCTACAACGCCGTTATTAGGCCTACGATGACTTACGCTTGCCCAGCTTGGGGATACGCGGCTAAGACACAAATGCGACAACTACAGGTCATCCAAAGCAAGTGTCTCAGAATGGCATTCGATGCTCCGTGGTTTGTCAGGAACACCACTCTTCACGAAGACGCCCAGATGATCACCATCGACGAATTCGTGCGAGAGACTGCAGAAAAAATGTACTCGAACCTCGAGGAACATTCGAATCCCCTATTACGGGGGATGTTACCGTACGACACAGAAAACTTGCGGTATAAACGCCCAAGGGTTCTGCTCGATCGTCCGGTGTAAACCACTCAGATTTATTCTTCTAGCCCAAGATTCCGATACACTTTTTCTTTAAATTTTCTAACATTCAATTTCTGTTTTAGATGCTCAAACCTAACATTTTGACATAATATTTTTCTAGCCCGGCATTCAAGTGCCCGTCCCCCCAAACAAACATCAGTCATGATTCCAGTTGAAAGTGCAACCCCAGCACCCCCATTTATACTTCCATCTTCGTTATTAATTACTTTATATTAAGAGGGTTTTTTAGGTACCTCGATATCTCGTCTGTTCAAAGGTCAAATGCCGTCACGTCAGTCCAGCTCCAGCCGACTACCCGACCACCACTTGAAATTACTCATTGTTTGATTGTAATAGTTTAATATATTCGTTCTTGTTAACGTTGTTGGTTTCATTGCCACCCCGACCCGGTAACAATATGATGCAACGGTGCCCTGTAATCAGATCTATGTCTTGTTATGTATTGGTGCTTCTTAATTGCGAACTACAACTATGGAATACACAAACGAATATAATCATCCATAAATTTGCTTTTTACTTGATCATATATAGTTTGATAAAGTATTGTAATCGTGTCGAAAAGAAGTTTTGAGATTTTAGCGGAAATATGTCCTTTTGGGTCCCCTGAACAATTTTGAGCAAGGTACAAAAAATGTCTGTGTGTGTTGTTAGTTGTATCTCACAAATGTTTTTGTAGTTGTGGCGCCATCCTGCGTCTAGTAGTATAAGTTGTTCTTAGAAAAAAATGCATCGCCATGTATGTATGTATCAAGTTATGTTAGTTGGACAAACGTTACTTTTCTTAACACTTGTTTAAATACAAATTTCGTTACACACAAAGAGTGACTGAATTTCTATTGTAAACGAAGAAATATCGGGCGGTTATTAAGGTAATGTGCCGAAGTTAAAAGGCTGAGAGAACTACGATAATTGGGCATTTGCAGTGGAAAACTTCCTGGTTCTGGA
Organism: Aphodius sticticus; assembly: GCA_963966075.1. Lineage (NCBI taxonomy): Eukaryota > Metazoa > Arthropoda > Insecta > Coleoptera > Scarabaeidae > Aphodius > Aphodius sticticus. The sequence goes on along the minus strand of OZ014507.1, from coordinate 41,819,153 downwards.
GGGACTGCAGGGATGCATCAAAGAAGAGATTACCAGCGCTGCGGAAAAGTTGCTGAATGCAAGGCCAAGTTAGTGTTGACCATTGATTGTACATACACATAAAAAATGCTAAAACAGCGACTGGGTTTTGGAAAATATTTAATGTGATGTATGATGATGCAGGATTTGCAAGGCGTATATTTTTGTTGCGATCATTAAGTTCCATTAGATTGGAGACTTGTGATGGAAATATGGAGGAATATGTAAATAAAATGGTGGATACCGCATAGCAACTGCAGAGTACCTACCTACAGGTTTCGCGATTACCGATGAATGGATGCATTGCTATTGGCAGGTTTGCAGGATAGGTTCAAGCCAATGATCATAGCAACTGAACACTCAGGCATTGCTATATCTGCGGACAATATAAAAACTAAACTTCTTGATATGGCAACAGAAGATTCAAATAGCGCGGGTAGTGCAAGGTGGAATGGCAAGCGATATGGCAACAATGCAACAGGTAGAAAGGATAAACAAAACAAGGATAGATTATCAAGTGTCAAATGTTTTCGTTGTAAGCAGTTGGCTATTTTAAGAACAAGTGCCTAGAATTAAGGCGCTGCCACACGATGCGGTGAACGTCTCGGCAAACGTTGGACTGAACGATTGAGTCAAATGCGTTCGACAGTTGATGCAATAATTGAAAAATGGCCGCTACACGATGCCACGAACACCTTCCAACGTCGAACGTTTGATACTTCGCCACAACGTGTGGCCGACGTTCAAGCCTCCAGCTACCAATGCCAAGCGCCCAACATTCGGGTTTGGTCACGTTCCGGCTGGTGTCGGTATTTTCCCAATGTCAAAGGATTTCTCGCCGCCGACGTTCGAAGCATGGTTGGTTGTTTTGACGCGCATCTACACAAATTATCGGAATTTGGTACTTTTTAGAATTTAGGTATATGAAGTGAACATTGAATTTTTATATATTATTACTTTTGACAATCATTTTATATTCTCAAGAAAAGTATATATTTTTGCGCTTTTGATTTTATTGTTGGTTTGATGTGGACTGTGGTTTGAATAATATTTCTTGTAAATAAAAAAATGAAAAAAAAGTAAATAAAACTTGTTCTTGAAATAAATATTTATTCATTACAAAAATTTAGGTTGCATTGTTTCAACCAATGGAAATTGCACAAGTACAAATAGTTCTGTTTAGAGCTGCCAGAAATTACGGTTCTCCCAATTGACCACCAAAAATCAATCATTTTTTTATGTAAATCTTCCAGTTTGTTCTATGATTTCCTTTCTGCATCGCATACCACCCATATGCCACCGTACAGAATAGTACGGTCGGTAAAGTTGGCAATTGCATAGTATCGTAGAGTTCCACTACTGTATAGTATTTTACTGTACCGGCCTAGAATCTTATACAATTTAATAGATGGAAAACAGAAGGTAGGAAGTATGTGACACATCTGGGGTCAACACTTGGAATAAAATTTCAAAAAATATCATTATAAAATTACTATTTTGTTGTAAACTACATTGATGCATCAAGATGCATGATTGGACACACTATTTGCGGGTAAACTTAAATGCATCATATGAAGCAATAAAAGACAAACAGTTCAAGTTTTTATTTGCGTCATTATTTATAACTACAAATATACATATGTATTATAAAGTAAATCAATTATACATAGATTAATGTTTATAACCATATACATAATATAATTTACCATATGTATCTCAAATATTACTATAAATAACATATTTATAAAAATAACTACATATATAGACACAACTTCTGGCTTGAACTGAACATTGATGATGGGTAGCAACTTGTGAAATATCACCCGTAAAATAGGTCATGTGATATATTATAGGCTTCAACATCAGCCACCCGTTGTGAAAAACTATTAAACGTTCGACATTGGAAGTTGTAGTAGTGCATTGCTTGTTGGATGAGCGATGCGCTCATAGGCAACGGTATTGCAACATATAGTGTGTGTAACGCAAGATTAAAATAGGTGTCCAATAGCTTTGGTTTTCTGTTTGTTACAATTTGAATAAATTTTTAAATACATCTGGAGCTCGATATCTTGTGCCGTCAAGATTGATCACTGCATATATCATGCATCCTTTCTCTACTTTATAAACTACTGCGACAACACCAAATGGATTGCAGTACTACCTGGCTCTAAATTGTCATGATAGCATGATTAGTATTCAACTTTATTCTGATATGGTTGAAACTGCTCTTTCTAAAGATTCTGGGGGCGTCTGCCAAGTGTAGGTGAGCCTAGAATACAGTAAACTCATAAATACGATACTATTATAAATTGATATTACTTTACCTACGGCGTATTCTATAATCATCTTCCTACCAAAATTAGAAGTTGTGTAGCTCTATTAGTTATTTGAGGTTATGTTTGTATTGTTTGTTGACACTCAGATTGCGGTGAAGTTAGTGTAATATAATTTAAAAAGCCACCGTTTTATAATCATCCGTTTAATTCTTTACGACTGGCGGAAACTTGCGACAATAAGAAATAGATTGCAGTATGTACTACCTGCCGCTTAATTGGCATTCAACTATAGGGTATTCTGATTTGGTCAAAACTGTTCACCAAGTGTAGGTTAGCCTATAAAACAATAAAGGCATTAATACGAGGCTATTACAAATTGAAATTCCTTTACCTTCGGCGTAATCTATCTTCAGCTTCCCACTAAAATTATGACGTGCTGCTGTTACGATAACATTCCCATTTCCGTGAAGTTAGCGTAATATTATTTAAAAAGCTACCGTTTTATTATCATCCGTTTAATTCTTCATGACTGGCGTAAACAACAAATGGGTTGTAGTATGACTTCCCACTAAATTGACATTCAACTTTATTCTGAGTTGGTCAAAACAGCCCCGTCTAAAGATATTGGAGGCGTTCACCAAGTGTTTGTTAGCCTACAATATAACATACTCATTAATATTGCCCATATTATCAATTGAAATGATTACTATACCTTCGGCATATTCTATCTCATCTTCCTACCAAAATTATGAGAAGTACTTTAAGGTGTTGTGTTGTGTAGCGCTATGTTCTATTAGGTATTTCAGGTTTTGTCATAGGTTATGTTTGTTATGTAATATGTAGACACTCACTGATTCACGTTATTGTGAAGTTACCGAATATAATTTAAAAAGCAGTCGTTTTAGGCTCATCCGCTTAATTCTTGAATTAATATAAACTATATAATTATGTTTAAACAACTAAACTCGACAAATCCCGCGGACTAAGCAACTGATGCTTTGAATATTCGTCTAAATACCGACAATGGCTCGAGCGAGACCAAACCTGAACGTTGGCCACTTGCCATTGGTAGCTCGAGGCTTGAACGTTGGCCACACGATGCACCGAACTATCAAACGTTCGACGTTGGAAGATGTTCACCGCATCGTGTGGCAGCGCCTTTAAACAGGAAAGGTAACCATGCACAGAACTAGATCAGTGGAAAGTCATAAGAATTGCGATCTCAGTGCGGTATTTTTGTCAGGACAGTTCAGGAAGGATGATTGGTACATCGACTCCGGGGCCAGTGTACATCTTGTGGCGAATCAGGAGTGGTTGTGCAATGTTATGAAACCTGATGATATCAAGGAAATAGTTGCAGCCAACAAAGAAAAAATGCCAGGTGATATTGAAATAAAAACAGTTATTTGTGATGTTGTGAATAATCCAACAGCCAAGAATGTGCTCTGCGTTCCAGAGCTATCGACAAATCTTCTATCAGTGAGTCCACTAATTCGAAGTGGCAATGAGGTAGTATTTAGGGAACAAGGTTGTGCGATTTACACAACACTAACTAAGGAATTAGTAGCTATAGCTGAACCATCACGAAAAAGAACAAACAAAAACTAAAATATGAGTACTTCGAGAGAGTAAACACAGATTACCAAAAAATAAAAACTATGGTAAACAAACTGAATGAATAAAACATAACAAATTTCAATTCATTATCACAGACAGTCAATACCATAATAACGGAATGTCAAACTATAAAAAATATCAAGAGGACAAGAGAATGCCCATGGGTGACTGAGGACGTCATAAGAAAAAGAAATAAACTATACAAAAAACTGAAAACCCACTCTAATAACGAAATACTAAAAACTAGATACACTAACCAAAAAGAAGAAACGCGAAGATACATTGAAATCACAAAAAAAGAATATTTCAACCGCGCTTTCACCAACTGTCAAGGCAACCGAAGGAAAACATGGAAACATCTGAATAACGCACTGAATAGATCGAAACAAGCAGAGACGAAAATAACACAAATCCGAAAAGAAGATGGAACCCTGACCGCTGACCCAAAGGAGATAGCACACACCATCAACAAATATTTTGCCAACATAGGCAAGACATTAGCACAGCGCCACCTACCCGCTGCTACCCAGAACCCAACCCAAAGTATAAAAGAACACCTACAACCGATCAGACTCACACCGGTGAGAAATGACGAAGTTACATCCATCATCTCTAAGCTACAGAATAACAAGGCCCCGGGGTTTGATCAAATAACCAACAAACTCCTGAAAGACAATAAAGCAAGAATGACAAGTATAATCACAAAACTGATCAACATGACATTTGAACAATGCATATATCCTTCAGACCTGAAAAGGGGGATTATAAAACCCCTACACAAAAAAGGAGACAGAACAAACCCGGAGAATTACAGGCCTATAACACTGCTCTCTGCGCTAGATAAAATCCTGGAAACAACGATAAGAACACGACTATACGACCACATCACAACAAACAAGATACTCTACAGACAACAGTATGCTTTGCAAACCCAATCTGATACCACGTCGGCTACCAACGACATAATAAATACAATACACCAGAGCGTGGATCAGAAAAACATCACCGTAGGGATCTTCATAGATATGAAGAAGGCCTTTGACACAGTATTCAAACCTAGACTACAACACAAACTTCAGTCATTTGGAATAACAGGAAAAGAACTGCAACTGTTTGAAACCTTCTTACAGAACAGACCACAGACAACGAAAATAGGTAAAATACAGAGTGAACCACAAATCCTTGAATTCGGACTACCACAAGGCGGCAATCTTCCCCCGCTAATGTATATCTTATACACCAACGATATACAGGACATCAGCATGACAGGAAACTTACACATGTACGCGGACGACATAGCAATAATATACAGCCAAAAAAACATCGCACAAGTACAAAGCGACATCGAGGAAGATATGGGAAGACTAGAGCAGTGGTGCCGAGAAAACCTACTAACTATAAACGAACAGAAAACCAATTATATGATATTCAATACAACAAAACATGACACCAACATACACATTAGGATTAACTACATACAGATAGGGGAAGTTAAGAGTATAGACTACCTTGGCCTCAGGCTGCAAAGCGACATGAAGTGGAATGAGCATATAAGCAACATACTCAACAAAAACGCAAAGATAATCGCAGCTATTGGTAAAATGAGAAATTACTTAAGCCTCCAGACAAGAAAACTAATATACAATACGTTATTCATACCAAACATAAATTATCTTTCAACAATATGGGGAAACACAACACACAAGAACTTAACAAAATTGCAACGCCAACAAAACAAAATACTCAAAATTGTCTATAAACTTAATAGAACAACACCCTCAACAAACGTATTGAAACATGCCAACGAGTTGAGTGTGCGCGAGAGGATCAAACTAAATAGCCTACTGTTGCTATACAAACTGAAACACAAACTTATAAAAATTAATATTAAAATAAAATAAAGCAAAGAAGTACACAACTATGAAACAAGAAGGCACTCTCACATACGAACACATAAATTCCGAACAAAAGCAGCAACTGAACAACTACTGACAGAAACTAGTAACGCGTATAACGATTTATCAGAAGACACGAGGAATTTGAACTACGCACAATTTAAAAAGAAAATAAAACATAATATGATAATGGGACTATCCAACTAATGGAGAAATGACCCAGAACCCGGAAGACCAGATCCAATAAAATCACAGAATGCCTTCAATACCCTCCTTCTGAGAAGGAAAACATCCATTCTCGAATGAGGCTAGAGGGACGGTCAACATGGGCGGCGACTATATGTTTTCTTCTCTCAAAGATATGTATCTGCCTCTATCCATGTAATTGTTTAAAATAAAACTACTTTACTACTACTAACTGCAGAATGATGTATATCGTTTAAAAGTTGTAAAGGATAAATCATGTTTGATTGTATCTGCATTGAACAACACATGGCATAGACGATTTGGACATACAACTAATGCAGTTTTGAACCACATGAAAAATAAGGAACTTGTAAAGGGTATGACTTGTAAAGGCAACATAACTGGATGATAGATGGACTGTCAGATAAGTTGTGAAGGAAAGCAAACAAGATTGCCATTTCCCCGTGATGGCTCAAGGGCAGAAAGACTTCTGGGCATAATCCTTGCGGATGTCTGTGGTCCGATGGAAGCAAAACCTTTTGGAGGCTCCAGATACTCTATGATTTAGAAGGACGATTGCAGCAATATGGCATTTGTCTATTTCCTAAAGTCAAAGGATGCGACATCCATCATCCCGGGTATGGAACAAAAAGGTGGATACAGTCATGAAAGGTTTGAATTATATAAATTCTAAATATGAACCATGTTTATATACCGGTTGGAACGGTCATCGCGCAACGGCTCTCATCATATGCCCCTCATCCCCACCACAAACTATACTGCCTACACATACGTGCGCCTCTCAACTTCCAAGACAGTTCGGCGAGTGAGCTAATTGTCGAGATAGATATTCCATTTTACGATAATGGCCAATTTCAGTTTGACACTGACAATAACAGATCTTGATGAGAGAATGTTTTTTTGTTTTATGTAATTTTACGTACGATTGATTGGCTATAAGAAGTAGTACAATAATAGAAAATTGTGCATAAAAAGTGTTGTCCACTAACAATAACTATGAAAACGATATGACGAAGTGAAGAATTAATAGTTATTTAACCAACAAGTATATTCGAAGGAGCCATTAATGATTGAGACTTTTTAACAGTTCGAGTGTGGTTCTGGATAACGTAATGTTTTGATTAGATGATTTTATTTCACGCATGTTCAATTGGCTACAATGACGTCGTTTTGATTGTCGATAACAAATCATGTATTAATAGAAATCGTGCATTTATAGAATTATTTAATAAACGATTTTCTATTCACTAAACAGACACATAAATAAACGATCGACGGAAAAAGTAAATAAACAATAATTCCTCTAACAATAACAACCAAAACGATATGACGGAGTGAAGAAATAAGAGTACGTAAATTAAAAACAATTTCTGTAACAATAACTATGAAAGCGAAATGACGAAGTGAAGAAATTAAAGTACATAAATTAAAAATAATTCCACTAACAATTCATAATTATAACAACCCTTTAGCCATGGTGCAAAATTGCTATAGGATAAACGAAAAAAAAATTAAATCCTCTCAGCTTCAAAAATTTGACCTTCTCTTTGTATACAATACCCTAAACGATTATAAAAATTTTGTAGCACGTCTGTTAACGTTTCTGCCGTGATATTCCGAGAAATATCAACAATTTTCGCGCGCAATTCGTCTAAATTAGCTGGTCGATCATTTTGATGTGCATAAATATGTTGTTTCAAATGTCCCCAATAAAAGAAATCTAATGGAGACAAATCAGGCGATCGAGCGGGCCATGATATTGGAAGGGAATGAATGCCAATCCAACGATTTGGAAAATGTTCAGAGAGAAAATGTCTGACCTGTAGTGTATTGTGGGCTGGACATCCATCTTGTTGAAAATATAACCGTTGAATATCAACGTCAGGTAAGCGCTGAATACTTGGGAGGATGTCATTTTGTAATAACTGTAAATATTTTTGACCGTTTAGTGTGCCATCAATAAAGAATGGTCCTACAATATTGCCATTCAAAATACCAGCCCAAACATTCAGCGTTTGTTGATATTGCGTGTGAGTGGTTATACTTCTATGTTGATTTTCTTGTGCCTAATAACGCACAACCGATGGATTGTGATGTCCAAAAAGAGGAAAAGTCGACTCGTCAGTAAACACAATACGTTTCAAGACGTTTTCATCCTCGTTGATTAGTGCAGTCATTTGTTCGCAAAACTGCATGCGCCTATAAAAGTCATCACCTACCAATTGCTGATGTTTTTGACATTTATAACTTTTGTAGGCACAAGATTTCAAAATTTTTTGAACACTTTTATGTGATATACCTACGTTGAAGCAACAGTACGAGATGACAATGTATCTTTATTTTATATTGCACCACATACTAACTGTTGAATATTTTCTGGATTTTGTTTGTGTTTATTTGTTATTTTCTTGTTTTCAACAGAACCAGTTTCATCAAATTTTTTTGAAAGATTAAAAATTGTGCTGTTGTTGGGAATCGGACGATCTGGGTACTCAACGCTAAATAAATCGTTGACTTGTTGGTAACTGTTACCCACAAGTCGCCATTTCAACATTTGTATTTTTTCTTGTGTAGAATACATACTGGATTTACCTACACGATTAAATCGTTACCATAAATAATAACGAAATTGATAGTTGTAGATTAATTGTAAGCGACTCGTAAGCGATCCCATACAGTCCTGACGTTCCAAGCGACCACGGGCCACTGCCTGCGCACTGACGGGCGACAGCATAGAACGAACGTACTGCGAAAATATAAATAGAGTAGGGGCACCGTATAGCTGTCTGGGTATACAACATATGGAAACTACACACGTGTCAGAAGTTTTGGCCCAATTCATGTACATATACGTGTGGAGAAGATTTGTGCGCACCGAGGCTGCGCGAGGGCAACTTTAGCTTCAAGGAAATCAATGCTTTTCGACCGAAGTGCGACTACTGTATGTATACCTATACTGTGGTAGGGGCATGTCTAGACCATACCGTTGCGTGATGACGGTTCCAACCGGTACCTATAAAAAAGACAGAAACATTTGAACAAGGTCGCATTTTATGTTGATGATTTTTTTGTTTTTTCAAATGATATAAATGAAGTAGAGAATCATTAAAGCAAGAACTGAAAGATAAGTTTAAAATTAAAGATCTGGGTCAGTTAAAGCAGTGTCGTGGTATGAGCGTAAACATTGATCAAAAGAATAATTATTACTTTAAGTCAAGAAAAATATATTGACGACTTGCTAGATAGATTTAACATGATTAATTGTAACACTGTAAAGACACCTATGGCTAAAGATACTAGTAGTATTAAAGTCAACAATAGAGATATAAATGTGCCATATCAAAAGTTAATTGGAAGTCTAATGTATCTGTCAGTCTAGCCAGACATTGACTATAGTGTGAGTTTTTTAAGCCAATTTAATACTTGTAATACTAAAAAACATTGGACCTGGCCCAAAAGAGTTTTAAGATACTTAAAATTAACTAAAAGTATGTGTCTCATGTTTGAGAAAGGTGATTTAGATCTTGTAGGTTTTGCCGATGCTGGGCAGCAAACTCAGCTGACCGCAGGTCACAGGGTATTGTTTTAAATTGTCAGGTGGAGTGATCTCGTGGGAAAGCAGAAAACAGCCCACGCTGTCCTTATCAAGTACTGACGCGGACTACATGGCTATATGTGTAGCCACGAGGAGGCCATATGTCTAAAGGGTTTATTGTTTGAACTAACAGCGAATGACAAATGTATTGTAGTATTTAACGATAAATAATCAGAGTGCATTGAAATTGTCGGCAAATCCAATGTTTCACAAGAGAACAAAACACATGGATCATTGGACATCATTTTGTTCGGTAAGCAATTGAGTCAAAACAGATTGATACTAAATATTTGCCAACGGGTGACATGCCCTCTTATGTATTAACTAAGGCATTGGGGTCAGAGAAACATAACAAGCCGAAATTTACATATTTGACTATTGCCGTTTTTGGTTTCACACAAGCCGCCAACTTTTATAAAGGGTAAAATTTTCTGAGAAATTGATAATAAAAAACTAATAACAGGGTGAGTTATTAGTATCCTGGCGGTCGATAGTCATCAAATCGTTTGAGAAAGAAAAAAATGTTTTATACAAGAGTTGCGTGACTCATTAGTTTCTATAACGTAAAATTATTTTCATGTATACAGGGTGTTGCATTTAGGCGTGACGGAAATTCAGTACCTTTTTTTAAATGGAACGCCCTGCATATCATACCATATTATGAATACTAAGGAAGTTGTCTTTCCAACTGTGTAAGTTGTAACTGTCTAAAGTAAATAGTTTCTGAGATAACCAATTGTTTGTCAAAAAAATTGGCAATTGCAGGCCTTTCTTAACAACTACGTTAATATTACTTAATACTATATACTAATACCACTAGTTTTTGTGATATTTGGAATTTAAAGAGTAGTATAGTATCTTAATATTGCTTCTGTATACAGTCTGCTGGGTAGCATGATGTAAAATATTTAAAGGGTTATAGAAGAAGCCATTTAGAACCTATTTAACTAGATTTATTCATATAAAAAGTATTACGGTTATCAAGGTATTACACAATTTTATAAGTTTGTTTTGCAATTTTTACAAACGTACAGCTAGCGAACCTGAAGACCTAGTAACTTCACTTGGGCTCCGAAGTAAACCAGAAACAGTGTAATTTTAGGGGGACTGTAGTGAACAATTGTTCGCTTGTGTGAAAATTGAGCGCAGACGTTTCATAGTAATAGTATGTGCGCTCATACACAAAAACAAATAGAAACGCTAAAACCTGTCTTGATGAGCAAAGTTTGAGAATGGATTTGTAGTCAGTACAAAGAACAACCAACGATATCTACTTACTATTGTTAATTAGTTTAAAATAGGTTATTTTTCTCTAGAGACAATTCAAAACTGGGATAATATGAATGATAGTATGATTAATATTGATAACGTGAATGGAAAGTGGGTTATTTTGAAATGATTTAAATAGATTTTTTTTCCTATGAATGAAAATCTGAATCTAAGGATGCCTATCACTTTTTTTGCATATTTGGTTTTTGTGTGTGAGCACAAATCACTTCAAAGAAAATCTGATTTTTTCAAATTTTCAAATTTCAAATTTTCACGAAAGTTAACGTAAACGTACAGGGTTGAGGGTTTACTTTAGCAGTACTTTGAAATTTTTAAATCGCGTGTTCGGTTACCATACGATAGACGGCAAAATTTCATATAAAATTGTTAATATGTTGATAACGGTCATACTTTGTATAAGGATCAAGCTAGTTAAATGGTCTCTCAATTATCTCTTCTATCGCCACTTGAAGACTTAACAACAAACTACGAAATACCTTATTCACAGCATTATTAAGTTTTTTAATCGCGTGTTGGGTTACCATACGATAGACGGCAAAATATACTTACAAAATTTCATATAAAATTGTTAATATGTTGATAACGGTAATCCTTTGTATATAGATCAAGCTGGTTTAAACGTTTCTAAATTATGTCTCCTATCGCCACTTGAAAGCTTTACATCAAAGTACCAAATACCTTATTCACAGCAATATTAAAATTTACAATTACATTACATTTTCGTTAAATTACAAATATCACACAAATAGTTGGTAATATTTGGTGTATGACATACCAGATGTAAATTGGGGCGAAATAAAGGGTTATTACAGCCAACCAGATGCGCGTTATCCCATGGGTAAAATGGGCATTTGCCCAGTGCCCCCAATAGCAGGGGGGCCCCCAAAGCAGTATTTTGAAATTTATTTCCTTAATAGACTACCACACCATGCCAGTCTTCATTAACTTTGCAAGCAGATTTAGGCTTCTCTCAGCGAGGCCCCAACTAATCTTTAACTAATTTATTACCGTCTCAAGAATAGTGAATTTTATATTTGCGCTCCTGTCGGTTGGGGACCAAAATCAATCTTTTATAAAATATAAATTAATTAGGTAATTAATAAATTACCGTAGTAAGAATATCAAATTGAACTTTAGAGTAGTCTTGTCTATGGGGTCCCAAAGAAGGTGGAGTCAGGTGTAGCAGTTAAACTCTTTTTTTGCAATGAAAGAAACTATATCTAATATACTGTACTAGACGAAAGAGAAACCCTTAACTAAGTTAGAAGAGAAGACTGTATGAATTCTTCGAAGATTTACAGTCGACACTTTTCTTTTTGTTCTGGAATTCTATTCTGTAAAGATGAATGCTCCAAAAGAGTCAGTAAAATAAAATTTCAGATCTGCAAAATGCTGTAAATCTTCCAAAGTCCTTATTATTACACAGTGTTTATAAATAGAAACATAACCACTCAATATATTTCTTTCTAAAAAGTTGAAAAGAAAAAAGATTCCAATTAAAGTTTTAGGAAATGGCTTAAGCTACAAATTTGAAATGCTTAGAAATGAAACACACTTATATTTAAAAGTATTTCGTAATTATAACTTAAGTCATTTTCAGAAACGACGAGCTATTGGCACGGTAGAAATCCTTTTACCATTGTTTAATTGCTGTCTTTTAACATTTAATCGTCTTGTTACATTTATACCACTGACCTCAGGGACATGCGGTTTTCACAGTTCAATTTGTAATTCAAAAGAGTATAAAAAAATCTGATGTGGCAAGGCACATGACTTTATCATACTATATATAAAATTAATAGTTTAGGTGCATGGGATTCTATTTGATCTAGATCGGCTATGTCTGCATTAAAATAAAACTAGTAGAACTAGACAGATGTGTCGATTAAAGCTGCGTTCTGATATTGTACTCCATTGACACTGGGTTCACCGTTCAAATGACACAGTGTTTTTGGGTGTAAAAAGTGTCGGTGTACAATATCCGAACGCAGCTTATATTGACAGTAGGTATTGTCAAAACATTAGCGTTTGACACTACCTACTGTCATTAGAAACAAAATGTCTGACATATCCTGGCTTAGTAACTAGTGTTTTAATGCAGTACTACCGGTCTCGATGAAATAGCCAAAAAATTTCATAGTCGTAAATTATTCAGAATTTCCTCTACTTTAATTTATTATTTAACCATTTTGATGAAATTCCAGAAATGGCGGCTTATTTGCAAAATCTTTCAAAAATGATAAGATGAACCTCCAGTTCCTTTGGACTCTTTTGAACCAAAAGCTTTTCAGCTCTAAGTTTGGTCATGAAACTTCTAAATATCAAGTCTCGTGCCGATACCTTTAGTAGTTTCTCCGGAATCGTCGCCACAAAAAACGGGTGCACATACACACACGCACGCACGCACGCACGCTGCACGCACGCACGCACGCACGCTGCACGCACGCACGCACGCACGCTGCACGCACGCACGCACGCACGCACGCACGCACGCACGCACGCACCCTCACCCACACTCACACTCACACTCACACTCACACTCACACTCACACTCACACTCACACTCACACTCACACTCACACTCACACTCACACTCACACTCACTCACACTCACACTCACACACACTCACACTCACACTCACACTCACACTCACACTCACACTCACACTCACACTCACACTCACACTCACACTCACACTCACACTCACACTCACACTCACACTCACACACACTCACACTCACACTCACACTCACACTCACACTCACACTCACACTCACACTCACACTCACACTCACACTCACACTCACACTCACACTCACTCGCACTCGCACTCGCACTCGCACTCACACTCGCACTCACACTCACACTCACACTCACACTCACACTCACACCCACACCCACACCCACACCCACACCCCCACACTCGCACACCCGCACACCCCCACACGCACACTCACAAGCGCACGCACGCACTCACACACACACACACACACACACACACACACACGCACACGCACACGCACGCGCAGACCCACACGCACGCTCACACCCACACGCACGCGCACATCCACACGCACGCGCACACCCACACCCTAACTGGGTGCGTGCGTGCGTGCGTGCGTGCGTGCGTGCGTGCGTGCGTGCGTGCCTGCGCGCGAGCGTGCGCACCAATCACTGCAATACATAGTATGCGCTATTGCGAGTAGCTGCACGTGGAAAGAGTTCTGGCAAATCGGTGTTATATTCCGAGGAGTAGCGCGAATTATTGTTTGAAAGTTATACTAGTGTGTGTGCAAAGTAAAATGCAGCCTTTTAGTGAAGAGCAGAGATTGCTGAAATTAAGGCTATAATTAAGCAAGCTATCAAAGACGTTTTCACCGACGAACATTTTCTCGAAGATATGGGAAAAAAACTAGTCGCTGGCTTCGAAAGTCGCCTCGAGGTACTGTTGGAGAGGCAAGGGAACAAAATTGTGGAATTGGAGCGCGAGAATTTGAATATTGCACAAGGTCTTGATCGTCTGGAGCAGTATTCAAGAAGATCGAATATCCGCATTCACGGAGTTTCGGAATGTGATGGGGAGGATACCACAGTGATGGCTTTGGACATTATTAATGGAAAACTTGGTATGGATATGGCGAGCGATGTGATCGAAATCAAAGACTGGTCCTAGGCCAATTATTGTTAAATTCTTCAGTATTCAGCAGAAGAACCTGGTGTTGAGTGTCAAAAGGAAGCTAAAAGGTAGTAATATCTTTGTCGCGGAAGATCTCACAAAGAAACGTCACCAACTCCTGTCATTGGTTAAAGAGAAGTTGGGAAAAACTAGTGCTTGGTCCAATAATGGGAACATCTATGGAATGGTTGGGAATAAGAAGAGGCGTTTCGAAACCGTGGAAGACATCGAGCGTGTTTCTATAATGAAAGAAACTAATCTTCGCGTCGAGGCTTCGTCTGATAGTGACTTCCGAATAACTCGAAGTAAGACAAAGTAAATTTTTTTTCTCTTTTCTTCTATTATTTCTAAACCGTAACTAGACTGTTATATAGTTTTTCTGCTATTTTCTTATGGTTTAGTAGCCGAATAATCAGTGACTAATAGAATATTTTATCTTGTTAACTTTGTTGTTGAATAACTTCTTATTTTGCATTTGTAGGTTCTTTGTTAGTATAACTATTTTTACATTATTTTCAGAGAGCTTTATTTGATTTTTTTTTCTTATGTTTTATTATATTATTTTAGTTTAGCTAATCGCCTGCTTTGATATGTTTGTTTTTGATGTTTGTCGCTATGACTCCTAGAATTCGCTTTATTTTATTTATATACTTTTCTCATGCTGCCGGCTCTGGTCACGCTGTGAAACGTTGAGCTCTTCTTGCACTCGCATCTTTCTTTTTTTGTTGTTTTAGGAAACAGATGAAGTTTAGTTTGTGTCATTTAAATGTCAAATCTCTCTTGGCCTCGTTTAATGACTGGTAACTTAATGAATCCTCTCTCTTATAATATTATAACAATTTCTGAGACCTGACTGTCTGGTGATGTTGACTCTTCTGTGATTGCATTGGCGGGTTACACTGTTTTGCGAAGAGATCGGATGGGCAGGGGGGGTGGTATCGCGGTTTATATAAAAAATAATATAAAATACAATGTTTTAATTACATCGGATTCTACTGAACAACTGTGGATTGTTGTTAGACTTAACAAAAAGTCCTATGCCATAGGTGTTGTCTACCGCCCACCCAGATTAGTAGTAAAAGATTTTTTAGCATCACTTGAGGAGACAGGTAGTTATTTTTTTGCCCGAATATGACAACATAATTATCCTCGGCGATATGAATATCGATCAACTGAGTATCGACTCTCCATCTATGGCTATGTTCCATGACACCTTCCAGGCTTTGGATCTTGTACAAGTAGTTTCCTTACCTACCAGGATTCCCCGCGGCTCGGCAACTTTGTTAGATGTAATCTTAGTATCAAATGATCAATTGCTTGCGGAGACGGGAGTGCTGTCTTCTGGTGGGATATCTGACCATGAACTGATCTATTGTACCTTAAAAATAGATGTGCCCACAAACGCTCACAGGACAGTGACATTCAGATCGTATAGACATTTTGAACGGGATAATTTTGACAGGGATCTCTGCGTTTCCCTTTGAGGGAGTGTATTATCTTGAGGAGGTTAATGAAAAAGCACATTTTTTTCTGGAGGGTATACTGGAAATTGTGAATATTCATGCACCCGTTATAACTAAAACTACTAACCGTCCTCCACTTCCCTGGATAACGGATACTATTAAGGCTATGCAACATCTTCGAGATAACGCCTTATACAATTTAGGTTAACTCAACTGCCATTCCATGGAGATTACTATAGGGACATGCATAATTACGTAACTGCAGCGATTCGGCGTGAAAAGACTGCATATTACCGGTACTATTTGCAAAATAATAAGGGAAATCCATGGGCGGCATTGAGACGCACTGGTTTGTATTCGCGGGCCATTATCGAAGTTCCCCCAAATTTAACTTCTGATACAATCAATGCATATTTTGTTAATTCTCTACCAACTGTTCAAACAAATAATATGCATTTATTTAACACTTACAACTCTTACATATGCAAATGTAGAACAGACGCCAATTTTCATTTTCAATAAGTGACGGACCCAGAGGTACTGAAGGCAATAAGTTCTATTAAATCTAATGTAACTGGTTGGGATGGTTTGAACATACAAACGATAAATCTGTGCTGTCCGCGTATACTGCCAATGCTCGTTCATATGTACAATGTGTGCATTGAGAGAGGTGAGTTCCCTGATCTCTGGAAAAAATCGCTCGTGATCCCCTTGCCTAAAAAGGCGGATCCTACACTGAGCGACTTGCACCGATTAGTGTGGTGCCGGTGTTATCCAAGATATTTGAAAAACTACTATGGCGTCAACTTTATACTTATGTTTCGGATAACAATATTTTGCCGATGACACAGTCGGGGTTTCGCGCGGGGTATAGCTGTCCAACGACAGCTAGTTGAGATATAGTTGACGACGTTCTTAGGGCTACGGATGTAGGTAAAGTAACAATGTTGTGTCTGATAGACTACAGCAAGGCGTTTGACAAAATGGACCATGACATACTGTCCGCTATCTTGCATAATATCGGGATGGGCCAAACATCAATTAATTTATTAATGAACTATGTTGCAAATCAACAAGCGGTTAATGTGCATAACCAGATCGCTGACTTTCTAACCTTACCGTCGGGCACCCCACAGGGCTCGGTCATATCGCCTCTAATATTTACATTGTACACTAGTAGTCTTACTGGGTCATTGTGTCATTGTTTTAGCCACACTTATGCTGATGACACACAAATTTATTTGTCGCCCTACCTCGGTTTAAAGACCTACCTCGGTTTAAAAAGCATCAACTCCATTAGGCAGTATATTAATACAAAGACCAAAATAACTTTATGCGAATCTTTAATATTGTCTCATTTCAACTATGCTGACGTGCTGTACTCGCCCTTTTTATCATATCATTTGAAAATGCGAGTGCAGCGAGTTCAGAACTCGTGTATTCGTCTTATTTTTGGCCTAAGACGACGAGATCACGTTAGCAACAGGATGCGGTCTATTGGGTGGTTGAGTATGGCTAACAGAAGAGTCCTTCACGCTGCTCTTACGTTCTACAAAATTATGGCGACGGGTAAACCCCGTACCTGGTCCACAAGATAAAAACGCGATCCAATGTCCATTCAATTAATGTCAGATTTAGAGGCGCTCTTTCTCCGCCTCTTCATAATACGGAACGTTTTAAGCGGTGCTTCACTTATCAAATGTACTTCATATATAATAAATATATTTTTTCTTACCCTGGGTGCACATCGGTGAGCAATCTAAGACAAATTTTCACCAACACACTATTCGACGGCCAGTGAACCAACCATTTCCTCACTTTTCTTTTGATTTCCCCTACCCTGCAGTAACTACGAAAACACTCCCCTAACAACTATTGTGTATTGTTTATCCCAAACTATAATGTACAATAAAGGTTTAAGATTTAATATCAGTGTATCTGAATGCCAGGAGAGGTCGTAACTGTCATGGAGGTCATAGCTATCGTAGGGTCAGCTTCCATCTGTTTCCTATTTTCTAAATTTGTTTGTATGGCAGGTTGGTAGAGCAGCAATACAATGCTGAAACCTGCCATAAGATTGATTCAACAATTGTTTCTATTTGATTTCTTTGTAAGAATATATTGTGTATGTTTCTGTAACAATTGTTTGAAACCAATAAACCACTTTATTATTATTATCTTAAACTATCGCATAGTAACGTCTTTGTTTTAAAGTTCATAAACTTTCGGTTCCCATATATTACCTTCAGACTGCTATACGCTTTTTGAATGCATTTAGAAATGTGTTGATCAAACTTAAGCTTCTCGTCGCCCCTAAATTTTGAACTTTATTAGTTAATGGTATCGATTTATTAGCGACAGCTATATTTATCCTATCCTGAATTCTAGCTTTCCGTTTTTCTGAGCCGAAAAGAATCAGCTCTGTCTTTTCAGGATTAACACATAAACCGTGCTGATCGGATACACCCATCAAGCCATGCAGCTCACTATTCATTTTGGCACATGCTTCATCCACATCATCCTCGCCGAATGAAACGTACAATTGCGTGTCGTCTGCATGCCAATGCACATTGCAATGATCGCTACTATTTTTAAAATTGGCTGTATATATGGTTTAAAGAAGAGCGGACAACACCGACCCCTGCGGACACCCCATTTCATTCTTAGTAACCGATGGATTATTACCGTTAATCGTAAGCTTGTAATTATGTCCGCAGCGATCGGCTGAAGTCCAATGTCGTGAAGCATGGCACTCAATATTGGATGATTTATCCTATGAAAAGCCTTGGAATCATCCAACAGGCAAATCAAGTCAATTTACCATTTCCCGCAGAATGTCATCCACTATGGCAGTCAACGCGGTCACGCAACTATACCCAGCTATAAATCCCGATTGTCTCGGGCAATAAATTATTATCAGTAATATACTTAGTAAGCTGGCTCCACAACAAACGCTCACACACCTTAGACAAAATCGGCAGGATGGTTACTGGTCTCAAGTCTCTCCCAACGAATCCACTTTACTTTTTTCGGTAATGGTAATACCATTGCTCTTTTCCACGCCAACGGGTATCTTCCGGTCAGAATGCAAGAGTTGACGACATCTCTAATCTGAGGAAGGATATGGGGGCAACACCATTTTAGGGTGGTTATGTTAAGGCCATCGTGTCCACTAGCTGTACTTTTAATCGAGGTGATTGTTTTTTCTACACCAGGACCAGTCACTTTTTCTTTTGGCGCTAGGGAGGAGAAAATGCTTTATGCACCCCGGCCGGGCTGGTGGCGCCTAGGATGGTGGGTGGAAACTTCACCGGCCGGGAGTGTCGGAATCCGCTGACCAGCCGGACCCTGGTCAGCCTCTTCTGGTTACCGACTAAAAACTCCCACCCATTTCCCTCGCGTCTGGGGTGTTGACAGCCTGGCATCGCTTACGCATTTCTTCGGACTGCTGAACTAAGATGTTAGATCAGATTTAGGCGTCGTAAGCTCACTCAGGGTTCTGGAGATTCATCTCCGGTCTTCTCTCCTCCGCCTCCTTTGCTCCCATTATATCGCCTAGCATTAAGATGATGGCCTCCCCTTTCCCTTCTTCCAACAGGATGTCAGCGACGGTGTCCTGGCGAATAGACCACCCGACCTTCTCCTCCGCTCGAGTTCTCATAGGAATGAACTCCTCACAGTTGAAGACCGTATGTTCCTGGGAATCACTAACTCTGCAGCCGTACCAGCAGTAGTGCGATGCTTGTCGCTTAATCTTTTTGAGGTACGGCCCGAAGATTCCATTCCGACGATGGCCTGGGTTGCGTAGTAATTTACACTGGGACCTTTCGTCTGCCACTTTTTCACGTCTTTGATAAAAGTGTTCGCCCACCCATTGTATTGATCCCATCGCAGCTGCCATCGTCGGAAAACTTCCTCCCGGTTGTTCCTCTTCTCGAGACCCCCGGACTCCCAATTGCGAGCCCTCTCCCACGCGAGCAAATCGTAGGGAGGTCACCCAGCCAAGGTTCCCACGGCTTCCGTCGACGCAGTTCTGTATGCCGACGTGACTGAGATGGAGGTTTTCCTTTCTATCCTTGTCAGCATGTTCACGTTTTTTTTTTATATCTCAGGGCGGTCTCCCATGTTCCTCTGGCTCGGCCCATCGGTCCTCGGCATGACCCTCGATAGCCCGTTCAGCACAGCTCCTGCTCTCTCCGTGGTCTTTTTGATGTGGGTTGTCATTTTCAGGTCTTTATCAAGGAAGCCACCGAGATATTTGACGGACTGGGCGCTAGACATCGTATTCCCATCAACTGTTATACTGATGTCTTTCAGTTTGTGTCTACCCTCCAAGACTACTGCCTCCGTTTTCTGGGGAGCTAGCTGCAATCCAATCTTGTTGAGAGTTCGGCTAATCGTCCCCACGCAATATTCGGCTTTCTCCTTAACTTCCTCCGGGGATGACGCCTGTACCACAACTGCCAGATCGTCTGCGTATC
This sequence comes from Aphodius sticticus, assembly GCA_963966075.1. Lineage (NCBI taxonomy): Eukaryota > Metazoa > Arthropoda > Insecta > Coleoptera > Scarabaeidae > Aphodius > Aphodius sticticus. The sequence goes on along the minus strand of OZ014507.1, from coordinate 41,798,634 downwards.
CGACTATCTCCACACCAGCTTCTGTTTTTGTTCGGAGGATTGTATCGTAGTATATGTTCCACAGCGTTCCCCCGACAACGGAAGTATTACTATCCTTTCAGACAAGTATGTGCTTACTAATCTTCTTATGGTTGCAGACACTCCGCACCTAACCAGCGCCCTCCGGACCTCCCACCATGGCACAGAGTTGAAGGCGTTCTTTACATCCAGCAAGACCATGGCTCGATACCCGCGGTGAGCCAGCGAGACCTTCCTCCTTTCTCTGGTGCCGTTAAGTATATACATGACCGCGTCTACCGTCCCGGTCCCTCTCCTGTAGGCAAACTGTCTGTCGTTTATTGCCCTTTTGTCTTCTATCTCTTCTATTAATCTGTTCGGGAAGTCGCCTCGCCTGAAACACGTGTTAAAAACATTTAGGAAAATGTCCGGGTCCGCCTTCACGCATGCTTTCACTATATAGGACTATAATTAGGACCAGTCACTAGTTTGAAACTAAATTGCGATTCGGTGCATTTATTGTTTAGATAGTACTAACAAAGATCTTTATTTACCCTTACGTTTAACGTTATATTTGCAAAAAAAAGTATTAATTTTATTTGGATCCGAAATATGTTTTAACTTTTTGTAACATTGCTTTCTTTAATGCCGTCTATGCATTTTTTTTCGGTTTTTAGCTTGTGTTCTAGATATGCTTTTCTGTCACCATCAATTGCAGTTTTTACACCGTTCCTCAGATCTTTAAAATACTTCCACTTTGCATGCATTCTCGTAGTTTTGATTTTTTTAGTGTTTGATCTCTTAATCTCTCCATTATTCTAATGGTAGGTGTTACCCAATGTGGCGCCGATCGTCTGAGCCAAACCTATTAATTTCAAAGTTTGGGAAATCTCTTCGTATAACAAATGTGGGTTGACGTTCGACCGCGCCGACATTCAATAAGCAGTATGTCAACTCATGATCAGACGTGCCCGGGGGCGGCAACACACCCACATCCGTCACCATATTAGGGCTAGATACAAATATTAACTCGATCAAAGACAATACAGTGTTGCTGATTCTAGTCGGTTCAGATATAATCTGTGTACACTGGTACGATACCAGCGTATCCACCAGTAGTCTCGCAGACGCGCTGGGTTTAAATTAAAATCACCCAAGATAATGACTCTATCAGCTTCTATGCAGATTTTTGAAATCTGTGATTCAAGCTCACTAATAAAAACATTGCGTCACAGCTGTTCAGTAGTGTTGGGCGATTCCAAAAGCTTTTATTTTATTACATTCTTGACATAAAGAGCTACTCCCTCTACCCTCGAAGCCCTATCATGTCTAACTATCACATAGCCATCTATTCCCACCACAGCATCGTCAACCCCCTCATACAACCACGTTTCAGAAAGTGCAATCAAGTCATAGTCGTTAGCGCGTACAAAATCAGTAAGGTCCGCTAGTTTTGGAGCCAGAGAGCATATGTTCCAGTGACAAAATCTCAACGTATTTAACATTTTAAAAACTGGCTAGCCCGCGAGCATGCGCGTGGACGGGAACGAAACACATTACATACCAGGTGACCCACGGCATAGGTACTGCCGTTTATTTTTACTTTATCATACGCAGTATGTAAAGTATTGTAATCGTGCCAAAAAATTTTTTTGAGATTTTAGCGGAAACATGTCTTTTTGGGTCCCCTGAACATTTTTGACCAAGGTACAAAAAAATGTCTGTGTGTGTGTGGGTGTGTGTGTGTGTGTGTGTGTGTGTGTGTGTGTGTGTGTGTGTGTGTGTGTGTACCCGTTTCTTGTGGCGACGATTCCGGAGAAACTACTAAAGGTATCGGGACGAAACTTCATATTTAGAAGTTTCATGGCCAAACTTAGAGCTGAAAAGCTTTCTGTTAAAAAGTGTCCAAAGCAACTGGAGGTTTAGTGTTAGCATTTTTGAAAGATTTTGTAAATAAGCCGGGATTTCTAGAATTTCGTCGAAATAGTTAAATAATAAATTACACTAGAGGAAATTCTGAATAATTTATGACTATGAAATTTTTTGGTTCAATCAATAGTTTAGCTGCATGAGCAAATTCTATTTCATCGAGATCGGTCGTACTGCATTAAAACTAGTAGCCAGGATATGTCAGATTAAATGTCAGATGTGTTTTTAATGACGGTGTAGATAGTGTCAAACGCTAATGCTTTGACAATGCTACTGTCAATACAAGCTACGTTCGGATATTGTACACCGTTAAGGGGCGTTTTCATTAGTGCTAATGGCAGTGGTAGTAGACGCCATTATAATATTTCTAATAGAATTTGCTAGTGACTCAAGTTTACGTACATGCAAACTAATATGTGTCACCATCACGACATGTGAGAAACACTATAATTTCGTCTGCTACCACCGCCATTACGTATAATAAAAATACACTGTATAGTCGATATCACGAGTGCTGCAAATTACTCATCGCTTATAAGTGTATGAACCAAGATTTTTGCGTATCGCTCAGCTTGATTGTTGTGCATAGGCAACCGAACATAGATCACTGTAAATACGTTGCCTACCGAGGCGGATATTATAGAAATTAAATTTATATTGCTATTATCTTTACTAATTAAATAACCTTTAAATAACCATCACCATAGATTTTTTATTAAGCGGCTTACCTTTCAACGAAAACATTTTTGCTAACATGCGGCCACGTTCAATGTTTACGTTCAGTATTAGAGGTTAGAAACGTTAGAATTGTCATTATAAGAAAAGACGTACTTTTTCGCTGAGCGCATTTAATTTGTACAGCAGATGTATCATAATCATTCTATTGCGTTCTAACACACGGCAATGTATAGGAATGAAATGTAGCGTATGAGGAAAATAACAGCAGAAATCGATGAGTAATTTGCAGCACTGGTGAAATCGACTATATATTATACGCGGAGTTCTAATTATAGACTGCAGTGACAATACAGATTATATGCGTGTGTTTGTTATGGGTAGAACTGAGATTACCATTAACAATGCAATGCTTATATAGAGTAAATATGCAATATCAGCGTTTAGTATTATTGTCTTTCATGGGCACGGTGTAACTATATATGTGAAAAGCAAGGAGGTTATCGTATCAAAAGTGCTTGACTGGGTAAGTGCTGATAATCGGAATGGTTTTGCCTTGAACTTGATTTACTTTTTCATGTTTTGTTGTCGCCGAGTGATTGCAGGAATCATTGATGTCTTGCACAGATCTCATACAGTCGATTTGTTTAGATTAGTTTTTAATAGTTACGAATCCTTTTAAGTCGGATTATTTATATTTTTCTTTCCATTCAATTATTATACTCATCGCGCGCTACATTCTCATTATCAATCAACTTTTGTTTTCATTTTCGCATTGTTTACATACTGTTATTGAACAGTATTGAGTTGAACAATACAATTCACACAGGTTTTGTTTTATGTAGGTAGTTATTTGTTCTTAATGGTGGTTCTTATATGACAATTCTAACGTTTCTAACCTCTAATACTGAACGTAAACATTGAACGTGGCCGCATGTTAGCAAAAATGTTTTCGTTGAAAGGTAAGCCGCTTAATAAAAAATCTATGGTGATGGTTATTTAAAGGTTATTTAATTAGTAAAGATAATAGCAATATAAATTTAATTTCTATAATATCCGCCTCGGTAGGCAACGTATTTACAGTGATCTATGTTCGGTTGCCTATGCACAACAATCAAGCTGAGCGATACGCAAAAATCTTGGTTCATACACTTATAAGCGATGAGTAATTTGCAGCACTCGTGATATCGACTATACAGTGTATTTTTATTATACGTGAAATAAATATCGCTTTTTAAAAAACGTGCTTTTCATCAAAAAACGATAATTGGCGCAGTCGGTACGATCTGTAAACGTGATAGTGAATCGTGTCGAATCTCAAATCGTTTCGATATACGGACATATTACGGTGAACACCAGTTCTTTGTTACGGATCACAAAAAGAACCGAGAAGCAAGAAAAAGCGAAGAAAAGAAAAAAACAACAAACGAAGAAATTGCCCAGCCGAGGAGGAGCTCAAATCGCAGAATCCCTGAACAACCCCGAAGCCTGCCGAGGAATTTGGATATCTAAAATCGGAACTGGATTCCCAGACTTCACCAACAACAACGAAAGGAGCGAAATCCAAGGAACGGATCTCAACCCTACACCGCACACGCAACAAAGAAAAAACACACCAACCCCATGTGGATATTATTCATCGTGTTGATAGTAAGTACCACTCCAAGTAAGTACCACTTTATTTTCCGCAAAATTCCGCAAGTTTTTCCCTGTGTAAAACCCCTTTGTAACCCTGGATAATTTGGAGGATTTGTATAACGCTTTACTGGACATCAACATGGCTCGCGAAATTTCAAAAGTCGATCAAGACCTCATCTCTATCTTCGACGGCGATAAGATCACATTGAAGAGCTACATAAATGCTTGTGAATTCCTCATAGAAGAATACCTACCAGCAGATCCAGCCAACCAAAATGAAGTTCGCATAGGTAAGAGACTTTTAATGATTTTTATGGGTAGATTACGTGCCAAAGCACGCGAGGCAGTGGATGCAAATAAAACGCCCACTACTTGGCCCGAATTAAAAAAAAACATTTTAATCCATTCATTCGGAGACAAACGATCAGAAGATGTGTTAGTTTACGATTTGAACAGCTTAGTACCGAAACGAGACGATACCACCGCAACTTATGCTAACAAGATAAAGGCAACTTTATACACGCTACTATCAAAAATAAATTTAGAAGAAAACAATGCTGTGATCAGGCAACTAAAACAGGACCAATACAACCAAATTGCATTGAGAACATATTTATTTGGACTTGACCTAATTAACTCACATATTGGAATAGAGGTGAAATTACGAATTCCACAGGACATCGAACAGCTGAAGCTTATGCATTAGAAGTTACAAATTACAACATGCAGAAGCAAAGATTTTTGTCAAATTTCCGTCAACAACCAACTCCAACCAAACCAATGATGACTCCAATTCATCGAGTACCAAATAGACAACAGCCATCGTCACAACAAAGGTATCAACCACACAATCAACAACAGCAGAATAGATATATTCCGCCCGCACAAGTACCACCCCGTATAATGAATCACCAACGACCACAACAATATCAACAACATTATCAACGACCACAACAGTATCCGAATCAACAACAATATCAACAACAAAATCAACCATTTGCCAGAAGTCTCGGACAATTGCAGGAACGTCCTTACAGACCAACACCTATGGACCTTAGCAACAGCGCGAATAACGAATAGCTTCATCATCTTTGGTAAAACCATTGAAACAGAATGTGAACCAACCGAAGAATACGAGAATCGTACACCAGTCGATGAAAATGTAATTGAAGAACCATATTATGAAGAGTATTTTGAAGACGAAAACGCTTATTTTGACGAAGAACAATCAACAAATTCTCAGGATTTTCAGACGGACCAGATACATCAGCCGCCTACGTAACAATTTCTAACAAGGCTTACTCTCAAAACCCAGCACTTCCATATATTGAATTTGAAGGTTTAAAATTTTTGATTGATACAGGAGCAGAATGTTCTTTGATTAATACAATTACAAGCAGAAAACATTTATAACAATTTAAACACGGATCACTTAAATTTAGAGGAGCAAAAATCACTTCAAGTTTTATTATTGAGATATAAACATTTATTTCACATTGATGGACAAAAACTCACTTTTGCGCACAAAATTAAACACTCTTTGAATATGAAAAATAATTCACCTATTTATGTAAAAAATTATCGTCAACCTTTACAAACAAAAAAAAAGAAATTAAAAAGCAAACTTTGGAATTATTAAGACAAGATATAATTATGGAAAGTATTTCACCCTGGAATGCACCTATACACATTGTAACTACACACAAAGATGGTAAAACTAAAAATCGAATGGTTGTAGATTTTAGACGCCTTAATGAGCAAATGATAGAAGATAAATACCCTATTCCTAATATTTCTGACATTTTAGACAAGTTAGGTCGTGCGAATTATTTTACATCCCTTGATCTTGCATCAGGTTATCATCAGGTAGAAATGGAGAAGGAAGACACCCCTAAAACTGCATTTAGTACAGAACAAGGACACTTTGAGTTTAAACGCATGCCTTTTGGTCTTAAAACGCACCAGCTACTTTTCAGAGAATTATGGACGACGTTTTAAGAGGTTTATTAGAAGATACGTGTCTTGTATAATTAGATGATATAATTATTTATTCTTCTTCATTGCAAGAACATATCCAAAAATTAATTAAAGTTTTTGAACGTTTACAATCAGACAATTTTAAAATTAAATTAGAAAAATGTGAATTTCTTAAAAAGGATATTAAGTATTTAGGACATATTATAACTGATAAAGGAGTAAAACCAAACCCTGAAAAGATTGACGCAATTACTAGATTTCTGATACCAAAAACTAGAACCGAAATTAAAAGCTTTCTAGGACTTTTAGGTTATTATCGAAAATTTATAAAAGATTTTGCCAAAATTACTAAACCATTTACTTTATGCTTAAAAAAGAATGCAAAAATTAATTATGAAAATGACGATTATGTTAAAGCTTTTCAACAATGTAAAGAACTTTTAACAAACGACCCTATTTTACAATACCCCGACTTTACTAAAGAATTTATAGTTACAACTGACGCTTCAGATGTCGCATTAGGAGTTTTATCTCAAGGAATTATTGGAAAAGACAAATCCGTATGTTATGCATCGCGTACCCTTTCAGAAACAGAGTCTAGATATTCAACTATCGAAAAAGAATTATTAGCGATCGTTTACGCCGTTAAGCAATTTAGGCCTTATCTTTATGGAAAAAAATTTACTATTTACACAGAACCTAATTCACTAAAAGAACCTAATTCTAAACTTATGAGATGGAAAATTAAATTAGAGGAATATAATTTTGACATAATATATAAAAAAGGAAAGTATAATACCAATGCAGATGCTCTTTCTAGAATTCGTTTAGTCGATTTAAACGTTATTACTCAGAAGGATTTAGACAGTATTTTACCTAATATTGATGACGAAGAGTTACTTCAGATAGCTGAAGAAATGTCTATCGTTATAACTGAACAATTAGAAAACCAACCATCAACGAGTAAAGGAATAGGCATAGGTAGAAAAGAAATTGAAATTAATAACCCACCAGGAGAAACTAAAAATATTTCTGATTCTAATTCCGTTGCGTTTTGTAGAAATTGAAACAGCACCATCAAACTCTGACTCTGATACAATTCATACAACACGTACACAACAACCCAGTAAAACTATCGAAATACAGAACACAATTTTGGATAACATAAAGAGACAATTCATTATTTCCGAGAGCTTAGAAAAAGATATTAAAATTAAATTTAAATTAAAATAAGAGATAAATGTACAATCAATTTTGTTAGAATTCCACGTGAAAACTCAGAAAAATATATTTCAAAATTGTATACTGAATATATGAACGAAAGAAAGACATTTTATATTTACACTGATAACGAAAATGTATACAAAATTATGTGTAACGTATACACTGACAAATTTACAGACAATGGACCTCATATAATTAGATGTTTAAAAAGAGTAGAAGTTATTACTGATGAAGAACATAAAATAAGACTAATAACATCATATCATAACGGTTTAACTAATCACCGTGGCGTTAAAGAAACCCTCCAACATTTACAACGTAAATATTGGTGGAAGAAAATGGAAAATTCAATCAGTCAAGTAATTAAAGCATGTGACACTTGTAATAGGTCAAAATACAACAGACACCCAGAAGTACCTTTACTTCCTATTACACAAACACCAGAGGCACCTTTTCAAAAATTATTTGTAGATTTATTTTCATTTGGCAAAGAAAAGTATTTGACTCTTATTGATACTTTTACACGATTAGGACACGCAATACCACTAAAATGTAAAAATCCCACTGATATATTGGATGCATTTTTAAATTACTTTAATTACTACGGTATACCCCAAGAAATCAGATCGGACAAAGGTTCAGAATTTAATAATAAATTAATAAAAGAACTAGCTGCACTTCATAAAATAACTTTACATTTTGGAACTGCTAAAAATCCCGAAAGTCAAGCTAATATTGAAAGATTTCATTCAACACTGTTAGAGCATTTAAGATGTTTAGATGACGACCCTGATATACCGAAGGAACGAAAAGTTCGTATGGCAACAATAGCGTACAATAATTCCATCAACAGCGCAACAGGAACGACACCCTTCGAAGCACTCTACGGACACTAAAACAAGGAATCCTATGGATTTATTCTACGACAAGGATACTTACCAGAATTTAATCGACCGACACAAAGAAAGAATGAAAATTCTCTACGAAGCCATTAAGAAGAAAGATGACGCAAGGAAAGAGAAAACTCAAGAAAAACAGAGAGAAGAAGTAAGAATAACTGAGTGGAAAATTGGAGAAATGGTCTACGTAGAAAACCTTACCAAAAGTAACAAGTTGGTTAAACCATATTTTGGCCCTTATAAAATATTGAAAATAAATGATAATAGTACAGTCGATGTTCAAACTAGACGAGGAGTACAAACTTATCACACTAGAAGATTAAAGCATGGCATTGTTACAGATGCTGGCACACCAACGCAGACGTGAAAATGACACCATTACATGGCCCTTTGCTTCCCTTACGTTTGGGCACAGCAAGAAACAAGATCAGCCATTAGACAACTGTAGTTCGTTACGATCTACAACCCTTGACAATTCAAGTGGACGAAATTAACCAAGGATACAAACAGCTAAAGGAAGTTGTAACCAAAACGAATAAAACGGTTATAATTCAATCATTTCAGTCAGTCCTTCTAAACTCGGAGAACTGTAGTAGAAGGGCTATGAGAGTTCTAGACCAATTTTACGGGTTATTTTAAAGGGGGGTCTAAAATTACTTTACTTCCGGTCCAGGTAGAAAGAGATAGCTGTAGTTAGTCGTGAGTGTGACAAGGACAGCCGATATCCATTGAGCACCATCCTTATCTGTTGCGGTTCAGTGGCCCAGGTAGTCATGTGATCCAAGTTGCTATCGATGACGTCATTGCGGTCACGATCTCACTTGCACTTTAAAAGACGTTGGGAACTCGGCGGTTTGGAAATAAAAAAGTGTCCGGGTAAGGATTTGAACCCGAGACTGTATAATCACGAGTCGAGCTTTCTAGCCAATAGGCTACACAGCCTCTTGATACCCGAACGGTAAAATGGTAATGATATATCGGCGCAACGACCTCGATTCGATGGTTGAGCGATGTACCGTTTATGGTTGCGGGCTAGTCTATATGCTTTTAGGCTGTATAATTTGGACGCCAATATTTCCCGCCTAAAGTGTTTGTGTGGAAATGTGAGCTTGGGAGACTCAACAATTTAAATCTATCTATTTTTAGTTTGTCAAACGTGTACCAACTTAAAATTTATCACCTAGATCAGCCATTTTGTCTCCACATCTAAAAAATAACTTCACAAATTTGGTTTGTTATTGAGGTTGCATATATGAATGGAAAAGAAAAATTGTCAAAAATACGGTAAAATGACACCTATATATCGGCGCAGCGACCTTGGGATGAACCACCTAAGAGGTAGAAATTTAAGGGTGGGAGGCTCAACGCGATAAATCTATTAATTTTTAGTTTGTATCGGCGCAGCGACCTTGGGATGAATCACCTAAGAGGTAGAAATTTAAAGGTGGGAGGCTCAACGCGATAAATCTATTAAAAGAATTATCCATATTCTTCTGGTAATGGTTTTAACAACAGCAGGAAATTTAATTCAAATCATAATAATCGAGGTAACAGACAAAATTCTTTCACAAATAACTATCAAAGATAGAACCAAAATTACGGAAATGGTAATACGCCAGCGAACAATTATTTGCAACCTCAGCGCGAGTCTAGCAGAGGTCGTTATCCGCAAGTAAATGCTGTGTCCGCAGAAACAGAAATAAATATTAACAATACACATACTTAATTGAATTGTCTTAATTGTGTACTGATTATTATTATTATTATTAATAAAAACTATAGAAATAATTATTTTAGAGGACAAACTCAGTTCAGATGTCAAAATAATTTTATGCGAATTTAAAATGATAATCGTTTATGCAAATAATTGCATGTAAATTAAGAGTGGTTATTTAAAATTTTAGATGGTATCATATGGACTTATTGGTTTTCTCAATTGCTTAAGAAGTTAGAGCCGGTTAAAATACGGTTTCGTTAATAACGCAAACGGTTGTAACTTTGTTATAAATTGCAAAAATAACAAGTCCATATGAAACGTTTTACACAGTATCTCATTTACCATACTGGAGAAAAATTGCGGGGAAAAAGTGAAAAATGAAAGAGTTACAAAGAAAAACTTATAAAAGTATTATGAAATAGAATGTTCGACTAAATATTATGGAGGTAAAGTAAAACTGTTTTTGGTGTACAAAAGTTTTAATAATATAGAAAAGTTTATAATATTTAAACAAAAATAAACTTTAATACAAACTATTTTTTAAATTCTTTGTATATGTATATGTATATTTTCAGTACAGAGAAATAGGACCATAAAAGGACTGAGAGACATCAAACAGACAGACAGTAGGACAAAAACGATCTCTATTTCACTTCAGCAACTTCATTGGCTATCAAATTACATAATGCGCGACAGAACGAAAAATCTATTGAAAATTTTGGTAAGGAAATTGAAGAGCTAATGGTAAATTTGACTTAGTTATTATGTGACAAAATTTTTAAGACAATATCTGCAAAAATGTAATAATACCGTAATTTTTAAGAAATGCCTGCAATTGCCATTTTTTTTTTCTTTTTGACAAACAATTGAATATCGCAGGTAAACTAGTTACTTTACACAGGTACAACTTACACAGTTGGAAAGACGACTTCCTTAGCGTTTATAATATGGTATGATGTACAGGGCGTTCCATTTAAAAAATGTACTGACTTTCCGTTACGCCTAAATGCAACATCCTGTATAAATGAAAATAATTTTACGTTACAGAAACTAATGAGTCAAACAACTCTTGTACAAAACATTTTTTCTTTCTCAAACAATTTAATGACTATCAACCGCCAGGATACTAATAACTCACCCTGTATAATTATATATTTTTAAAATGTGACGTGTTGATATTTATGATTAAATTATTAATTAAATAAAATATCGGTTTGGCTTCCGTGGTAGATCTTTTTACAATAGGAATAACCAACAGAGAGTATTTACCTACAGTAAGTCCAGATGACCACAATGAGGTCGATGCACAGCAAGGTCAAGAGCAACCTAACACCAGGCGGTTTTTCGCGAATAATGCAGATGCAGTGTGTCTTAATATTAATGGTATGAATATAGTAAACATGAGATATGAAATGAAAGAATTAAAATTTTTAATAGATACAGGTGCTTCGATAAGCATTATATTTTTTTTTCAGATAATTTAAATTGTCGTTGTGCCATAGATAAAAACGATACTGTAAGAATAAGTGGGATTAGTGGCAGCACTTATTCTTTAGGATCAACAATTTCAGATTTGAAAGTAAACAATATTTAAGTTTACAATTATTCATAGCACAAACTGCGCTAATATTGTTCTTTTTGTATGAAACTTGCATGGTGTACTTCTCCATGAGGGGTGATTTAAACCACAAAGCGTCAGCCCACCAACCCCAGACATCAAACCTGCTATCACGTATAGCTGTACACACCAAATATATTTGTGTTAACCCAAACTGTATAGTATGAGCTAGTACGGGATAATGTCAACATATTATACCACATGACTCTAAGAGTGACTCAAATGTGACTCAAGAGTGACTCAAATGTGACTCAAGAGTGACATTAGCGCCTCCATTTATCCTCTTAGCGGCTCCATTTATTCGTTTAGTGCCTCCATTTATCCGGTTAGCGCCTCCATTTATCCGTTTATCGCCTCCATTTATCCGGTTAGCGCCTCCATTTATCCGTTTAGCGCCTCCATTTATCCGTTTAGCGCCTCCATTTATCCTCTTAGCGCCTCCATTCATCCGGTTAGCGCCTCCATTTATCATCTTAGCGCCTCCATTTATCCTCTTAGCGCCTCCATTTATCATCTTAGCGCCTCCATTTATCCTCTTAGCGCCTCCATTTATCATCTTAGCGCCTCCATTTATCCTCTTAGCGCCTCCATTTATCATCTTAGCACCTCCATTTATCCTCTTAGCGCCTCCATTTATCATCTTAGCGCCTCCATTTATTCGTTTAGCGCCTCCATTTATCCGTTTAGCGCCTCCATTTATCATCTTAGCGCCTCCATTTATCCTCTTAGCGCCTCCATTTATCATCTTAGCGCCTCCATTTATCATCTTAGCGCCTCCATTTATCCTCTTAGCGCCTCCATTTATCCGTTTAGCGCCTCCATTTATCCGTTTAGCGCCTCCATTTATTCGTGTAGCGCCTCCATTTATCCGTTTAGCGCCTCCATTTATCCGTTTAGCGCCTCCATTTATCATCTTAGCGCCTCCATTTATCATAGCGCCTCCATTTATTCGTTTAGCGCCTCCATTTATCCGTTTAGCGCCTCCATTTATCCGTTTAGCGCCTCCATTTATCCGTTTAGCGCCTCCATTTATCCGTTTAGCGCCTCCATTTATCCGTTTAGCGCCTCCATTTATCCTCTTAGCGCCTCCATTTATCATCTTAGCGCCTCCATTTATCCTCTTAGCGCCTCCATTTATCATCTTAGCGCCTCCATTTATCCTCTTAGCGCCTCCATTTATCATCTTAGCGCCTTTATTTATCCTCTTAGCGCCTCCATTTATCATCTTAGCGCCTCCATTTATCCGTTTAGCGCCTCCATTTATCCGTTTAGCGCCTCCATTTATCCGTTTAGCGCCTCCATTTATCATCTTAGCGCCTCCATTTATCCTCTTAGCGCCTCCATTTATCATCTTAGCGCCTCCATTTATCCGTTTAGCGCCTCCATTTATCCGTTTAGCGCCTCCATTTATCCCTTTAGCGTCTCCATTTATCCTCTTAGCGCCTCCATTTATCCTCTTAGCGCCTCCATTTATCATCTTAGCGCCTCCATTTATCCATTTAGCGCCTCCATTATACAGATCTGTATACAGACCCTGTATAAATTATACAGACCATGTATACAGACCCTGTATAATCACAACAGACCCTGTATACAGACCCTGTACATTGACCCTCATTTGACCCTCCGAGACCCTCATTTGACCCTCCGAGACCCTCATTTGACCCTCCGAGACCCTCATTTGACCCTCCGAGACCCTAATTTGACCCTCCGAGACCCTCATTTGACCCTCCGAGACCCTCATTTGACCCTCCGAGACCCTCATTTGACCCTCCGAGACCCTCATTTGACCCTCCGAGACCCTCATTTGACCCTCCGAGACCCTACCAAACCCAACTCATCCCAACCCAAATGAGGGTCAAAGGAGGGTCTCGGAGGTTCAAATGAGAGTCTCGGAGGGTCAAATGAGGGTCTCGGAGGGTCAAATGAGGGTCTCGGAGGGTCAAATGAGGGTCTCGGAGGGTCAAATGAGGGTCTCGGAGGGTCAAATGAGGGTCTCGGAGGGTCAAATGAGGGTCTCGGAGGGTCAAATGAGGGTCTCGGAGGGTCAAATGAGGGTCTCGGAGGGTCAAATGAGGGTCTCGGAGGGTCAAATGAGGGTAAATGTACAGGGTCTGTATACAGGGTCTGTTGTGATTATACAGGGTCTGTATACATGGTCTGTATAATTTATACAGGGTCTGTATACAGATCTGTATAATGGAGGCGCTAAACGGATAAATGGAGGCGCTAAGATGATAAATGGAGGCGCTAAGAGGATAAATGGAGGCGCTAAGAGGATAAATGGAGACGCTAAAGGGATAAATGGAGGCGCTAAACGGATAAATGGAGGCGCTAAACGGATAAATGGAGGCGCTAAGATGATAAATGGAGGCGCTAAGAGGATAAATGGAGGCGCTAAGATGATAAATGGAGGCGCTAAACGGATAAATGGAGGCGCTAAACGGATAAATGGAGGCGCTAAACGGATAAATGGAGGCGCTAAGATGATAAATGGAGGCGCTAAGAGGATAAATGGAGGCGCTAAGATGATAAATGGAGGCGCTAAGAGGATAAATGGAGGCGCTAAGATGATAAATGGAGGCGCTAAGAGGATAAATGGAGGCGCTAAGATGATAAATGGAGGCGCTAAGAGGATAAATGGAGGCGCTAAACGGATAAATGGAGGCGCTAAACGGATAAATGGAGGCGCTAAACGGATAAATGGAGGCGCTAAACGGATAAATGGAGGCGCTAAACGGATAAATGGAGGCGCTAAACGAATAAATGGAGGCGCTATGATAAATGGAGGCGCTAAGATGATAAATGGAGGCGCTAAACGGATAAATGGAGGCGCTAAACGGATAAATGGAGGCGCTACACGAATAAATGGAGGCGCTAAACGGATAAATGGAGGCGCTAAACGGATAAATGGAGGCGCTAAGAGGATAAATGGAGGCGCTAAGATGATAAATGGAGGCGCTAAGATGATAAATGCAGGCGCTAAACGGATAAATGGAGGCGCTAAACGGATAAATGGAGGCGCTAAACGGATAAATGGAGGCGCTAAACGAATAAATGGAGGCGCTAAGATGATAAATGGAGGCGCTAAGAGGATAAATGGAGGTGCTAAGATGATAAATGGAGGCGCTAAGAGGATAAATGGAGGCGCTAAGATGATAAATGGAGGCGCTAAGAGGATAAATGGAGGCGCTAAGATGATAAATGGAGGCGCTAAGAGGATAAATGGAGGCGCTAAGATGATAAATGGAGGCGCTAACCGGATAAATGGAGGCGCTAAGAGGATAAATGGAGGCGCTAAACGGATAAATGGAGGCGCTAAACGGATAAATGGAGGCGCTAACCGGATAAATGGAGGCGATAAACGGATAAATGGAGGCGCTAACCGGATAAATGGAGGCGCTAAACGAATAAATGGAGCCGCTAAGAGGATAAATGGAGGCGCTAATGTCACTCTTGAGTCACATTTGAGTCACTCTTGAGTCACATTTGAGTCACTCTTAGAGTCATGTGGTATAATATGTTGACATTATCCCGTACTAGCTCATACTATACAGTTTGGGTTAACACAAATATATTTGGTGTGTACAGCTATACGTGATAGCAGGTTTGATGTCTGGGGTTGGTGGGCTGACGCTTTGTGGTTTAAATCACCCCTCATGGAGAAGTACACCATGCAAGTTTCATACAAAAAGAACAATATTAGCGCAGTTTGTGCTATGAATAATTGTAAACTTAAATATTGTTTACTTTCAAATCTGAAATTGTTGATCCTAAAGAATAAGTGCTGCCACTAATCCCACTTATTCTTACAGTATCGTTTTTATCTATGGCACAACGACAATTTAAATTATCTGAAAAAAAAATATAATGCTTATCGAAGCACCTGTATCTATTAAAAATTTCAATTCTTTCATTTCATATCTCATGTTTACTATATTCATACCATTAATATTAAGACACACTGCATCTGCATTATTCGCGAAAAACCGCCTGGTGTTAGGTTGCTCTTGACCTTGCTGTGCATCGACCTCATTGTGGTCATCTGGACTTACTGTAGGTAAATACTCTCTGTTGGTTATTCCTATTGTAAAAAGATCTACCACGGAAGCCAAACCGATATTTTATTTAATTAATAATTTAATCATAAATATCAACACGTCACATTTTAAAAATATATAATTATACAGGGTGAGTTATTAGTATCCTGGCGGTTGATAGTCATTAAATTGTTTGAGAAAGAAAAAATGTTTTGTACAAGAGTTGTTTGACTCATTAGTTTCTATAACGTAAAATTATTTTCATTTATACAGGATGTTGCATTTAGGCGTAACGGAAAGTCAGTACATTTTTTAAATGGAACGCCCTGTACATCATACCATATTATAAACGCTAAGGAAGTCGTCTTTCCAACTGTGTAAGTTGTACCTGTGTAAAGTAACTAGTTTACCTGCGATATTCAATTGTTTGTCAAAAAGAAAAAAAAAATGGCAATTGCAGGCATTTCTTAAAAATTACGGTATTATTACATTTTTGCAGATATTGTCTTAAAAATTTTGTCACATAATAACTAAGTCAAATTTACCATTAGCTCTTCAATTTCCTTACCAAAATTTTCAATAGATTTTTCGTTCTGTCGCGCATTATGTAATTTGATAGCCAATGAAGTTGCTGAAGTGAAATAGAGATCGTTTTTGTCCTACTGTCTGTCTGTTTGATGTCTCTCAGTCCTTTTATGGTCCTATTTCTCTGTACTGAAAATATACATATACATATACAAAGAATTTAAAAAATAGTTTGTATTAAAGTTTATTTTTGTTTAAATATTATAAACTTTTCTATATTATTAAAACTTTTGTACACCAAAAACAGTTTTACTTTACCTCCATAATATTTAGTCGAACATTCTATTTCATAATACTTTTATAAGTTTTTCTTTGTAACTCTTTCATTTTTCACTTTTTCCCCGCAATTTTTCTCCAGTATGGTAAATGAGATACTGTGTAAAACGTTTCATATGGACTTGTTATTTTTGCAATTTATAACAAAGTTACAACCGTTTGCGTTATTAACGAAACCGTATTTTAACCGGCTCTAACTTCTTAAGCAATTGAGAAAACCAATAAGTCCATATGATACCATCTAAAATTTTAAATAACCACTCTTAATTTACATGCAATTATTTGCATAAACGATTATCATTTTAAATTCGCATAAAATTATTTTGACATCTGAACTGAGTTTGTCCTCTAAAATAATTATTTCTATAGTTTTTATTAATAATAATAATAATAATCAGTACACAATTAAGACAATTCAATTAAGTATGTGTATTGTTAATATTTATTTCTGTTTCTGCGGACACAGCATTTACTTGCGGATAACGACCTCTGCTAGACTCGCGCTGAGGTTGCAAATAATTGTTCGCTGGCGTATTACCATTTCCGTAATTTTGGTTCTGTCTTTGATAGTTATTTGTGAAAGAATTTTGTCTGTTACCTCGATTATTATGATTTGAATTAAATTTCCTGCTGTTGTTAAAACCATTACCAGAAGAATATGGATAATTCTTTTAATAGATTTATCGCGTTGAGCCTCCCACCTTTAAATTTCTACCTCTTAGGTGATTCATCCCAAGGTCGCTGCGCCGATACAAACTAAAAATTAATAGATTTATCGCGTTGAGCCTCCCACCCTTAAATTTCTACCTCTTAGGTGGTTCATCCCAAAGTCGCTGCGCCGATATATAGGTGTCATTTTACCGTATTTTTGACAATTTTTCTTTTCCATTCATATATGCAACCTCAATAACAAACCAAATTTGTGAAGTTATTTTTTAGATGTGGAGACAAAATGGCTGATCTAGGTGATAAATTTTAAGTTGGTACACGTTTGACAAACTAAAAATAGATAGATTTAAATTGTTGAGTCTCCCAAGCTCACATTTCCACACAAACACTTTAGGCGGGAAATATTGGCGTCCAAATTATACAGCCTAAAAGCATATAGACTAGCCCGCAACCATAAACGGTACATCGCTCAACCATCGAATCGAGGTTGTTGCGCCGATATATCATTACCATTTTACCGTTCGGGTATCAAGAGGCTGTGTAGCCTATTGGCTAGAAAGCTCGACTCGTGATTATACAGTCTCGGGTTCAAATCCTTACCCGGACACTTTTTTATTTCCAAACCGCCGAGTTCCCAACGTCTTTTAAAGTGCAAGTGAGATCGTGACCGCAATGACGTCATCGATAGCAACTTGGATCACATGACTACCTGGGCCACTGAACCGCAACAGATAAGGATGGTGCTCAATGGATATCGGCTGTCCTTGTCACACTCACGACTAACTACAGCTATCTCTTTCTACCTGGACCGGAAGTAAAGTAATTTTAGACCCCCCTTTAAAATAACCCGTAAAATTGGTCTAGAACTCTCATAGCCCTTCTACTAACTTACTAGAACAACTAAACAGTGGAGAGAAGCAATTAGTGCCTCTAATACGAAAACCTCGTGGAGCACTCAATTTCATTGGATCAATAATCAAAGCAATCTCAGGAAACTTGGATGCAGAAGACGCCGAAAAATATGACAAGGTAATACAAGAATTGGCAAATAACCAGGAAACAATAACGAAAAATGTAGCAGCCCAAATACACCTAGCACAAACAACGTTACAAAATTATGATGAAAATCTACATCATTACAACAAAATCAAGAGAAGGTTACCACACGTATAAATGATATTACCCAATACTTAGAAAAGGAAAATACTAAGCAAGATTCGTATAATCTATTGGATAAATTACGCACATCTTTATATGTTGCAATAAATTTCATTTTAACATTGATCGAACGTTTAACAGCAGCCAAAACATTCGCAAAATTAGAAGCATATCACCCAACAATTATTCCTTCAGAAGAACTTATTCAAGAATTACAACTTATTCAGATTTCTATTTCAAACCTAGAAATACCTTTGAAACCAACTATGGAAAATATCTACACTATAGAAAAATCTATTTCAGTAAAAGCTTATATTAAGGGATACATACTTACCTTTCTTTTGGAAATCCCATTGGTAGAAGCAACCACTTACCAGTATTATCAATTAATTCCTATGCCTATAGCAGAAAATGCCAGTTATCTAATACTTAACATTCCCAAACCTTTCCTAGCGGAAAATAAGGATAGGTACATTAATGTTGCTACAAAATGTAAAGAAATTCAACAACAAGAATTTCTGTGCGAAGCTACAAGCCAAGATGCAGCTGATCATCCCCTTTGTGGACATCAGATAGTAAGATACCTGCCAATAACAGCATGTTCGTACACCAAATGGTCCTCGCTAGAAGTCAAGATGATTCATCTCACGGAAAACGAATGGATCCTGTTCCAGGCCAACTCAACAGCCGAGATCAAGTGCAACAACCGTCAAGATGTTCGCCTCTTACAAGGAAACGTATTCCTTCAACTGACACCTGAATGTTCTATCCACCTTGGACACGAATATCTACAAACAACATCAAACCAAGCCCCTGACAGAGAATTTAATATCAACCCGATCAATCTAACAATAGTTAAAGAAGATCAACCCCACTGGAAGTTAGATGACATTCGTCTCCAAGATCTGCAGATGACCGCCATCAACACTACGAAGACTGAATTAGCCCAATTGGACTTGCAACTTCGAGAGTTAGCCAAAGTTCAAGTAACTCATTTTTGGGGTTCCACAACGTCCGTCACCATCATGGTCCTGACAGCATTCGTCCTTATCGGGATTGGATTGTGGCACCTACGAAAAAGAAGTCTCCAAGGGAAGAAGATAACAACCCAAGATACGGAACAAGTTCCAAGTCGTTGGCTCGCTCCAAGAGGGGAGGAGTTACACCATCCCCATGAAAGACAATAATACTAAACGCTGATATTGCATATTTACTCTGTATAAGCATTGCATTGTTAATGGTAATCTCAGTTCTGCCCATAACAAACACACGCATATAATCTGTATTGTCACTGCAGTCTATAATTAGAACTCCGCGCATAATATACAGTGAATTTTTATTGTACGTGAAATAAATATCGCTTTTTAAAAAACGTGCTTTTCATCCAAAAACGATAATTATATAGCACCATCACTTGTCCAAACAGTTTGATTGTCAAGAACACTAATTAGCCTGCTCACCTCCCTGGCAACGAAAGCGAGTCAGATCATCCCTTATCGAAATGTTTGTCCCGTTCAGCTTTTTCTTGTTCCGAAAGAACTCAGCCTTAGACTTATGGCTAACGAACTTAACCAGAATAGGTCGCTGTGCTTTGCCACCTGGACCAACCCAATGGCAACGATCGATGTCCTCTGGGCGAATATTAATTCCTAATTGTTGGTTACATAAATCCACTATTTGCGACTCTGGGGGTTATTTGCCGTCTTGCATGCCGAACACGCGGAGACTGTCCCGTCGGCTGTACTGCTGGAGCTGCTCCTGATTTTTCTGTGACTCGGCTTTCAGGTTAGAATTTTCAGCCTTTAGGCTCGCTATCTCGCCTTTAACGGTTTGAATTCTGTTGTCCATTTGCTCGACGTACAGCTTGAGGTCAGCAAACTCCTTTTTAACAAGATTTATAACAACTGACGTAATCGTTTTCAGGAACGTTTCCTTCTTGAAGAGTTCTATCATTACCTGCTCAAATTCGTCCACCCGTCCCTTTGTGACCACCATTATTTCACTTGAAATAGCAAAAGACCGCCGCCCAAAACAGTCACACTACTTTTGTAAAATAAATGCCTTTGAATTCTCTCAAAGTGAAGTTATTTGCCGAGCGATTACGAGCATGTGCTACTCGTAGGCCATCTACACTCGTATTTGATAATATGATAGTAGTTATTTAAAAATCAATACATGATACTTTTGATTTAATTAACTGTGCCTATAATAGTAAAGCGCATTAAATACAAATAATATCAATATTATCACAAGCGCACGTATCGACTATTGTGACGCCCTGTGTATGTATATCTTTTATCGAGCAGTGCGTAATGTACCGTAGTGTACTGGTATTCTACGTTCTATCGAATTTCCTTTTTCTTCCATGCCATATTTTAGAGATGCGAGGCACTCACAGCAATAGACAAAGTGCCGATGAGAAATGACAGCCGCCAAGATTCGCAATGTTTTTCGAGAGTTTCGTTTAGTCCGTTGGACGTTTTTGTCGGAGGGTGATGCGATACGCGGCATTGTGTCTGCGAATGAAGTGTCTACATATACCATCTGATAAATGCGATGTTTAGCATTTTTATTCCCTTGTTTCAGAATTTCTATATCCTCCAAATCTTAGTGAGACGTACACATGATATTTCTGTTTCTCTTTATCCTACACATGTTCTTTTCCATCTGCATTGCTGTAATCGTATGCGCTCTACTCCTTACGAAGCAATTACATGGACTGAAATAATTTAATTATTTTATTATACTTCTAGCATGAATTTGCACTTTTGAATTTCCTGTTCAAAATTTTCGTGCATTGGTTTCAGCAATGCCAATCACAGAAGTACAGAATGTGGCCATAACTGTGCCCATACGAAATAAAGTATGTATGTACGTACCTCATGACGCTCAGAGAGCAACAAAGCCTTTATTTCAAAATCTCACGTTGTGGGATGTTAAAAAAGAACCGAAAAACTGCCATTACATGTCAGAAAGTATTTCAAATAAGCGCGCTAGAAAAAAAAATACAAAACAAAACAAAAAATCATATTTGAAAATATCGTCAATATCAAATGATATAAGTAAGCCAAATTTCTTTTTAAACTACAATGGGATATATCAATTTTATGGCTCAGATTTGACTCCAT
Organism: Aphodius sticticus; assembly: GCA_963966075.1. Lineage (NCBI taxonomy): Eukaryota > Metazoa > Arthropoda > Insecta > Coleoptera > Scarabaeidae > Aphodius > Aphodius sticticus. The sequence goes on along the minus strand of OZ014507.1, from coordinate 41,777,104 downwards.
TCCGAGCTCAAACTGACCATTAAGTCGGGTTTTCGAAAAGAAAATCAGGTAACAGTATAATAAATAGTGCTTGTGTAGTTCAGTCAAACTAGACAAAAAAAGCAGCAAATTGCAGTAAAATTTCAATCCAGCTGGAGTTTTTTGTACAACTATAACCACAATAATGAAGCCAAAATGTTCATTAAGTAGAGTTCGCATTAGTGATAGTGGTAGCAGACGTTATTGTAGTATTTCTCATCAGACGTGATAGTCACACTTATTAGTTTGCAGGTCCATAACATGCGTCCCTAACCACTTTTTAGCAGAAATACTATAAAGGTGTCTCTTACCACTACCACTAATGAGGACGGCCCTTTAATGAGCAGCGGTCACACATCCCGACACCGCCTCTGTGTCCTATCTGGATTATGATTCACCTGCTCTATATTTTCTTCAACGTCACCATTTATTGGATTAAACCAGTCCTCTCGAAATTACTCATTCTGTTCAATTCCATATTATGCAATACTGCAGTGCAACTATCACATTTATTGTTGTTTGTCTTATTCCCTGATTTAAAATTAGAAATGTTCTTTTCAATAACATTACTTGCCTAGTTATTGCTTCATTGTATTTTTCAAGTTTTCTGGTAGTGTTTGTACGGCTCGTAGTGGTATCATGAGGTACAGTCAATCTTGTATATAATGTGTCCACTGTCCAATAAGCATGTAGGTAGACCATTTTTAGAGGTTTGTTTCAAAAGACTGTTATTCTGGTGATAACGAAGCTATGGTATGGGCTACCTTCTTCATAATCTAACATGCTGAGGCTTTTGACACTCCAACTAAATCTGAAACTGGCATATTTCCTGTTGCATAGAACCTCAGGGTCGCCAATAGTTGATGCATTGGCGGTATACAACCCCCTTAAAGAAAGGTGTAAATTAATAAAATATTTATCTACTGCCTGTTGAAATAGAACTCACTTTAGAAACTAAATTGCTTCCGGTTTATACTGAGCTTCAAAATTCGCATTTGATGACGTTTTGCAAACCTTGTTGTTCTTTTCTTCAGAGCTAACTGAATACTGATGACCTACCAAAGAACTTCTTAGAACCTTATATACCTAGATTTACACTTCACTGCACACATCTGGAGCTACCGCTCCCATGTGTTTTTCCACCGCGTTAGGAGCGATTTCAAGATCCTACTTTGTCAGTGCCGTTCTCACGATGGATGTTGTTGGGATGTTTGTAAATTTCGAGGCTTCTCTAATAAACCGTCGACGAGAACCATGTTAGTCCTTCCATCAAGTTCACGCTGGAAATGGGAGAGGACAATCAGCTACGTTTCTCGGATTTTCTGGCAATACAGAACGGCAACGGGTAGGCTTGGCCATACGGTCAACCGTAAGAAGACCAATCGGCGCCAGTAATAAATTATCGGCCAACATCGATTTAGTTAGTGCTTATTTGACAATTTTCGACAATTTTTAATATTTATTCGTTGCCTTGGTGATAAGAAATGACGATCGATATATTTTTGTGTTCAGAATGTCATCCTGATTGTAAATGACAGAAATAATATAGAGGGCCATTTGAATTTTCACTTTTTTCACATACTAACCCCAAGACTATCCCAAAAAAGAAACATTCTGTTTATCGGCACTTCTTCCGGTATATTCCCATTTTAAGTCCAGCCAAATTTGTATTGTTTTTCCTTTTTGGTTAGTCGTACTTTGTAAAACAGAGATGCATTTTGTGTTGTTAATTGTTCATTAATAAAGATTTTGTTGTTTTTCTTTTCAAATTACACTCTTTTGTTTAGACAGTACAAACAGTTTTTCTTGCTTCTAAAATATTGTTTTTATTTTCTTTATGGGCTAGGTCAATTAATGCCGGATGTCTCTATTTTCATGCCCAATTCGTTAAGTATATCAGTTTATCACTGTTTTGGAAAATCCTTTCTCCACCAATCTCTTGGTTCTCCACTCCAGTGAAAATAATGTCGTTTTTTGTCCTCTTTTTCGTTTATCTCCATGGTCTCCTCCAAAGCCTCTAATCGTTCTTCTATTTTATCCGTCATAAAGGACATAGCCTTTTGGAGCTTTTTCAATGGAGGCTGTTAGCTGTTGCAATTGGGAGTTTCTGGTTCACTATCGCTTCTCGTGTTTGGTTCCATTTTTTATTTTTTTAATTCCTTATATTTTTATTACAGGCTGTTAAATGGGTATAAAAAAGGATTGGACACAATGATGGATGCTAGTGCTTCACACAGCGGGGCTCGTTCAAAAAGGCTTTAGTTAGGCTTAGCCTCGGCGTGGATTTAAAATTTTTGTTATTTCTGCTTATATATGCTTGTAGAATGCATGAAATTATATAGATGGATAGATCTTTGAGCTATCGTTGATATGATCTAGTTTTCAGTGAGAAATTATGAATTTAACTGTTTAAAAACGTTGTAGAAAACACTCAGTCACCAAAGTACGTCCGTTTCTGTTCACGACATATAATTTCTTCTATCAAAACATGATGTCTATATTTTGATGCAGAATTTTCTCCTTTTATTTATTTATTTATTTATTTATTTATTTAAGAAGTAGAGTACCCAACAGGAACAAGTTCCCAGTAACAGGGTACCACACATACAAACATAAAAAGTACAAAGTGAACAATGTTACGGAGCAGGTCGAACAACACACGATAACAAATCAACTACATCAAAATGAGTGTGCTAATGCTATTAGGTGCCCACTCAAACTATTCAATGATGAAAAAAACAAGTCCACATTATTAAAATGAGTGTTGAAAGATTGCTGCATACGTTGCAGAGGAGAATTGTAGTGATAATTTGTCCCAGCAGTGGGGGCATAGAAGAGCAGCGAGTTTCTCGTATTATGAGACGGTACACGGAGAGAGAGATAATTTGTACAGAATTCGCTGTCGCATAAATTGTTAAACAGTTTATACAAAAATAACACATACTGAGACTCACGTCGCCCCACCAATGTGGGTAGCCTATACAGCGCCATATTCTCACGGTACGGACGAAAATACATATGCCTATTAAATCTAAAATTTAACCAATCAAAAAATTTCCTTTGAACACGCTCGAGTCGGTCAACATACCTGCCGTATACCGGGTTCCAAACACTTGCGCAATATTCCAGGTGACAACGGACAAGTGCTCTATACAAGACTATGAGGGTGTTAGGATCCCTAAAATCGCGGGTGATTCTTAAAATGAAACCCAGGGTCCTCAGCGACTTCCGAACAACCCTGTCAATATGCGGTGAGAATGAAAGCTTTTCGTCTAACAAAACACCTAAGTCGTCAACACCAGACACCATCGGCAATTCACGTCCACGCAGGAACAGTTGAAACCGAGGCGGAGCATGTTTACGGGAGAACACAATGTACTTCACTTGCACTTATCTTCGTTCAACATTAGATAGTTCTCAGCACAATAGTCAGTTAGTCTATTTAGATCGTCTTGAACGAGGGCGGCATGCTCAGGGGTATCATAAGGTGCAAATAATTTCAAATCGTCGGCATACAGCAGGCACCGGCAATATTCAAAACAGTCTACGATGTCATTAATGAAGATGTTGAAAAGGATGGGCCCCAAATGGGAACCCTGTGCCACACCGGAAGTTACAGACATCCCACGAGACTGAAAATTCTTTAAGGCAACAAACTGACTCCTGCCGTCCAAATACGACGCGAACCATCTGAGCAGCGAGCCATGCACACCAAAGTTCTCCAAGTTGGTAATTAATGTTGATTGATGAACTTTATCGAAAGCTTTGGAGAAGTCAGTGTACACAGCAACGACACTCTTACGTCCAGCCAGCTCATCCTGAACGCTCTGTACAAACTGAATTAAATTAGTAGCCGCCGACCGTCCCCAATAAAACCGTGCTGAGCAAATGTGATACAACCCCTCACAAGAAAGAAAAACTCTTCACTAACAATGGCCTCAAATAGTTTTCCCAGAATCGACAACAGGAAAATTGGACGATAATTACTGGCTCATGGCTAATTACTGAGCTCTATCACCGCACTTAAAGACTGGAATCACTCGGGCGGTCTTCCAAACTGACGGAAAACAACCTTCTCTTAGGGATTTATTGAAAATTAAAAACAATGGCTCAACGATAGACGGCTCGCACTGCCTTATAAAAAATGGTGGTATCTCATCCGGTCCAATTCCCTTTTGGCAATCTAAACGTCGAATGTGGTTGCTGATCACGTCACGACTAATATGCTGAATGTTGAAAGAGAAGTTGGAAGAAACCCTGCTCACCAGCACCGGTGCAGCAGCGGGTTCAAAGACAGAGCTGAAGTAGTCAGCAAATAGTTCGCAAATTTCACCCCCCCCCTCTCAGCAATCCTACTCTGGAACGACAGCCGATTAGGAAAGGTGTTAGCTCCACGACAACCCGCTACATGTGACCAGGAGGGCTTAATATCCGATTTGATATTGTTCTCGAGACGAGCGATATAATTGCGACGATCGGCAGCGATCGAACGCTTCACTGCCGCGCGGAAATGTGAAAACGACAAATAGTCGTGGGCATCGCGGTATCTCTTCCATTTCTTGTGAAATTTATCCTTCAACTTAAGCGTGGAAACTGTGTCTCTGCTAAACCAAGATGGGCACGAATTCTTGTTGATCGTTTTTTTTGGGCACATGATCGGAAATTGCTGTACGAAGAATTTTATAAAAGATCGCCCGCGTTCAAATAAGTATCTGACATACGATTTTCCCGTCAAACATCGGTCGTGATCAAGCGCAAGGGATATATCGAGAGCCGGGTGATACCCGTCCTCCAAGACAAAAGGTGAATCGCACGCAGCAACCGTCACCGGTGCAACGTTTGAGAACACAAGGTCCAATACTCTGTCATTTACATTACGAACGTTATTAAACTGATTGAGATTGAGAAAAGAAAAGGCGTCAACCATTCGCTCAGCACGGTCAAGCACAACATTACCCGCGACAAGAAGGCCGGAGCCGGGATCAGGAAGCCAATTAAGCAACCCCTCATTATAGTCGCCAACAATTAAGAAATAGTCGCTAGGGTTACCTGAAACAACCTCTGACACCCTATCAAGATGGCACTCGAGATCCGGAACGGTGGCATTGGGTGGAACGTACACACAACACAGATGTAAAAACTGATTTTCTTTCAGACGCACTGATACCCAAATGTCTTCAACAACGCCCCTACTGGCCCAGCTACTCTTACACTCAGACACCAAGTTCGAAGATACACACACGAAAACACCACCGCCATCGGATCTTCCACTCCTAACTGGATCACGGTCCATTCGGTATACAAGGTACCCACCAGTCACTAACTCCGCAGATCCAACGGAGTCGTTCAGCCAGGATTCCGTGACACAAATGACGTCACCCGAAGTAGCAAGACACGACGTATAAAATTCATTGGTTTTAGTTCTAAGTCCTCTAGTATTTTGATAGTATATTTGAAGATCCACGCGAGAGAGAGCTGTTGGAAATTAACTATATACTGATAAATAACTGGTCTATGTTTAGTTTAGGCGTGAGAGGCAGTCCTCATCGAAGACGTGCACAGGCCGAGTTCCATCCTTCTTCCTAATGAATATCTTGCAGTCTCTGGTCCAGCAGTGGTTTAATAATGTTTCCCACGACAAAAATCTCTCGCCTTCGTGTGCAGAAGCTTTTTCTTCACTGTCAGGTGTTCGGAGACATAGATTGGGCTACTAGGGCCTCCAATCCCGATATCAACCGACGAGACACCTCTCCTCTTCCGGACGGCAGCAATCGTGGCGTTCTTAACCTGCCTCGAGACAAACTTGACAACGATGTTCCGGGGTGCGGTTGAGGTCCTATCCATCTTTTGTACGCGATGGCAAGCGTCGACAAGTTCACCGGCAATGGGACATTCTGCGTATACTCCTAACTTCTGCACCACCTCGAGTGCGTTTTCGTTGGGATGCTCTGGTACACCGCTGATCTCCATATTATTCATTCTTGAATACTGGTGCAAGTCATCAACTTCACGCCTCAGAGTGTCACACCCCCTCTTCAGCAGCTCGTACTACGCCTTCATATCCTCGACGGCCTTTGAGACTGCTCTTACATTCTGGATTTCCGCGTTGAACTCATCAAACTTAGCGCTGATGAAATCCAATGACTGCCGGAACGATTGCATCTCCTTCTTGACGTCATCAACACCAGCGGTCATAATCTCCACAGACTGCCGCCCCGGGTCCGCAACCCCTCCGATGCAAGATGAACATCTCCAAGAAAACCCAGGGACAGCACTCACACCCGACAGTTCAGCGGGGATGCTAGCGCATTTCAAGTGTGAAGTCGCCTTGCAAACACAACAGGTGACCCCAGGTCTACGTTGACCGGTTGGAGCTGAGCAAAAAGCGCACAGCTCAGACGGCATGGCCTCACAACCACACGCGATAAATCTACAACCTGCACCATACACCTGTACACATGTATTTTTTTGATTAAGGTTGTTGATTAAGGTTTAAGGTTTCTTTGATTAAGGTTGTTGTTTTGGATAAATCTGTTGAATTAGGAAAGTTAATTTCAAAAACGCCATTTTTGCAACATTTTGCAACAATTTGCTAAATAAAAACTTAGAACACTATTTACGGCAGTTGACTATTCGGTTTAAGAATTCTTATTTCCCACACAATAGTGATAAGGGAAATTTTAATTCTCCCGGACAAAAAAAAATACAAAAAAAATATGCCGAATTATTCGTAGCGGTTCACGGGAAATAATTTTTGACTTGAATTAAATAAATAAAAGTAAATTTCTACTATCGCTGTATAATAAATCATTTAAAAATGGAAAACTGCGCCCAGGATCTAAAAATTCAGTAGAATCTTGCATCTCATGTTTCCGGATTATTGAAAACGCCAAATTACTGGAAAGTTATAGAGAAGTTACTTATAGAGCAGTAGGATAAATAAGCTCGACTTAACATGTTCTGTGAACTTTTTCCTGTCTTTATTTTTGTTTTTTTTTCAGCTGGTATTATTGCTCTGTGTTAGCTACCTTCTGTGTTGGTTCCACATCATCAATCATCACCAGTACAACGAATTCACAAAAAAAACTGTTTTATTAATCCATTTGGTTTCTGTTCTGCATTAATTACAAGCGAAAAACATACAATTCTCTTTTTCCCGTTATTATACGTATGTTTCCCGTTAAAAACATTAGCCCGTTACAGATTTATCGCTCAATATCTAGCTCCTTGTCGCTCAGTCTTATATTATTAATATCCGGATATTCGTATTGAATGGAGTGTAAATATTGATATAGAAGCACGGGCCAAATCTGTGTAAGTTGCTAAGTACACCAGGGGAAACAGGACGTCTACGCCCTCTACCGGCTGGCTCGGCCGACACACGCCGATAGCACCCCTCTCTGTTGACTGGGATTACAGCTTGCCCATTGTGAACATTTCGAATATCTAGGGATTTATCAACTCAGATTGAAATTTAGGGCGGCAGTGCGACAACGTTCCGCTAGTTCAGTTGTACCGCACCCAAATCTATTCTTATTTTTTTGTACATTATGTCGGCACTTAATTCTTGTCAGACAGAACAGGATTCCACTTCACAGTATAGTGATAATACTGCAGTATAATAATAATAAGTCAATTTAGTTGAATATAATATATAAACGTTAACAACCAATAAATACCATAAGACAAAATGTACGTTTTCATACATCCAGCTTTTATCGAGAATGGTTGGTATTGTCTCGGACTATCGGTAATAGAGGGCGTTCTTGTTGGTTAGTTATTGTCTGGTCGTCATTTGGTATACTTAAGGTTTTTAATGTCGTTTGGGTTTTTATGTAGGTGCTAATAGCCTCACTCAGCAATTTTCTGTCGTAAATAGTTTTCTTAGGGCTGGTATAATCACCTACCCATAAACTTCTGCATAGCTCTGTATTAGATAAGTTACCGTATTATGTATGTGGCGATTAAGCTATCAGACAGTTAACGGGAGGTGAAGAAACCGACCCTTAGTATATGTAACACATTATTATCTTTTTCATGTCGTTTGCGCTATCGTTATATGGTAAATATGATACTTTTCAAAATCCTAAGATAACTTATTCTGAGTATTCCTATTATCTGTTCCACTTGGCGGCTTTACCAGCAATATTACGTCACCATCGTAGCTAAACCACAAACGTTTGTGTTATAATAATTTTATTTATTTACTGTCACATAGATCATACACATCCTCACTCTGTCCTTGCCTCGGTAATGGAACAGCCTGTCTTATCTCGGGTCAACTGTGGTGAGGGCACGTGTGTGTCTCATTTGTTTAGTTGGGTTCGGTCGGTGAGTTGGTATTAATACGTAACTACAGTTGTTTTCTCATATTTGCCTTCACGTTAAGTTTGAAAGCCTGTTATGTTAATGCTTGCAGGCAGTGAACATTAATACTTTAACTGGGTGCATATTTTGTGGTTTTAAATTTTTGTGGTTGTATATGTAATGTTCTTCTGGTACGGTACGAATGACTTTTTTCAGTTTTCTGCAGTTTCAGTCCGGTGTTTATAGATTTATTTTGTAACTTATGGATTAATAGAATTTTATTTTGTTTGTCGCAGTGATTTATTAATATTAGTCATCGTTGTGTCGGTCCATATATTGATCATGTAGTTGATATTTGACGTATAAAGACAGTTGGTTGTATACGGATATCCCTAAGTGTTTTGTTATTATGCATCTTATTTTCTGCATAGCACCGATAATTCTGGCATTGGTTTTCTTTAATTTGTTTATATGTGCGTTCCATTGTAAGCTTTCCCGGATGAACCTGGATATTGAACCTGTTTCGCCTGTTTAAGTACCGTTCCGTTTATTTGAACGGTTAGTTACTACTTATTACTTATTTGAACAGTACTATCAGGAACTTTGAACAGTGTAGTCGTGTTTTTCGCGGTCAGTGATACGTGAGTGCTACGCAATCGATATTTGAGTACCGCGAGTGACACAGGACACCAGGTCGTTCGCTCGTGGAACAAATCCAGATAGTTTTTACAACAGTCATAACAATGTCCCAGAAAAATGTGCAAGGTCAGGAAATAACTATTACCACACCAAACGAGTACGCTTTATATGCCGCTTTAAAAAAATGTCAAGAGGAAAATCAATCATTGAATGATGTCATCCAAAAACGCAATGTACAAATGCAATTATTGAGTAATGAAGTTGGTGAACTAAAAGCAAAAATTGTTCAAACTTCAGTTTCTCAACCAGAACAACCTCAGAAAGAGTACTGTACTGACGAGGAACAATTGGCAAAATAAACTGAATGGGCAAGAGTTAAAAGCAAAAATAATAAGAAAAGAAAGATGAATACTTCATTGAGTCCACCTCAGCTTCGACAAACAGGCTCAATAACTATACAATCAAATGCAAAAAAAGTACCAGCCCCTCCCCCAATGGATGGAATTAAAAATTATGAATCGTTTTACGAAAAAATTGGCGAACAGATTCAAACAAAAAATTTTACCACAAAAATCATGAGTAAAGAGTGTATTAAGGTAAACGTAGTTGACAAAGAGCTCTACAAAACAGTGATAGACATACTGAGAAAAGAGGACCACGTTTGGCACTCATATGAGAACAAACAAGATAGGCCAATTAAAGTCATGGCTAAAAACTTGCATCATACGTGTCAACCTGACAAAATTCTGAAGAACCTAGTAACACAAGGATATAAGCCAGCAGGGGCCGTTAATAAACTATCCTGGAGGAATAAAGAAGCTCTCGACATGTTTATACTTACTTTTGACGCAGAAGAAGACATAAATAAAATTCATAATATAACCAATATAATGGGCTGCAAAGTAAGCATCGAACCGCTAAGAAAATCCAAATTAATCCCACAATGCAAAAGGTGTCAAGCGTATGGGCACACTCAACGATACTGTAACAGACCCCCGAGGTGTGTTAAATGTGCAGGAAAGCATCTCACGAACGATTGCAAGAAAGCAAACGATGTGGATGCTAAATGTTGGCATTGCGGAGGAGCACATCCAGCTAATTATCGAGGATGTGGCGTAGCTATAGAACTACAAAAAATAAAAAATCAAAATATGAAGACCAAACACTCTAAGGCCCCACAAGGTCAACGAGAAAACGCTCAACAAAGAAGACCAGAAAGACAGATTCCAAAAGTGACTGACATGAGAACGTACGCCCAAGTCATTCAAAAAGAAAATAATAACCAAAGGACCGAACCTCAAGAAAATAACGGTAACATTAGCCAAACTCTACAGATCATACTAGGAAAACTAAATAAACAAGAAGCATTTATCACTACGTTTGATGAACGAATAAAAAAATTAGAACACAAATCACAGGGAGCTATTCCTAAAACAAAATCAAAATGAATAGTACACTCAAAATAATGGCTTGGAATGCCAACGGATTACTGCAACATCAACAGGAACTGCAGGCAATCCTTGACACTGAAAACGTGGACGTGTGTCTCATTTCTGAAACTCACTTCACTAGACAATCATTCATTAAATTTAAAGGAATTCAAACATATCACACTATCCACCCTGATAGCGCAGCTAAAGGAGGAAGTGCAGTAATAATTAAAGAAAATATAAAGCACCATGAAGAATTTAAATATGAGACAGAAAAAATACAAGCAACAGCAGTAAATATACAAACAAAGAATTACCCGCTTATCGTGGCAGGATTATATTGTCCGCCTAGGCATTCAATAAAGAAAGATGATTACTTAACTTTCTTTAGACAACTGGGAAACAGATTCATAGTCGGAGGAGACTTTAACGCCAAGAATACTTACTGGGGCTCTAGGTTGACTACAACTAAAGGTAGAGAACTCCTGAAAGCAACAAATGAACTTAGTTGTCAAACAATATCAACTGGAAGTCCAACATATTGGCCAACTGACCCAGCAAAAGTACCAGACCTAATGGACTTCTATATAGTTAAAAACATTAGCGTTAATTTCCTACAGATAGAAGAATGTCATGACCTAAGCTCTGATCACTGTCCAATACTTTTGACCCTGGGTGAGTATATTATTCAAAGGGAAAGTCAAAGGAAAGAAGAGTAAAAGGAAACAATTACCCCAAAGAGATAACAAATCTGCTGTCTGAGAAAAGAAAGGCAAGAAGAAAATGGTTCCAAACTAGAGCACCACGTGACAAGACGATATTAAACAACCTCACTCAACAACTCAGAAGAGATATTAAAGAACTAAAAAATGAATCCATCAACGCCTACCTGAGGGAACTATCCAATACCAGCGAATCATACTATTCGCTCTGGAAGGCAACCAAAAAGCTCAAAAGGCCGATAATTCAAATTCCACCGATCAGAAAACCTGATGGAAGCTGGACCAGGAATAATGAACAAAAAGCTCAAAGATTTTCTGAGCATTTACAAAACATATTTCAACCTCATCAAGGAGAAGATGAAGAAATCCATATTGAAGCGAATTACCAAGATGGCACGCCAATAATGCTTACCACACCAACAGAAGTTCAGAACTTAATCAAAAATGACATTAATCGCAAAAAAGCCCCAGGTTATGACTTGATTACTGGAGAGATACTTAAAGAACTTCCAAGGAAGGCCATAGTTAAGCTTACAAATCACCGGTGTGAACCTAGCGCCCGACTTTAAAAAGTCTGACTTTTCTAACGTAGATCGTTTGTACTTTGTTTGTACCCGTTTGTACCACTATTAATTTCGTTTGTACCTCAAACATAAAAAAATTATTAAATAATCAAAAATAGCCAGCACCCAACTTTGAGATATTCAAGTTTGGTTAATGCCATTCGAAAGAGAATCGTTTGTACCTATTTGTACCTCTATTCAAATCATCTGTACCTCAAAGGAACCGGAAGTACAGAAGTCAGAGTATCAAAAAATCGCATTTTCAGCGATTTTTTCAGGAGCTCAAATCTGCATTTTTTGAGATATCGAAAAGCGGTTAACGCCATTCGAAATAGCATCGATAGCACCCGTTTGTACCTCTTTTCAAATTGTTTGTACGTCAAAGGGGCCGGAAGTACAAAAGTCAGAGTATCAAAATATCGCCATAGACGTAAAATCTGTATTTTTTGAGATATCGAAAAGCGGTAAACGGCATTCGAAAGAGCATGAGTAGCACCCGATTGTACCTCTTTTCAATGCGTTTGTACCTCAAAGGGACCGGAAGTAAAAAAGTCACAGTATCAAAAAATCGCCAAAGACGTAAAATCTGTATTTTTTGATATATCCAAAAGCAGTAAACGGCATTCGAAAGAGCATGAGTAGCACTCGTTTGTACCTCTTTTCAATTCGTTTGTACCTCAAAGGGACCGGAAGTACAAAAGTCAGAGTATCAAAATATCGCCAGAGACGTAAAATCTGTATTTTTTGAGATATCGAAAAGCGGTAAACGGCATTCGAAAGAGCATGAGTAGCACCCGTTTGTACCTCTTTTCAAATTGTTTGTACCTCAAAGGGACCGGAAGTACAAAAGTCAGAGAATCAAAAAATCGCCAAAGACGTAAAATCTGTATTTTTTTAGATAACGAAAAGCGGTAAACGGCATTCGAAAGAGCATGAGTAGCACGCGTTTGTACCTCTTTTCAATTCGTTTGTACCTCAAAGGGACCGGAAGTACAAAAGTCACAGTATCAAAAAATCGTCAAAGACGTAAAATCTGTATTTTTTTAGATGTCCAAAAGCGGTTAACGGCATTCGAAAGAGCATAAATAGCACCCGTTTGTACATCTTTTCAAATCGTTTGTACCTCAAAGGGACCGGAAGTACAAAAGCCAGAGTATCCAAAAATCGCCAAAGACGTAAAATCTGTATTTTTTGAGATATCCAAAGGCAGTAAACGGCATTCGAAAGAGCATGAGTAGCACCAGTTTGTACCTCTTTTCAATTTGTTTGTACCTCAAAGGGATCGGAAGTACAAAAGTCAGAGTATCAAAAAATCGCCAAAGAAGTCAAATCTCTATTTTTTGGGATATCGAAAAGTGGTCAACGGCAGTCGAAAGAGCATCGATAGCACCCGTTTGTACCTCTTTTCAAATCGTTTGTACCTCAAAGGGACCGGAAGTACAAAAGCCAGAGTATCAAAAAATCGCCAAAGACGTAAAATCTGTATTTTTTTGAGATATCCAAAAGCAGTAAACGGCATTCGAAAGAGCATCGATAGCACCCGTTTGTACCTCAAAGGGACCGGAAGTACAAAAGTCAGAGTATCAAAAAATCAAACGGCTTTAGTTTTCGAGATATTCTAAAGTTTTGTGATCGCGGCTAAATTAATAAACAAAGAACTAAAGGCAGGTGATGGATAAATAAATATTAACAATGGATGATATTCCGAACATGTAAACTAAACAATAATAACTTTTGACGTTAATAAATAATATTATCTTTGTTTATTCATTTATCCGCGCTCACGAAATGATTCAAATATAAGTTGTTTAGCATTTTATTAAATTAAGTATCATTTACTGTGAAGTACACACGGTGTGAAAATATGAAATTTATAGTTATTACGTACTCCTTTTTTCGTGTTTCATAACTATGATTCTAAAGTTCTAGAATGTATTAAGTGCACCGCAATCATTCTTACTTACATACATGAATATTGTATCAATTAAAACATTCACTAATTCTTATATCAAGCATTTATTTAAAAAGAAAATACGGACATTTAATGCTTTTGCAGTCTATCCGTCTTTTTGCTGATTGTTTCTTTTTGTAGACAAAAGCCTTCGCTGTGCGGTAATGTATACTTTTTATAATACTTTTTATATTAAATTTTTTTTAATAAGTGTATTAGTATCTATTTATAGTGGTATATGTTGACTATTATTATGTATAATACTGATGATATACTTATTAGTTTATTCCATAAACCTGTATTTATTTGCTGGAAATATTGAAAAATGGTGCGGTATTCTAAACCCCTTGGCTAAAACACGCTCGCCGCCCATGAAGCTAAGAACTGTTTTATTTACAGTCGCTTACCTCCACATTACTTATCTCGGCGTACAGATTTCACGTCCTTGGCGATTTTTTGATACACTGACTTTTGTACTTCCGGTCCTTTTGAGGTACAATCGATTTGAAAAGAGGTACAAACGGGTGCTATCGATGCTCTTTCGAATGCCGTGAACCGCTTTTCGATATCTCAAGAAATAGAGATTTTACTTCTTTGGCGATTTTTTGATACTCTGACTTTTGTACTTCCGGTCCCTTTGAGGTACAAACGAATTGAAAAGAGGTACAAACGGGTGCTACTCATGCTCTTTCGAATGCCGTTTGGCGCTTTTCGATATCTCAAAAAATACAGATTTTACGTCTCTGGCGATATTTTGATACTGTAACTTTTGTACTTCCGGTCCCTTTGAGGTACAAACGATTGAAAAGAGGTACAAACGGGTGCTACTCATGCTCTTTCGAATGGCGTTAACCGCTTTTCGATATCTCAAAAAATGCAGATTTAAGCTGTTTGGCGATTTTTTGATACGCTGACTTCTGTACTTCCGGTTCCTTTGAGGTACAGATGATTTGAATAGAGGTACAAACAGGTACAAACGATTCTCTTTCGAATGGCATTAACCAAATTTGAATATCTCAAAGTTGGGTGCTGGCTATTTTTGATTATTTAATAATTTTTTTTATGTGTGAGGTACAAACGAAATTAATAGTGGTACCAAACGGGTACAAACAAAGTACAAACGATCTACGTTAAAAAAGTCTGCCTTTTTTAAAGTCGGGCGCTAGGTTCACACCGGTTTACAAATCTTATCAATGCTGCCTTCAGACTAGGGTATGTTCCCAAACTGTGGAAGGTAGCAGAGGTGATCATGGTACTGAAGCCTGGGAAACCTCCACACGAAACAACGTCTTAGTGGAAAAGCAGAGTAAGTGCTAGTTGTGTTAGTTCTAATAGCAGAGACAGTGCTACGTAGTGCGCAAGAAAAACGTGCCAAGTATACCAGGACCAACTGAGAGACATCGATGGGTGCCTGTTAGGCTAGGTTAAACTAGTAAAATAAGTTAGAATTAAGTTACTCATTAGCCAATTGTGACTAGATTGTAATGCATTTATGAATAAAAAAAAAGAAAAAAAAAGTACCGTTCCGTTTATTTGAACGGTTAGTTGGTACTGATGCTTTTTGTTCGTGAATATCATGTATTCGGTTTTATTTTCATTGTTAGTTATCATATTTGTGTTGAACTACTTCTCCATTATCTATATATATTTCTATATTTCTATTTATATGTATATATAAATAGAAATTGCAATTGTTTACCTGTTTTTGCTGTATAGAGAATACAAGTATCATCAGCATGGTATTACCTTAAGGTGAAGGTTAAGGGAGTCATTCCTTCTTGTGGAATTACATATTTCGCCGAGGCTTCTCTGCTGAATTTTTTTTTGTGTTTGAATGAGGTCTTCCAACGTCCCTCTTATACTCAATATTTGCAGTTTAGTCTGTAGTTTGTTTTGAGATAAAGTCAAAAGCTTTTTTTAGATCAATATAATTGCACACCACACTCTCTCTCCTGTCTAATTTTTATTTGATATCGTTGATTATGTCTAACGCAGCTGATGTAGTGCTCGAGCTCTTTTAGACTGTAGATTGTTGTGTGCTGATTATTTTGTTTCTCCAGATATGCTGGTGCAATCTTCTCAGTATCACCTTTTCTATTGTTTTGCCTAAGTTCGATGTAAATGCAAATGGCGTGTATTTGTTTTGCTTTTTACCTTGTAGGCAGGCGTAAAAGTACTTTTTTTATTAGTTTGGAAAAATTCCTATATTAACTACAACTGTTGTTATTGACTACAAAGTCTACTTGACTAATATGGGTATCAACAAGTTCACAAATGAAATTGTTCATTTCGGTTTCGTCCGTTTTCTGCACTTCTGCCTCTATATCTATGTTCTTAATTTCTGCGTGTTGATCTTCATTCCTGTGTATGTGCATCTGCTGTTAGGCTAGTTCAATCCCTGTATTGGAAAGCATCTTCAAGTAAGTTTCCATCTTGTGTAGCATATCGTCGAAGGTAGCATTGGATCGCGATTTCTCACTTCAGTCCTGAACACTCTATTATAGCTATCCAAATTTCATTCGTCTGGTTCCACAAATAACAGCGTAGATCACCCGGTATAATAGCACATTTCAATACCGGTAATCGAACGTAGTTTTGCCTAGTCCATACCAGTTGGACCTAAAGTATGCGTTTACAAACCAGGTTAAACTAGTTTGGCCTAGGTTAAACTAGTTCGACCTAACGCGCTTCGGCAGAACTAGTTTAACCTAGGTTAAACTGGTTCTACATGAAAACGGGTTTTGCCGGTAACATACATATACACCTAAATATAGGAATATGGGATCTAATATGGGAACAATGGAAATCAATGGCGATTTAATATTTTATTACCCTTTCTATTTGAAATAACAAAGTTGATATCAACTTCCGGTAGACCGGAAGTGGAAGTCATTTTGAGAGTGTTTTACTTTACAAGTTTGGATACAGTAGATCCTGAGACCAAACTTTAGAATATGGAGAAATAGTGGAACATCAAGGACATCTAATGGAACAGTACCGTGAGACATCCTGTATTCGTTTCTCAGCTCATTGCATAAGCTACGATAACAATAGCCAGAAATTGTACACAAGGAAGGGCTCAACCAAACGCGTTAATGAGTTGAAACGAAAAGTCAGTACAAGTGTTGTTAGACCAGTGCGACCTATTACGAGATTCGAGTATTTTATTGTGTTCACTTCCGCTTTACGTGCTACTCTCATGTCGTTTTTTTAACGGTCCGCGCTGGCCGATTGTGGTATTCCCGGAGAGTAATTACGCCTTCCATTAGCGGTTATTTGTGTATACGCCCATGCAAATGCTCTAGGGGTTCGACACCGCCAACTAGAAACAATAACACGCCCTTTTGGAAGGGAACCCACTGCTTCGGTAACAGATGTGTTGTTTCTATAGTTTGCTAATTCGGAGTTCTGCCGCGTAGGTAATGTCAATGTGAAAACTAAAGTATTTAACCTCTCTAGAACAAAAATAACATGATAAGAATAGCAAATCTTTGAAATAGTATACCAAGCCGAGAAAGTGTACCAATGAGTCGTCATAAATTCACCCGCTTCTAAAGACGATGTTTTAATCGCAAACCTCAAGCCGAATCAAAAGTTGTGTTTATTGAACTGACAGGTCGCCACCTGTTGGTGAAATTCTGTATACTATTTTCGCTATTAGCATATTTTGTGTCCACAGAGATATATTGGCGTTTTGATTTCAGACGCCTAACCAAATCGAATGCTGTTTTTCTTTTATTGACAACATAGGTTGTTTGCCGCCTGATGGTTATATTATGTATTTTTGCGGATAGACTTGATAGTTCATCACACGCCTAGCATCTTTTGTGTTCCCATAGAGATGTGAAAGTAACAATTTCGCATAGAGTAGGATACAAATAATTACCTATACACGTTTCACACTATTATAGACGGAGGTGCCAATCAAACACAATCAATATTCAGACTATCACTATATTTATACGATGCAGATATACAATTTGATAATCTATCTCTCGTTCGGTTCCTTGCCGTGCTCTTGTTTTTGGACCAATTGTGGCGCATGCTCTTGAAACCATATAAACCAAATATGAAACATTTTAATCCAATACACAACACTTACCCCCCCCCCCCTTAAATAACGCTATAACCCATAAACAACGAAAGAAAAATTAACATTCTTTAGCAAGACATGAAAAAATAAACACTACAAAGATACCACAATAACTCAATACACTAATGGTGGGTTCAGTCAGGTTTTATTAGTCGCAATATAATCGCAATATAGTATTAAAAATTAAGCCGGTCTGAGAAAATTATTGGCCGTTCAGTCAGCGATTTATGATTTATCTTAATGCGCACTGCGATGTGCACAGTGGATCATATCAGCTGACGGCGGAAGTCAACATAACCTCAAACCTGCATTTGTTGACAAACGCTCCACAGTAAAAATGAACGCAATTGACAAATGTCAAATGGCAATGACAAACATTACTGCTAAGTAGTTTAGCACTATTAGGCGCACCTGTTCTCCTTATGTAGACAATAAAACAGAAAGACAGAGACACAAATATCAATGTTTGCTTCGACAAATGTAAACAAGAATGCTCAAAACAGCGTGCGCACTGTATAGGCTAGTGATGCCAACAGTGCTGAGGAAAATTTCACTGCTTTGATCAACAAAAGTCCCAGAAGATATTATATAAAAATACACCAACAATGCGATTTACAATAAAATCCGAAGGACATCAATAACAAAATTAACGTATAACAATTTCATCCAAATACAACAATGCAATCGCAATTACATATCTGTCAAATCGTAATCCTAGGACACGACCTAGAAAGTTAAAAATCTGCGACCTTTTATACCGATCGGGTAAATTAAGACAATGCTGACTGAACGTATGTATGGTTTCCCTATGTTTTAACTTGTGAAGTTAAGACGTTAAATTATATTGCGCGTAATAAAAGCTGACTGAACCCACCATAAACGATCGGGCGGTCCTCTTATTCTTGTTGATCTACGGAGATCTATATTATCGGCAAGCGGTGTAATCGGTATATCCGGATGATGTTTATCTAATAAATTTGAATACCGTAATTGACTCGTATGCGCAATTTTCTCGTTACCATCAATTAATACTCTATACATCGAAATACTTATTTTATCAGTAACTGTAGCGGGAATCCATTTAATATAATTTTTAAAACAGTTTTTATAAAAAACCTTATCTCCAACATTGTATTTAGTAACTCTATCTTCATGTCTACCTTTATAATTATTCACGTCATTATTTTGTGATTTTTTATTAAATAAATTAGTCTTGTTTTTACCTAAATTAAACGAAACTGATTTACGCTTGTTTATCGTATCTAGAGGAGTATGTGGTAAAAAATTAAATATTAATTCAGACGGCGACTTTCTAGTTGCAGTCGAAGGTGTATTTCTATATTGCATCAAAAACTTTAATATTCTTTGCTTCATTGACATACTTTTACACTTATGATCAACAAGAAATGATTTTAGAGCGTTTTTAACCGTTTGTACCGCTCTTTCCGCAGCTCCATTACTTTGCGGGTGATATGGAGGAGAATGAATCAACACAATACCTTCTGTTTTACAAAATGTTTCAAATTTAAAAGAATTAAACGGTGAACCATTATCGCACACAATGGTTTGCGGCAAACCAAAAGTTCCAAACAAAAATTCAAGTTTCTCTAAAATTATGTCTGCAGTACTTCTTGTTAACATACAAATATCTATCCAATTGCTCTAAGTATCGTTTATAATTAAAAATGTATAAGTACCGAAGTAAAACAAATCCAGGTGTATACGTTCAAAAGGTTTTTGTGATTTAGGCCAACTTATATGCTCAGGTTTGGTTTTAACGTTCGATGTTTGTTGACAGCTTACACATTCTTGAACAAATCTTTCAATAGAACAATCTATATTTTTACACCACACATAACTTCTAGCCAACATTTTCATTCTAGTGGTACCTATATGTCCTTCATGTAACAAATTTAAGATTTTACGCTGAAGGGTCGCTGGTATGATTAATCTGTCACCGTAAAACAAACAATTATCCTCAATAGAGAAACAATTTCGCAAGTTATAGTAATATTTAATCCCTATATCATATTTCTCTGGCCACCCATTTTTTTTGTATAATTAACAATCTTTGACAATATTACATCTGACCCAGTCTCGTTTGCTACTTCCGTGATTTTAATTTTTTCGCTAGGATAATTGTAAAGAGAGTTTATCTTAAAATCGTTTATCTCTGATTCAGCTTGAAGAGGTAGCCTGGACAGGGCATCTGCGTGTTTCATTAAACTTGCTTTTTTTATAAATGATTTCATAATCATACATAGACAAAATTACAGCCCATCAGTGTAAACGAGATGCAGCCACTGCAGGTGTATTCTTATTAGGATTAAAAATATGCCTTAAGGGCTGATGATCACTGTATATAGTAATCTTTTTTCCATAAATATATTTGTGAAATTTTTTAACGGCAAAAATGATAGCTAGTCCTTCTCTGTGCAACTGAGAGTAGTTTTGTTCAGCGTGTGTAAGGGAACATGACGCAAATAAGACGGGTTTTTCTTTACCATCTACTCTATGTGATAAAATTGCTGCTACCCCATATGGACTTGCATCACATGATATAGTTATGGGTTTGTTTGGATCATATATTTCTAGCATATTATTATTTAACAATAAAGTTTTACTCTCCTCAAAGCTATCTCTACATTCATCGGACCACTGAAACTTTACATCATTTTTAAGTAAATTATACATAGGTTTTAATCTGGCCGTTAAATTTGGAATAAAGTGACAATAGTAGTTTAAAAGTCCTAGGTATGACTGCGATTGTTTCAAATTTTTCGGTTCTGGAGCATTTTTTATAGCCTCTACCTTGACAGGGTTAGGTTTAATTTTACCATTTTCTATAATATGACCTGAATATGTTATTTTATCCTGAAAAAAGTGACATTTGCTAACGTTTAATTTAACATTATATTTATTCAGTCGATCTAACACCAGGTATAAATTTTGTTTACATGTTTCAACATTTTTTCCTCTAATTAGTATGTCATCTAAGTAACAATGAACTCCATCTATACCCTTTAAAATTTGATCCATCACCGATTGAAATTGGAACGGTTCACTAGCCACGCCAAAGCATAAACGTGTATATCGATAGAGCCCCCTATGCCTATTAATTGTTAAAAACTTTTGAGACTTTTCGTCTACTTCCAACTGTTGATAAGCTCCTGTCAAATCTAACATACAAAATACTTTGCAATTTGCTAAACTTGTCGTCTACAAAATGTCGTCTACTCGAGGTAAAGGACTTTACAACCAACACAAATTCTAATATTACCATTATTTTTATGGACCACTACAATTGGGCATGTTTTTCGATACTTTTGTCTCGTTTTTCCTATGTTTATACCGCTAGAACTAGCCGTCAAACTTGTGGATGATGTAAATTGTTATCAGGACATCGAGATCATCGACAATCTGACGGTCTTCGTGATTTTCTTTTTCGGTTTTATCTTTCAGCATCTTGCATAACACAACCACCACTTCTGATGTAGTCGGGTACGCACTAATACACAGTAACTACGGTTAATAATAATCTATATTGATAGATGTAACGTTATTATGATACACAACTGTATCGTAGTACAAATCTCTAGGTAATGATTCATGTTCCTCCCTTTGCCGAGACCGGTCGCTGTCCGTGATTCACACATCAGGCCGTGGTCACATATTCTTACGGTAGCGTTACACACCACATATACTAGTATATACATAACGATGTAATCTGTTTCAGTTAATGCGAAGTAAACTAATAAACCAATGTATGTTATTTGATAGTAGACCACGGAGCAAAAGTGTGCAATATAGTTGTTAATTTAGTATTATACAAAATTTACATTTCAAAATCAAAGAACGTATGGAACTACACATTAAAACAACATCAGAAAAAACATATAGGGAATACTGATAAAACGAGTACTGTGCCAAACGGGAAGCAGAAAACATAAAGCTACCAGCCAGGACCACGGAAGCAAGCAACTGTCCAAAACAATATCACTAGAAAAACTCAAATCGTGAAGCGCAACTATAAATCAGAATAACATTGAAAATATCAATCTGTAAGGTAAAGAAATAAAGCGTATTTATAAATGTATGTGGGTGTTAATACTCTTGACTCAACAAGAAGATAATCTGATTGATTGGCAATTCTCACCGCAATGAAAGCCTTCAGCTAATAATCTATCACTACCATTTTACGCCATATCCACAACAAATTAAAGTGAACATTCAACTGCCACAACATAACTCTTACAAACTACAATCCTACAAATATTTAAAAAAATTTAAACAACTTTTCATATATGAAGAACACAAAAGTAATAACCCGACAACATTTGGAGAACACTTAATAGATAAACGTCGTACAACCACAATAGACAAATTAAAACTATTAAAACCAATAAACAAATACACTCTAATTGATTATTACGAGCTTTAACACAATAATATAATAATAATAAATTCTTTATTTAGCAGTAAGAAAGCTAACAAAAATCAAAAACAAGAATCATAACACAACAACAAAAAATAATCAACTCCATATATATAATATCCAATCAAATCATAACCTAACATATTGCCACAAAGCATCAAATCTCAATAATACTCCTAACATAAATTCTACACTTATTCTTAAATAAATTCAACGTTTCACATTCGCGTATCTCAGCAGGAAGAGCATTGTATTGTACCAGCCCATCATGAAACAAACTTCTCTTGCTATAAGCATTGTCAACTGGATCAACATAAAAATGATCTCGGCTTCTAGTATTATGCTAATGTACATCATGTACAAATTTTACATGTTCCAACAAGTGTCCACATTGCAACTCCTTAAGCATCTTATAAATAAAGCACATACTATTAAGTACAATCGTCTGTCTAACGCTTAGTAAGTTAAGAGTATCCAACATAAGTGATCTACTAGTATGTCGATTGCAACGTAACACAGCTCTTAGGGCGGAATTCTGTTTAATTTGCAGATTATCAATGTCATTTTTCCTACACACATACAAAACACTTGAACAGTAATTAAAATGCGGGTGTATGATACAAAAGTAAATCAGACGCTTAGTATACACAGTTAAATCACCACCAATTCTGTACAAAAAATTCACCTTTTTTGCTACCTTATTAGTGACATAGGCGGCATGACCTGAGAAACTCAAATGTTCATCCACAACAATGCCTAAATATTTCATCTCTGCTACTCTCTCAATGGTAACACCGTCCAAACTAATTGAAAAATTTTGATCAATATCAATGTTCTTATATTTACTTCTTACGATCATAAATTTTGTTTTATTTATATTTAATTTCAGGTTATTGTCACTTATCCACATATTAAGAACCGCAAGCTCCTCGTTTAAAGTTCTAATCAAATACTCCAAATCATCTCCAACTATATACAATAGTGTGTCATCAGCAAACAACTGTATATGACACTTCTTTACATATTTGACAATATCATTGATATACAACAGGAAAAGTGTCGGGCCGAGCACAGTTCCCTGCGGAACGCCGAAAACAGTCCCGATTTCAGGTGATACATAATTTCCATATTTCGTTTCTTGTGTTCGACCCTCCAAAAAACTACGGAACCACTCCAACACTGTTCCACCGACACCCATTTTTTCAAGCTTAAGCACCAGTAGATTTCTGTGGATAGTCTCAAACGCACGTTTTAGGTCTAAAAACACCGCACACACCATCTTTCGATCACTTAAGGCACTTTTCCAGTTTACCAATACCGACTGAAGGGCTCCTTCACACGAATTTCCCTTACGAAATCCTGCCTGAAATTTTGTCAAAATATTATTCTCTTCTATATATGACTTTAGTTCTCGATCAACAACCATTTCCAGCAATTTCTCATATGGGGGCATAGTATTGACTGGTCTAAACTCTTCACAAAGATTGGTGTTATTAACCTTCTCGATTGGTATAACGGTTGATTTTTTCCACGCTGCAGGAAATGTACCCTTTTCCAAACTGGTCTGAATGATTTTAGTGTATCTGTCTCCAATTGCTTCAAACGATAACTTAAAAACATGTGTATTGATTCCATTCGTGCTTCCGTGCTTGTTCGACATTTGTTTAACAATTGATTTTAAATCCAATAGTGATATGCCCTTGAAGTCAGTAAAAGTTGATTCCTGGTCTTCAATATTTTGCAATATATATGAAATATCATGGTTCTTTGTAATTGACAACGTTATATCATTTATGCTTTGCAGGAAGTACTGGTTGAAATTATCAGCTATGTCTGCTTCATTAGAACAGTGGAGTTGTTGAAACTGAATTTCTTTACTATTTTGTGTTTTTTTCGTTCCAGTAAATTCCTTGATAGTTTTCCACATTTTTGTTGGGTTATGTTTACTATTATCAATCTTCTCTCTGTAATACTTTTCCTTCTTTTTTCGTATTAGCTTTGTTACATCATTGCGCTTCTTCTTGTATGTTTTCCAATCTTGATCATTGTGTGCTAAAATGGCTCTTTTATATGCTGCGTCTCTGTCGGCAACGAATTGCCTAATCTCGTCATCCCACCATTTCTTAGCAGAGTTCTTAATCATAGTTTCTTTTTCGGGCGCATGTTTGTTAAGAGCTCTCAAGATTGTATCAATCAGTTCATCAGCTAGTTGGTCAGCGTTTGAACTATCTCCTCTCCATTCATCATCTATCAAGTCTAGTTGGAAATTCAAATCATTCATACCACGAAAGTCTCGACTCATCTTCGTTCGATTTGTTTTTTTCTCTTCCGTTGGTAACCATACAAGTATAATAGCATGATCTGTAATTTTGGGAGTATGCAGAACCTCTGACTCAATGTCCTTTACATTCGTAATCACCAAATCTATTGTTGTCCTACTTGTGGGTGTTATGCGGGTATGTGATTTAATTAATTGTAACAGACCAGCGTCATTTATAATACTCAACAACTTATTTGAATAATAGCTATCAATTCCTACATTTATATTGAAATCTCCTACAACTAGAAGTGTGCCGACCTTTTTAGCCCATTCCGATAGAACCACTTCCAACTCAAACAGAAAATCAGAGTTGCCGGCACTTGGGGAATGGTAGCAACATATAATGTTAAATTTATTTTTTTTTATAGTAATTGTAACTCCTACCATCCAATAGTTCATGTCAAGTGTAGCGGTCATTACCTTTCTAAAACTCAGATCTTCTCTAATATAAATCAATACTCCGCCTGTGCGTCTACTGCTTGAATTTGTTGAAACACAACAATATCCATCAATATCAATCTCGCTATTGCAAATTTCTTTCGTAATATGTGTCTCGCTTAAACATACAACGGCTGGAGTCATATCATGCATCAGTAACTCTATTTCATCTTTATTTGTGGTGAAACCTTGAATATTTAAAGCTATTATTTGATACTTTAATTGCTATACGTCTTTTTCATACACTTGCGGGAAGTCATACCGTTTTTGCAATTGTGAATAAATTCGCTTATACGATTCGCATTTCTTGTCAAAAGCATTATGGTCATACTGAATATTTGATAGACCCAAAGTGTTTACAGCATATTCACAATTAGCGCATTTAACTATTTCTGATTCGCATTGTTTGGATGTATGCTCTCCAGCACATTTAGAACATACGTCTTGTTTTTTCTTACAATCTCGGTACATATGACCAAATTTCATGCATTTGTAACACTGTATGACGTTTACGTAATCCATGTAAAAATATGATCTCCACCCAATGCTTATTCTATTTCTACCCGTCAGTCCCATATATGTATCCATGTCTAATTCAAGTACTGCGTTTGTCTTACCTTTCTTTGTTTCATATGTGTGCTTTAGTTTAATGTATCGTTCAGATCTTACAGGCATCCAGTTTTGCTTAATAATCTTTTCCTTTAATTCCTCCTCATCTTCAAAATCTTTTTTTGTTATATTTAGTAATTTAATGCTTGGGTTCTTCTTCCTTGCCTCTTCTACAGAGTACTCCTGTCCCATAGATTGTTTAATATTTTTGCAAACTTCTGTATTTGACTTTTCCTTTTCATTGTAGCTCATGGCTATCCCTCCTTCTTTTACAAATTTTACCCTTGATACGCCAACACCCAAAGTGCTAGGATTTATTTTCTCTATAAGTTTCTCCCTTGTTGTTTGAGATGATTGTGACTTGTCAAGAAGTTTTACTACTAAAATTGTTTCCTTATTCTTTTTAACAGCTTGACTGTAACTACTATTACAATTAGCAATCGATTGGATATTTTCACCGGCATAATTTCTCTTGAGTAATTGTTTTATTTCTTCCCTCTCCTGTAGTCTTCCATTCAATTCTGAATTCTTTATTAGTAGTTCCGTGACCATTACTTCTGCTTTCGAAAACAATTTAATAATGCCTTTAATGTTGCCGTTTTTGATAATTTTTCTTTTCTTAACAGTTCCTCCAATTCTACCCCGATCTTGTTAACATCATCTGATTCATCTTCTTTTTCATCCTCGTGTCTATCGACTGAAGTCTCCCGTTCATCAATATCCTCTTCGGCGTTTCCCATCATTCACCCAGCTACCTTCAATTTTGCTGCACAGCTTAAGTGTACACCCGCCTTGATTTCATTGAGTAAG
Source organism: Aphodius sticticus (assembly GCA_963966075.1). Classification (NCBI taxonomy): domain Eukaryota; kingdom Metazoa; phylum Arthropoda; class Insecta; order Coleoptera; family Scarabaeidae; genus Aphodius; species Aphodius sticticus. The sequence continues at coordinate 41,750,769 of OZ014507.1, read as the reverse complement.
AAAAATGTGGAAACCAGTTTTCCTCCGATCGATGCGATCCTCCCCTTAAAGTTGCAATCACTCCAAATTTCTGTTTGTTGTTATCTATCTCGCACAAAACTTCACACTTTGTTTTCTGACAGTCACTTCTACATTTCACGCAAATTTCATAAAAAAACGCGGCGACTAGTGTATTTATCCGAAAACCACGAGCGCAAAATACACCACGTGCACCGCACTCTACTCTAAACATCTGCCAACAATGAAAAATCGAAAAAGAATAATACTGATAACCTGCTGAACAAAGATACTAGTCTAAACGGTCCCCAACTATGGAGAAACTTCATTTAATTTAATACAACTTTCTCTGCATCCAATAAAAATTTTAATCAGCCGCCGATAAATCTTGATGCACATCTGGCCGGCTCGTATCGGCCCGTATAGGCTCAAATCGGCACGGAAAAAAATCGTATACGGAGCAGACTGCGCACACTTGAACGGATCATATCGGATCGCATCGGGTCAGGAAAAATCAAAACTGACATGATATCGAATTGCGTAGGTTATAAGTTATATGGTATGGTATGGTAGAGTTGGGTCGCTTGGTATCTGTGCCTTTCGATAAAAGATAAAAGATTTTTGGGATTTCCCTTATACATTAGAGTCCTTCGATGTTGAGCCCTTTCACGAACTCAGTAATTGTTCAAGGTGTAACTTGTGTCAGCTCTGCTGGTTCCATGATGGCAGCTCCCAAGTGGTTTTGTCTTGTGCCCATTAGAGCGTCACATTCGCACAATAGGTGTACGGCTATCTCGGGGGATCCCCCGCAGAATCTACAGTCTGCGTTGTTTATGTAGGGGCACCTGTAATCAGTCGAAGGTCTGTTTTTGTAACCGGAGATACTGTGTGCCTTTGGAGGTGGAGAAGGTTATGGTAGCCTTAGCTTGTCTCATGTCAGATGATGTTTCCCAGTACCTAAGCTTGTTTAGCTTTATCTCCCCAGTTTTGTACCATCTTCCTGATGTGGCTCTTTGTGATACCGCAGCAGGGTTCAGGTCCGCAGAAGCGAGTCTCAGAGCCTTCTCTGGCTAGGATGTCGGCTTGTTCATTGCCTTCGATCCCTGAATGTCCTGGAACCCACATCAGTGAAACCTTGTTCTCTTTAGCAAGTTTTGGATTTGTGGGATTTTGAATGCAGCGCTTTCAATGTCGCCTGACTGTCTGAGCATATGTAGATGTTTGCCCTTTTGTATTGCCCTTGGTTGGTAGGAGCTCAGTTTCTTCAAGTTAAACGCAGAAGACAGTACTAACACATGTTTATTGGATAAACTACATATCATCAATGCATCTGTTAAACCTAATACCTATGCCTAGGACGCGTATTGCTTACGTTGCTATTTGTGTTATATCTTACTCTATTATTACCTATCCTTTATTATACCACTACACCTCCTTGGTTTTTTTTTTTTTACTTTTACGATTTTTACCTACTTCTACTTAATTCTACAATACAATTTCACATCTTAATTATAATAAGGTTTGGTTCTATTTTTATGAACAGTCTTTATTTTTCCCTTTATGTCTAATATGACATTAGGTGGATTGTCTTCTATCACTGTATAGGGACCGTTATAAACTTCACTTAGTTTATCACCTGTTTCATTTTTCACTAACACTAAATCGTCCTTTTTATATTTCACTTGATTAATGTTATTATCATACGCTTCTTTCCTACTCACTTTACTATTAACTAAGTTATTTCTAGCGTCCTTATGTGCCATTTGTAGTCTAAATCTTAGTTCTTGCGAATAATTATCAGCATTATACAATGGATCTACATTATGTTTTACATTATTTGGAATATTACAAATATGTCCAAATACTAATTCGAATGGGGTATACTTAGTTTCTGAATGAACTGTTGTATTATAAGAAAATCACCAAAAAGGTACCCATGTGCTCCATGAGTCACTTTGATTTTTAGTTTGTGTTCTTAAATAACTTCCTAATACTTTATGTGAATTTTCTAGTGAACCTATACTTTCATGATGATATGCAGTAGCTTGTAAATGATTGATTTCTAACAGTTTACAAATTCAATTCATAGTTTTGGATATAAATTCAGTTCCGCGATCAGTTCCTTCGGAATTCCGTACCTAAGTATAAAGTTTTCGACAAAGCTTTTAGCAACTGTTACGGTATCTTTTGTCTTTAGAGGATATGCTTCGACAAATTTTGTAAGTTCGCATTGAATTGTTAAGATGTAGCTAAAATCTTGAAAATCTTTTGTTATTGGTCCTACAATATCTAAATAAATTTTCTCAAAAGAAGAATTTGCTGTAGACGTAATCATCATTGGTTCTTTTACTTTCTTGCTGTATTTATGTCTTTGACAACTGTCACACTTTTTTATAAATTCAGTAACATCCCTAGTAATACCTGGCCAAAAGTAGTACTTTTTGATATTGTTGGTCATTCTCTTTATACTAGCGTGTCCGCTTGTGGGAAGTATATGAAAATCATTTAAAATTACTTTCTTTGTGTCTGCATCTCTTATTCTTTTATCTCCGTTTATTATATATATTCGGGGACCGGTCCAATTGGAGTTACTTTTTATTGCTTTAACTAGTTTTTCGATACTTTTCAAATTATTCTCACTTTTATTAAATATTAATTCCGGAATATTTATTTCTTTGCATATATTTTCCAATTCTCTCAACAGTACGTCTTGCGTTAATGCCGATCGAGTATTTGGATTATAATAAAGTGTATCGAGGGATGTGACATAATAAAATGTATCAGTTTTTGTGGATACATATTCTAATTTAATTATTTTGTTAAAGTCGTTTTTAGCTAGAACAGCTAGTACTGTAGAATCTTTGGGTTTCTTTAAAATTTCTACAATGTTTGGTTGATCAGACCCAACATTTGTATCAATCTCATTGTCGTAATTATTATTGTTATTTATTTTTGACTGTGCTCTTGTTAGTACATTAATAGTTCTCTCACTCATGCCTTTAAATTCGTCTGATGTTAATTTTATACGTGACAATGCATCTGCAGTTACATTATCAGAACCCTTTATGTACTCTACATGAAAATCGCACTCTTCTAAACGCAATCGAATTTTGGTCAGACGACTTGAGGAGTTTGTTAAATTGAACAAATATATTAACGCTTTGTGGTCGGTCAAAACTTTAAAGTGCCTTGCATATAGATATGGCCTAAAGAAAGTTATTGACCAATAAATCGCTAATAATTCTTTCTCGATTGTAGGATAATGTAGTTCATGTTTATTTAAACTACGACTTGCAAATGCAATTGGTTTATTATTTTTATTTGATAAAACTGCCCCTATTGCTATACCTGAAGCATCTGTTTGTAAAATAAAGTCATTGTCATTTGAAAAATCTGGGTATTCTAAAACTGGTGGTTGTGTGAGTGCATTTTTAAGAAAATTAAAAGAATTTTGACAATCACTTGACCATTGAAATTCCGTATGTTTTCTACTTAATTTGTTTAATGGAATTACAATTTCGGCAAATTTTGGAATATAGTTTCTATAATAATTAGCAAATGCTACAAATCTTTTGACTTCATCGGCATTTATAGGTGTTGGATAGTTTTGTAGAACATTAATTTTTGCGGGGTCTGGTTGTGTTCCATCTGCTGTTATAATGTGACCTAAACATAATAATTCCTTTTTCAAAAACGTACATTTACTGGGATTTAATTTAAGATTTACTTTTCTTAATCTGCTAAATACATCCATTAAATTTTTACTGTGGTCATTTAAATTTCTTCCAAAAATAATTAACTCGTCTAAATATACAAAACATTTCTCGTAGTTAAGACCCGACATTGCTATTGTCATTAATCTAGAAAATGCATGAGGACTTGTTTTTAAGCCCATTGGTAATCTAGTCATTTGATATTGGCCTTTATTTGTGGAAAATCCTGTATATTTTCTGCTTTCATGATCTAAACCTAGTTGAAAATATCCCTGACTTAGGTCTAAATGTGAAAAATAAAGAGCGCCTGATAAAGAATCTAGAATATCGGAAATGTTTGGTAAAGGAAATTTATCATCTTGAATTTTTTGATTAAGCATTCTGAAATCTACTACTATTCTACATTTTTTGTTACCACTGTTGTCTGCTTTTTTAGGTACTAATAATATCGGAGAAGACCATGCGCATTGAGCTTCCTCAATAATATTATCTTTAAGCATGCTTTGAATTTGTCGATCTACTTCAGCTTTTTGAGCTTGAGGTAACCTATACGGTTTTACATATACTGGAGAGCTATTCTCTTTCAAATGAGTACTTTGTGTATATAGATTTGTTGTTGTAAGCTTATCCTCTGGCAAGTGAAAAATATCTGAAAATTTTGCACAAATGTTCTCTATAGAAATTTGCTCTTCTTTATTTAGATAGTTAAGATTTAGAAGTTTGAATAGTTTTTTAACTCTGTCTACTGTAATACTGTCTCTAGTAAATGAACGAATTTCAAAATCAGATAACTCTTGGACCTCAGGTCTGCAATTTTTTAAATGAACTTCTTCTTCTCTAGTATTTAATATTTTAACGGGTATTTTGCCTTCATGAGGAGTAGCTATAATTCCTGCCATAAATACTCCTTCACATAATTCTTGCGTTTTAATAGTACAGTCTTGGGTTATGTTTGTATTTAAATAATAAATCTTTTCGCATCTTGGTAGTACTGTAATAATATCTGTTGAATAAGATTTTAATGGAATTGTTACTGTAGTGTTGACATCTGTTATAGATAAGTTGCAGTGTTCAAAATTAACATGAGCCTTATACGTTTTAAGAAAATTACGTCCAATAATACCATCATAATTGCAAATTAAATTTTTAAAAATGTAAAATTTTTGAATAAATATTCTATTGTTTACTTCCAATTTGAAATACGTGAATCCCTCTGAAGTTATTGTTCCACCTATTTATTCCTTTTATTTCAATCTGATCTTTTATAATTTTGCATTTTGTTGGTAATTTTTTATAATCGATTGCACATAAAGTTGCACCACTATCTACTAGAAAATTTAGTTTAAAACCTTCCACACTAAAAGTTACCCAATCCAAAGATATATCACTATTATTGTAACATTTATTGATTACTGCCGTTACGAAAAAAATGATTCCTTTCAGATTCTGTATTATTGCTTTCTTTATGTTCAGTACAATTGTTAATTTCGGCAAAATTTAGGTTGTGTGGTCTAAATTATCCACCTCGTTGATTTGGTTTACCTCTATAGTTGGCGCGACTGTTGTTATTTGCCCACGATAGTGTCCTCTAAATTGCTGACGTTGATATCTCGGGTTCGGTTTTCCGCGAGTAGAATTAAAATTTCTAATTTGCGAATTATTATAATAAAATTTGTTCTGATTTTTATATCCATTATTTTGGTAATTACCTCTACCTCTACCGTTATATTTCGACATGAACATTACTTTTTCCGGTTGTTTTACGTCTTCATCGTCCGCTGCTCGAATTGCGTCTTTTAAAGCATCATAGTTTCTGGCTGCTATGATCGTACTCAACTTAGAATTATTTAAGCCATCGGCAAACCGCTTTATCGCGTTTCGCTCATTAATAGGCCTCAAAGTTTTAAAACATTGCTGATTGCCATCAGCCTGAGCTACAGTTAAATTGACAAACAGTTCCTCCAATTCTTTTCCAAATTCCGCTACTGATTTGTTACCTTGACGTGCTAGAGCTAATTTTTGACTTAACGCTGTGTCCGACTGTTTAGTTATAAGGTGTTTCCTTATATCCACCACTAACAGATCGATCGATTCATAAGAAATATTTAGTCTAAGTTTTGCTTTGGAAGATAATCTAGTTTTTAATACAAAATTAAGTAGTTGCTGCTTACCATCATTATTAAGTATGGACTCATAGTAAAGTATGGCATCTAATAACTCAATGCACTTTTCGCTGTCGTTCATCATTGGTATTAAAGATAACGCAGTTTTTACATCAAAATTTGAAGTCATATTTACTAAATTATTTGCTGGTGTAGTTAAAGATAAAATTTCAGAGTATACTTGTTTTATTTTTTCGACTAATTGATTTATTACTAATACATCCGAATCTTTTATCTCTGAAGTTTTAACTTTCTTTTGGACTACTACCAATTCTGATTCAAATTCTTTGTATACCAATTCAGCTGTATTACGTTTTCTAACTAAAATATCACCTACACGTCTATCTGCACCTAATTTTATTAAATACGTCCTAATTTCTTTAATCCTATTATGAATATCCACTAATTTAAAATTTTCCATTAATAATTATAATTAAATAGTATGAATGTAATATGAAACTTAGCATTCTTATAATCTACGAGTTTAACAGATACATGTATACAATAAATTTGCAGTTGACTGTGCATAAATACCTCGTTGGCAATTTGATCGAATTCGGTTCGACGACGTCCGGTTGGCGATATGTAATTGACGCCTTCGGTAGATCACTTGGTGTAGTCAAGTCACCTTTTAACAATTGTACAACCGGGCCGCACACTTCGTCCCGCGATTATTCCTGAACCATCGCATCTGTGGAGTCCTGCGAGTCAGTTCCTGCAACGACATATGTCTCCGTTGTCCGTGCATTCAGCACTTGGCTTATCCGAGGCATGTTCCTACTGCGTTTCATTTCCATTCCGCATTGAGAGCATGGGCGCCGTGACAATCCATCCACATTGCCGTGCTTTGCCCCGAAACGATGGTGTACCTCCATATTAAACTTGGCCAAGATTTCTAACCTTCTTGCAAAATGACCTTCTGGTTCCCGGAATCCTCTCAACCACCGCAAGCAGTTGTGATCCGTCCTCGCTATAAACTGAGGTCCCAACAAATATGCTTTGAAGTGTCGGCATACGGAAACTAGAGCAAGAAGTTCCCGTCTAGTCACATAGTACCTCTTTTCCTCCTACGTTAAAGAACGACTGAACTAGGCAATGACACGTTCTTTTCCATGTTGCATCTGACTGAGCACATCTCCCAGTCCAATGCCACTAGCATCCACGTCAATTATAAAAGACTTCTCAAGATTTGGATATGCCAAAATTGGTGTGGACAGCAAATAGCCTTTAAGTCTCTTAAATGTTAACCCGCATTCTTCCGTCCACGTAAATCTCTCGCCTATGTTCATTAGACGGTGAAGCGGGTCTGCTATCGTTGCAAAACCTGGAACAAATATCCGATTATATGATGCAAAACCAAGAAATGACATAATCTCCTTCATATTGACAGGTATAGGCCAATTTTTCACTGCTTCTACTTTCTTTGGGTCGGTTGCAATGTCTTTGCTGCTGACAATGTGTCCTAGAAACTCAACCTCTTGTTTAAGTAGCCTGCATTTCTTCGGATTGACTTTCAATTCAGCCGACTGCAACCGCTTCAAAACATTATGAAGTCGACACAAATGTTTTTCAAATGTCCTTCCAGATACAATCACGTCAACAAGATATACCAATGCGCTTTCCCAATTAAGGCCATCTAGCACAACATTCATCAATCGCATGAAGGTAACAGGTCCACTTGGCATTGACAATACCCAGACTGTAAATCTAGTGCCATAAACAGTGTTGCTTCAGACAGCGCTTCTCATACCACATCAATTCTTGGAAGCGGATAATTGTCCTTCAGTGTTATTTCATTTAGTCGACGAAAATCCACACAAAATCGCATTGTGCCATCCTTTTTCCGTACCAGGACCGCAGGAGAACACCACGGTAATTTCGAAGGGCTAATTACACAATTGTCCAGCATGTCTGACCTCCTAGCAAATTGCAGTTTCCTCGGTGCCATCTTAATTAGACTGGATAGCCCAGTATCAATGCAATGTTCGAGAACTTTTGTTCTTCCTATATCTTTCTTCCCCATTGATACCGCTCCGCTAAACTTTGCAATCATAGCTTTGGCCTCATGAAGCTGAGTTGCAGTTAGATGTTTTGAAGCGTCTCGCTAATCAATCATTGCTGGGGTTGGTTGAATCGTCGCTTCGTTATTCATGTCCAAGACCGTACATGCTAACGCTGTGCCTATATGTGTGTTTGGAGAAATAACATATTCTTCAATGCGTATATTGCCAATTCTAACACAACTTTCACTAAGGTCAACAATGCATCTACATTTGCGTATAAAGTTGCATCCTAGCACAGAGTTATCGAGTAGATCTTGACACACACTCACCTCTGTTGCAAAACGCCTGATACCAATAGCAACATCGATATTTCCAATTCCCAAAATAACCAACGGCTTACCGCTAGACTGAACAACTTCTGTTTGTGTCACTTTCAAGTCCTTACCACCTACATGCTCCCACAAGCTCTGGCGAATTAGGCATCGTGACGCTCCCGTATCAACCAAAAATACAACTCCAGTGCCATTTATTTGCCCTAGAATTCTAACTACCATTGTCCATTATCTCACCTGTCGCTTGTCCCACTGTTATATAGGGCGTCACTGTGGGACTTCGTGGCGTCCTTGCAAGTTTCCCTATCTCTTCAACTTTCTCTCAGGACAGTTTCTTCGAAAATGACCAGCATCATCGCAGAAGAAACATCGAGCCTCATTTTTTTCATGTCCTTGGCCACTGTAATCACCTGTTTCATTTCTGCGCGTCGACGAATATGATCGTCCACGGATTTTCTGTCGTGTAATAGTAGGTGTTGCGTAGTACGACGAATAAAAGTAGTGGACTGTATATGAAGTTATTTATTTCACTAGAACACCTACAGGCACTCGGTAGTTGACGGCCATTACAAAACTCTCAAGTTGGAGTCAGGATTGCCAACTGCCACTGACAGAAAATACACCGTAAAATAAGTAAATAAAACGTATATGCAACCGAAATAACACATGTACAGCAATCGTTAAGCAATTTCCGCGACTACCTCAACCAGCAACACCCAGACATACGCTTCACCATGGAAGTGGAAACAGATGGCTTTCTCCCTTTCCTCGACGTCCTAGTTACTCGCACTCCATCCGGCACCCTTGAACATAGCGTGTATAGAAAACCCACCCACACCGACAGATACCTCAATGCCAATTCCCACTATCACCCCGCTCAGAAACAAACAGTGATCAACACCCTTGTGAAAAGAGCAATTTCTATAACCCACCCCACATACCTCCAAAACGAACTTGACCACTTAACCAAAGTCTTATCACAAAACAACTATCCCAAGTCCTCGATAAGTAAAACCATTTCCCGACACCTAAACCCAACCGATAACACACCTCATCGGCATCACGACGTCCCAATTGCAACAGCTTTCCTTCCTTACGTCCAGGGTACGACAGATCGTATTGGACGCATCCTCCACAAGTACAACATAAAACCGATATTCAAACCCCTTTCCAAACTATCGGACTTACTTCTTTCTACAAAGGGCAAAATTCCTCCTCTTCTTTCCCCTGGTGTGTACCGGATTCCATGCGCTTGTGGAAGTGTCTATATTGGCGAGACGAAGCGATCAGTTAACGTCCGAGTATCTGAGCACGAGCGCTACACTGGATTGCGACAAATCGCTGGTTCAGCTCTCGCTGAACACAGATGTAACACTGAACATGAGATCCTATTTACACAAACCAAAATCCTCGCCCGTGAATCCCATTACTACCCTAGAAGAATCCGTGAATCAATAGAAATCCTAAAACACCCCTCCAATATCAATAGAGACGATGGTTTTCACTTACATCATACCTGGAAATCAGTCCTGCCCCAACCGCTTCTACCTGGTGGCGCACTACCTGTTAACCCTACCCCTTCCACTTCGTTACCCCCACTCCAAACACCATCTGGTGACTCCACTCCACTCCTATATAAAGACCCGTCCCAACAGACGACAGTATCTTTTTAGCACTTGGTTGGATAACTTAGTCCTGAAGATGCCTCTTGCAACAGAGCGCGAAACGTTGACTGCTTCAAAGTCCTCAACGCGGTTTCCACCCGGAAATCAATAATTCATATATACAGGGTGAGTTATTAGTATCCCGGCGGTCGATAATCATCAAATCTTTTGAGAAAGTAAAAAATGTTTTATACAAGAGTTGTTTGACTCATTAGATTCTATAACGTAAAATTATTTTCATTTATACAGGGTTTTGCATTTAGGCGTGACGGAAAGTTAGTATATTTTTTAAATGGAACGGCCTGTTTATCATGCCATATTATGAATAATAAGGAAGTTGTCTTTCCAACTGTGTAAGTTGTACCTGTGTAAAGTAAATAGTTCCTGAGATATTCAATTGTTTGTCAAAAAATTGGCAATTGCAGGCCTTTCTTAAAAACTACGTTCATACTACATTTTTGCCGATATTGTCCTAACAATTTTGTCACATAATAACTGAACCCATAGGTAGATGCTGAGGTCATGAAAAATTTTTTAAACATTTGCAAATGAGTTTTTCTTGAGATTTTTAAATAGGACACCCTGTATATTATTTGCTAATTGAAATATCCCTTAAGTTCTTTGTAATTTATATTCACTATACCGTATATCTATTTTTACTAGTTTTTGTGATATTTGGAATTTAAAGAGTAGTATGCTATTTAGTATCTTAATACTGCTTTGTATACAGTGTGCTGGGTTACATGATGTAAAATATTTAAAGCGTTATAGAAGAAGCCATTTAGAACCTATTTAACTAGATTTATTCACATAAAAAGTATTACGGTTAACAAGGTATTACACAATTCTAGAAGTATGTTTTGCAATTTTTACAAACGTACAGCGAGCGAACCTGAAGATGTAGTAACTTAAGTTGTGCTCCGAAGTAAGCCAAAAACAGTGTAGTTTTAGGGGGACTGTCGTGAAAAATTGTTCACCTTTGTGAAAATTATGCGGAGACGCTTCATAGTAACAGTATGTGCGCTCAGACACGCAAACAAACAGAAACGCTAAAACCTGTCTTGATGAGCTACGTTTGAGAACGAATTTGTATTCACTACAAAAAACAACCAACAATATCTACTTACTATGGTTAATTGATTTAAAATAGGTTATTTTTGTGGAGAGACAATTTAAAATTGGGATAATATGAATGATATGTATGAGTAATATTGATAATGTGAATGGAAAGTGGGTTATTTGGAAGTGTATTTAATAGATTTTTTGCTATGAATGAAAACCTGAATCTAAAGATGCCTATCAGTTTGTTTCTGTTGCATATTTGGTTTCTGTGTGTGGGTACATAAATCACATCAAAGAAAATATGATTTTCAACACTCAGAAGTCAACAAATTTGCACGATAGTTAACCTAAAAGTACACGGTTTAGGGTTTACTTTAACAGTAATTTAAATTTTTAAATCGCGTGTTCGGTTGCCATACGGTAGACGGCAAATTATACTTATAAAATTTTATATAAAATTGTTAATATGTTGATAACGGTAATACTTTGTATAAGAATCAAGCTGGTTAAATCGTTTCTAAATTATCTCTTCTATCGCCACTTGAAGACTTAACATCAAACTACGAAATACCTTTTTCACAGCATTATTAAAATGTATAATAATTGCATTCCATTTTCGTAAAATTGCAAATATCACAAAAAATAGTAACATTTGGTGTATGAGATACTAGATGTAAATTAGAGCGAAATAAAGGGTTATTACAGCCGACACATATTGTACAGGGTGTTCCATTTAAAAAACTCGAGAAACGGCCATTTGAAAAACATCAAAATTTACTAAGTTCAATGAACAGCCTGTATAGTGTATCTAATATCTTTGGATACTATCATCTACCTACTGGCTTTGACTATTGTCTCACATAGTTTAAAAGCAAAATAGGCAAAAGTGTCGCTTTTACATAGCTTTTAAAAAGATCCTGCAACGGGCATATTTTGGAAAAACAGTTGAATATCTCTGGAACTATCAACGCTGCGACTTAGCAACATACACGTTCCATTTAAAAAAATGTTCATACTTTCCGTCACACCTAAATGCACCAGCCTGTATAAATGAAAATAATTTTACGTTATAGAAAATGGCGAGTCAAACAACTTAAAACTGCAAACCGTCAAATATGTAAACTTCGGTGCCATATATCTAGCGATTCAGAATATATGAATTTGTGATAAGTGTAAAGTACCTTTATTTTCATTATTATCGATAAACTTTATTTGGAAATGTTGTTCAGAGGTAAAAATTATGTTCAAATATGAAGTCACAGCCACCTACCTTGAACAAAAATATTTTCTGTTTTTTTCTTAATTATTACTCTTGTTCAAATATTAGTAAATGCCAGTAATACTAAAAGGTTCTTTTTAATATATTTTTTAGAAATTTGAATACAATTTTTATATTTTTTGTTATTTTGGTATAACTAATGTTTATTTAGAACTAGCGCAGAATTACTCATTTTCTTGGTGCGAAGTTGATATTTCACCCTGTAGATATTAATATATCATACAATAACTAATTCAGGAGTGTGACTTACCTTTTATTCAGTTAATATTAATGACTGTGGATAGGTTTATAATAGTAGTTATCCGTCTACAGCGAGCGGTTCTCAAGTAGTGGTACGCGCGGTACTACCACTTATGAAATTTTATTTTCACTGAATATCTTAATAGACATAACTGACACTTCAAATAATTGTATCTTGAATTATTTATTTTATGCAAAAATGCATTTTCTTATGTACAGCAGCACAAAACGCACCAATAACCACCTAAGTATACGTTATTGTATAAGCAACCCAATGTGAATGTTCTTGCTGTTAGATTTTGAGTAAAACTAAAATCACACCTACAACTCTAGTCTTTTGTTTTTTTTTTATTATTTTACCTGATCTCCACCATTTATTAATTAAGTACATATTATTAATCATTAAGTATCACACTTATAAACCAAAATTTATAAGTACACCAAAAGAAAGAGACTTCGACATCAGGTATGACTGCCATCTGGTTTGAGGGGAAAATGGAACAGAACAGATCTTTTTTTTTTAATATTTTTTGTACAGACGAGGCAACATTTACGTCAAATGGGACTGTTTCTTCCCAAATTGCCGGTGGTGGGCACATGAAAACCGGAACTATACAATAGAATGCCGAGATCAGTACCTACCATTTTAAGACTAATGTGCTGTGTGGTATTTTGAATAATCAAATATTTGGGCCTTTTTGCTTCGTCAAAATTTAAACGGGGAATTATATCCTCAGTTCCTGAACAGAGAGTTGTCACATTTTTTGGACAATTTGCCGTTAATTCAACGGACGTCAATTTGGATCCAGCGTGATGGTGCGCCCATACACAATATAAACTCTGTCAAGAACTTCTTAAATCATAAATTTGGCCATCGCTGGATAGGCAGAAATACGGAATCAAGATCCTGGCCACCTAGATCCCCCGACTTTACCCCGTTAGATTTCTGTTTGTGGGGTTACTTAAAAAATAAAGTACACAAACACCGACCATTTAGAGATACAAATCATTGAGAGGAAACTATAGAACATTGTATCCAGAACATTCCGCCGAATTTTGTTAGTAATGCGGCCAAAGATGTCTCTAGAAGAATGTGTTTATGCATAGAACGGGACGGACACCACACAGAAATATGTATAGATATTTAACAATTCTTTCAATGTTTTTACTTTATCATACGCAGTATGTAAAGTATTGTAATCGTGCCAAAAAATTTTTTTGAGATTTTAGCGGAAACATGTCTTTTTGGGTCCCCTGAACATTTTTGACCAAGGTACAAAAAAATGTCTGTGTGTGTGGATGTGGGTGTGTGTGTGTGTGTGTGTGTGTGTGTGTGTGTGTGTACCCGTTTTTTGTGGCGACGATTCCGGAGAAACTACTAAAGGTATCGGGACGAAACTTCATATTTAGAAGTTTCATGGCCAAACTTAGAGCTGAAAAGCTTTCTGTTAAAAAGGGTCCAAAGGAACCGGAGGTTTAGTGTTAGCATTTTTGAAAGATTTTGTAAATAAGCCGGCATTTCTGGAATTTCGTCGAAATAGTTAAATAATAAATTACACTAGAGGAAATTCTGAATAATTTATGACTATGAAATTTTTTGGTAGAATCAATAGTTTAGCTGCATGAGCAAATTCTATTTCATCGAGATCGGTCGTACTGCATTAAAACTAGTAGCCAGGATATGTCAGATTAAATGTCAGATGTGTTTTTAATGACGGTGTAGATAGTGTCAAACGCTAATGCTTTGACAATGCTACTGTCAATACAAGCTACGTTCGGATATTGTACACCGTTAAGGTGCGTTTTCATTAGTGCTAATGGCAGTGGTAGTAGACGCCATTATAGTATTTCTAATAGAATTTGCTAGTGACTCAAGTTTACGTACATGCAAACTAATATGTGTCACCATCACGACGTGTGAGAAACACTATAATTTCGTCTGCTACCACCGCCATTACCAACAATTCTCACCAATCGGAACGCACCTTCACACTTTCTACACCCAATAACACGTGTCATTTGGACGATGTACCCGGTATCAACGGAGTACAATATCCAAACGCAGCTTTAATCGACATATCTGTCTAGGTCTACTAGTTTTATTTTAATGCAGACATAGCCGATCTCGATCAAATAATATCTCATGCAGCTAAACTATTAGTTTTATATATAGTATGATAAAGTCATGTGCCTGGCCACATCAGATTTTTTACTTTATCATACGCAGTATGTAAAGTATTGTAATCGTGCCAAAAAAAAAAATTTGAGATTTTAGCGGAAATATGTCTTTTTGGGTCCCCTGAACGTTTTTGACCAAGGTACAAAAAATGTCTGTGTGTGTGTGTGTGGATGTGTGTGTGTGTGTGTGTGTGTGTGTGTGTGTGTATACCCGTTTTTGTGGCGACGATTCCGGAGAAACTACTAAAGGTATCGGGACGAAACTTCATGTTTAGAAGTTTCATAACCAAACTTAGAGCTGAAAAGCTTTCTGTTGAAAAGGGTCCAAAGGAACTGGTGGTTTACTCATAGCATTTTTCGAAGATTTTGCAAATGAGCCGCTATTTATGTAATGTCGTCAAAATAGTTAAATAATAAATTAAAGGAGAGGAAGTTTTCTATAATTTATGTATATGACATTTTTTGGTAGCATTTATAGTTTAGCTGCATGAGCAAATTCTATTTCATCGAGATCGGTCGTACTGCTTTAAAACTAGTAGCCAGGATATGTCAGATTTTTTTATTCTAATGACAGTAGCTAGTGTCAAACGCTAATGTTTTGAAAATACTACTGTCAATATAGGCTGCGTTCGGATATTGAACACCGTTACACTTTTTACACCCAATAACACGTAAGTGTCATTTGGACGGTGTACCCGGTGTCAACGGAGTTCAATATCCGAACGCAGCTTTAATCGAGATATCTGTCTAGTTCTACTAGTTTTATTTTAATGCAGACATAGCCGATCTCGATCAATTAGAATCTCATGCAGCTAAACTATTAATTTTATATATAGTATGATAAAGTCATGTGCCTGGCCACATCAGATTTTTTTAATTTGTAATAATGTATGTATTTTTGTAATTGTTAGTAGTAGAAATAACATAATAACATAAGTTCATAGATAATAAATTAGCATTATTAACATATTCATAATAGTTATTAACTTAATAACGGGTAAGTCAGTCATAATTAATTCAAAAAACAGTAGATGTTTGATGCTTTAGTTATTTTTATTAAAATATTATCAGTGAAAATAAAATTTCATAAGTGGTAGCACCGCGCGTACGACCACTTGAGAATCGCTCGCTGTAGATGGATAACTACTATTATAAACCTATCCACAGTCATTAATATTAACTGAATAAAATGTAAGTCACGCTCTTGAATTAGTTATTGTATGATATATTAATATCTACTGGGTGATATATCAACTTCGCACCAAGAAAATGAGTAATTTTACGCTAGTTCTAAATAAACATTAGTTACCATACCAAAATAACAAAAAATATAAAAAATGTATTCAAATATCTAAAAAATAGATTAAAAAGAACCTTTTATATCACTGGCATTTGTCACAAGAGCAATAATAAAGAAAAAAATTGAAAATATTCTCTTTCAAGGTAGGTGGCTGCGATTTCACATTTCCAGATAAAGTTTATCTATAATAATGAAAATAAAGGTACTTTACTCTTATCACAAATCCATATATTCTGAATCGCTCGGTATATGGCAGCGAAATTTACATATTTGGCGGTTGCAGTTTTAGTTTCATACGAGCCGCAAACTTTTATAAAGAATAAAATTTTCTGAGAAATACACAATAAAAAATTTTTCCATATGGTGCGGACTTTCGTGGACTTTCGTATATATATATATATATATATATATATATATTTTTTTTTTTTTTTGATAATTATTAACTGTATTACTATCAACATACCAGCAAATCGTCAGTGTTAAAAACTCACGCAGTAGGCAACAATCATTTCAGTTTCAGCATACGCTGTTTTTAAGTACACAAACAAAATCTTATTTCAAAGTTTATAGTAATGGCGGGAATGCTACTAGTGGCGCCATTGTTCTGTGCCCAGGGGAGAACTAAAAACACTGTCGACGAAAAAAGGACCAGATACGCCATCCATATTAATATATCTATACCCTCAACCCAGGCGTATTGGAAATGAACACTGCATTAATTGAAATACCTCGTTTATACTTGTGAAGTGTGGCAGTTGAAACCGATGTGACTAGATGTGAACATGCCGATGCGGCAAAACCATGGCGAAATCGCCCGGAAATAATTAGTGTTTGTTGTGACAATTAGTCAGACGTGACGTCATACTGCTGAAATAATTGAAGATAGGGTCTGAGCAATCCTTCTAATATTTAGGTATCCTTACGCACACACAGATATTTTTTGATAACTGTAGTGCGTGCCACCTAGTCACACTAGATACAACAATTTTTAAGGGCAAACGTGTGGACTCGCAAAATGACTGCCGTAATATGTCAGTGTGTTCCTTTTACATTTAAACTTTTCAAACAGATAGCAGAGAAAATTAAAGGGAATCTTGCTAGGAATATTGTTGTGTAGATGTAATCCGCGGATCTGGGTACACTTTTATTAACATTAAGAATCTGTGATAATTGTATGCATAAAGTAGGTTACTAATATGAACATTTTTAACAATTAATTTCTTAGTTAATGAGTGAATATATTACTACCAAAATAACTGATATCCGACTATCGAGTACGTAGATAAAAAAGTTAGATTATTTTTAACATTATGCCATCCGTACAGCCGTATTGCTGCATGGAAGTAGCGTGTTGTCCATATACTTTACATGCGAAAAACTCCCTTAATAGAAAAAAGGTTAAATTCGAAGTCAATAATCTCTTGATACCATTTCTATAGAAACGAGCTATAATTTTCATAATGATTCTTTACGAAAAAGAAACCACATTTTCAGAGATAATCACGCAGAATGTCATTACACCCTATGTTTTTGGTGGTGTTATTATTTGTTGGGAATTTTGACAGTTATTAAAAACTAAAATAAATCTGTATACGAAAATGTTCGTAATTTTTTAGTGGTGAATATTTGTCCTAATTACATTCATACGCTTATGTTTCTAATACTGTTAATTGGATAAGGAAAAAGAACTGTATTTTATTCTATGGGAAATTTGACGAATTACAATTTTGACCATTATCTGTCCGAAAAACTGATAGCTTTTGAGATAATCGCAAGAAAAAATTAATTTCTTCCCTTTCGCCCACTATATATTTTTTTCAGGAGTCGTATATGGGGGGACATTTGATACACATTAAATACCTACACATTAAAACGTCTAAATAAGGCTTTAAAAAATGCTTTTAACTGGCCTACAACTGGTCTACTAACTGGCCTCTTTATCTTAGCCTGGAAATAAATTTATTCTCGGGTTTATACACAATATGCTATTACATGATTACCCAAGAAAGTAGTCTCTCAAAATAACCAATAGATGGGCGCCGAACTGTCGCGTCTGTCCAATAAAAACAAAGGTTTCGATTTGGTTTGAAGTTTGCAATTCTAACGGCAACGATTTTTACTTGTTAAACAACATACTGTTATTGATTCATCAGCCGCTAAATTTATAATGATAATGTTGTGCAGGCTACAAAAAATGTGTGTGTGTACCACGCCAATAAACAAATTTGTCGTGACCCAAGAAGTGTCCAGCATTGTTTACAGCTCCACTGTCCAGATCTTCTCTAGACCGGCAAAGACTAATTTTCTCAGTACAAAAGCGAACATTACTTATCTCTATTATTTGTTTCAATATTACAAATGCAAGAAAGCAATAAAATTGCATTTGAGATATTCAAGCGCTAATGTTCCATTCACTTTTGTGATGTGGTTTGTACAGTTTATTTATTTAAACTGTGGTTTACTAATTGTATTTATTCCAAAATATTGAAATCTATTTCTCGCTACTAACAATGTATGCTAACAATTTAATTGAACTGAATATCAGATTATTGTACGATTTTTAAAGAGACCGCCGTGAATGTGATCAATATGCACCTTGCGTGCAATAGACTTGGCAGGGTACTAGTATTTTCAATGTATAACTTGATACATTTTGAACAGCGATAAATTTGCACCCTTCGGTGGTTGACCGCATTTAAGCACGGGCGCTTGTGTAAAGCTTCCTAAAATGGCATATTTTATTATACACCTTTTCCAGCTGTACGCTGATAAACGCAGCAGGCGGTGTATTGAAAGCTTTTTTCCGGTAAATTGTTTGGAATTCCTGTCATGAGTCGTAAAACTGTAGCTTTTTCTCCTGCACGAGTGAACGTATTGAGACATTTACGTTCAACCCACACTAAAACTTTAAAATGAACGTTCGCAGTCTTCGGTTAATACATTCTGAAACTTGCCCATAAAATAGTTTAAAACTGTAATAAATTGAAATGGACTGAGTTTTACCCAAAATAGGTGTAATAAGGATTTGTAAATTGCAGTTTGTGTTTTGCGAAAGACTGAGCGTTGTAGGATCTCGTTCCTGGTGAAAATCATTACATAAATATTGTTACAAAGTAAATTAAAACGAGGTTATCATTATGTTCGAATAGAGTTTATGAAATAATAATGTTCCCAAGTATGGGTTCCAGACGTCGAGTTTGCACAAAAATCAAGTGAACAACCTAGACCATTGGTAACCTAATTAATTTGTAGTGTCGTATTTGGACAATTGATATAAGTAACAACATAGCGGAGTATCGAGGATAATTCTATTTCAGTCTGTGTTCACCAGAGAGACATTCGACACGCGTACGAGAAGGCAATGGCCTTCCTTCTCAGCTGTTTTCTTCGGCTGTTTATGACAATTATACACGTAGGTAAAACCAGTGAGTTTTGTTTTACATCCACCCTAGCCTGGACCATCCCAATTAAGAGCTACATAACATAGCGGAGGTGCAAAATGGTCCCAAAGCAGAACAACAACGGCTCATTCAGGTCAGTGGTGGCTCAGAAGATCAACTAAGGAAGACACGAAGGAAGAGGAATGATTACTATGAAGCGTAGAAGGGAGTAAGAATACGATTATAATAAATCCATCAGCAGGTTCCAGTAAAATTTCTCCTACCCGTCCCCAAGGAGAAATTATCTGGTATTTCCCGCTTAAGTAGACGGACATTCGCAGATGCCGATTTGAAAAAAAAAGAGAAGATAGTATTTGTACATTTCGCAGATGCCGATTTGAAAAAAAAGGAGAAGATAGTACATTTATAGTGTTATTATAGTTTAAATGGTTCATAGTAGAGCTCGCGGTACACGGGTACCCGGACGGTCCGTGTACCCGGGTTTCGTACGCGTACGCCAGCTGCGTCCGGGCGGGGTTTGACGTACCCGAATAACGGACGCGTCCGTTGACAGCGACCGGTCGTGGTCGCCCGTGGTTACGGACCGTCCGGTCCGGATGAGCCCGTTCAC
Source organism: Aphodius sticticus (assembly GCA_963966075.1). Lineage (NCBI taxonomy): Eukaryota > Metazoa > Arthropoda > Insecta > Coleoptera > Scarabaeidae > Aphodius > Aphodius sticticus. The sequence goes on along the minus strand of OZ014507.1, from coordinate 41,730,828 downwards.
GTACCGGGCATCATGGCTTTGCTTATTGTTATTGAGATGTTAGTTACTCATTATTACGTTGCCTGGGTTACCAGTTTTATTGCTACAGTTCTGTCAGTTTGCTTTAAAAATGAAGCGAAGCTGGCTGTGGAACGACGCTGATATAAAAAGGTGATGAAGCCTTTGTAATTTGTGCGATGGTGACACCGAACTGTCTTGTGCAGGCGGAAGTGCGGGGTCGTTGGCAAGACAGATACAAAATGCTCATAGAATTGAACCGCCTATAATGCCTATATGTATATCGTTTTTGGTAAATTTTTATTACTACGCTTATATTAACCTTACTAATTGTTTGTTTGTTTGTTACGTTTAAATCTCGTAATCAATATTTTACCTACTTCCAATCGAGTCAATATTTTGCATGTGGACAATGCATAGACAAATAAAAAAATGGAAAATTTTCCAAGATTTAGAAAAATTTCAAAATTTGAAAAATGTATCCATTCGAGTTGAAATGTAATGCATGAATCCATAAAAGTAATTTGGAAAATTTCTCAAAATTACAAAGAATTTTCAAAATTTGGATAGTTTGTCCAGTAGAGTTGAAATTTACTATGTGGACGATTTCCGGCAACTACGCATGGATCATAGAAAAAAAATTAGAAAAAAATTTTTCCAACATTTTGAAAAGTTTCTAAATTTGAAAAATGTTCTATGTGGACTATGTGGACGATTTCCGGCAACTACGCATGGATCATAGAAAAAAAATTTTTCCAACATTTTGAAAAGTTTCTAAATTTGAAAAATGTTCGAGTTGAATCGAGTTGAAATTTTGCATGTGGACTGATTATCGGTACTAATGCATGAATCAATAAATGAAATTTGCAAACTTTTTCAAAATTTCGAAAAATCTTCAAAATTTGGATAATGTCGAGTTAAAATTTAACATGTGGACAGATTTCCGGTGACAATTAATGAATCAATAAAAAAGATTGTAAAAAAATTAAAATTTGGAAACTGACTCATGGAGTTGAAATTTTGCATGTGGACAGATTTTCGATGGCAATGCATAAATAAATATTTGCATTTTTTTTAAAATAAAGTTTCTTATTTATTTTTATATAGCGTAGTATTAAAAAAAGTGTTTTTTACATACATTTATTGTATCTCAACTTAGGTTTATATGGCCATTTGGCAGCAACAACATGAACGCGATGGCCATTGGTTGATTGAGTTCACGCGCTTAAAGCGGCTGAACGCACCCATTGCCTGTGTTACCAATGCATTGTTGATTATATAACACCCGCCCGTTTGTGAATACCCCTCCGTTCGGTCCGGCCGCGTCCGTTCACCGTTCGGGCGCCCGAACTCCGTACCGTACGAAGTTCGGACGCCCGGTTCCGTGTAGTATGCCGTCCGGGCTAATTTATACGTACCGTACGAAGTTCGGTCGCCCGGGTACCCGTGTAGTCCGAAACCCGTGTTTCATCCCGACCACTAGTTCATAGGAAGATGACACTGACGTATGAAAAATTTGTGATTGCCCGTTCTCACTACGATGGGAGCAGTGTTTTGTCCCTGGTTCTCGAAGAGAGGTGAAATGAAAATTAGATACCACCAAAGAGATGGATGGGTGGCCATGTACGAAAATCTGTTGACACGTGACGCACCGCGGTACAAGCATAGGAGAGTCTGGGTACACGATCGAGGTCGTCTTTAAAGATGTCCCTTAGGTTGATGACCATCGCAATCCTAGAAGAAGGCAGATGGTGGGAGGATCCGGCAACCCGGGCAGATGTATAAGAATGGGACAAATCACATACGATCGCGAAGAAAATTTGATCTTAAATACGGCTGGATGGGCATCTGCAAAAAGGTGCCGACACTTGAGGCACCGCCGTACAAACATAGGAGAGTGTGGGTACACGGTCGAAATCGTTTTTAATAATGTGCCTTAGGTAGATGACCATCGCAATCGTAGAAGGCAGATGGTGGGAGAATCCAATAACACTGCGTGACAAACTGAGAGAAGTTGGTCAAAATAACTTGTTTGACTAAAATCGAGCTGCTGATCACAAAAACGATGTTGAAATATTTCTATCACGTAAGCTTAACGAAAAAGATGAGATCAAAATGCCAAAAACACGTAATTTTGGCAATGTTTACTAATTTATAGCGGCTGAACCCAATGTCTCAGTTTCAAAAAGATCTCAAACAAAACCGCAAACTATGTACTTTTTACACGTAATCCTCAAAGTTACGTTACTAATGGCATTGACCTACTGAAAAAGCTTGTTGATGGGTCGGCGGGCAACAAACAAGCTGCTGTTCGTAGATTGGCCGTTGTAAATACAGCCCACATGGGTTGCATACACGATTGAAACGATATCATTACGTTGATAATATATTTTTAGTTCATTTCCCTGCGATAGTATATACCGTGTCCGAGAGAAAGGAAACTAACGGAATTTCTATTTATTGTTAACATTTAAAAAAATATATTTTTTATTGAATTGTCTTCAACTTAAAATGCAAATTTTAGAATGTATGTGCATATACCGGGAGTTACAAAAACTATGAAAAACTCTTAAGAGTAAAGTACCTCTGTGTCAAAAGCTATCCAAACATATTATTTGAAAGAGGTATTTAGAAATTTTAGAGGTGATAAAATACGAATATAATAATAATATAATTATTATCACCTTCTTCACTGCATATGCCGGGTGTTTTTATTAGTAATTAACATTTTTTGTATCAATTTCTCATAAAATTATATTCTTCATAAAAGTGTCTGGGTTGTCTTTTACCTAAAATGCAAATATTAGAATTTATGGATTTACTTGCATGTACCGGATGTTATCAAAGCTATTATTATTATGTTATTAAAACTATTATTTGTTTATTTATTTATTAAAAACACTAAAGAGTGTAATTTTAATTTAATTTAATTTTATGTTCATTGCAAAAATGCAAAAATGTTATTTGAAAAATATTTGGAAATATTAGAGGTCTTTAAATACGTAATTATAATCGCCTTATCCGTTGCAAATACCGCGTGTTGCTAAAAAGATGAACATGACATAAGAGTATCATCTTCATGTATCATCTTCAAAATATTTCAAAATATTAGAAGACATTGAATATGAAATTTTAGACATTTTCGACGTTCCATGGGTCCATGGTTCATGCAAAGATGAAGAGTTTCGGATTCTGATTTATAAGAACCGCCCTCACTCTCATCAGTAAGTAGGTACTAATTTTTCAACGCAGGAGGCTGTGTTATTATATTTTAGTAACTTAAATTGTGTTGATTTTTTGCCTAGTTTATTCCACTAAAACTGAACGGTGTGATTATTTTGAGTTCTCACGGCTGGATGTTCGCTTGAAACGCACAACGTAGTTTGTTTGACTTTTTTTTATTAGGTTCGATATTTCGCTGGCTGTTATCAGCTTCTTCAGGAACTGAAAACACATCGATTCGGTTGCCGGTTCTGGTTTATTTCCTGCCGCCATCTTATAATCTGCTATTGCCGCCGAACGTAAACAAATGTTTTGATGGCGAGTCCTGTTGTTTATCTCAGGTAATTGGTGACATCTTTTGTTTGTTTATTGTTATAATTGTTAAACGCCGTTTCTCTTTGTAGTGCTGCTGTCGTTATTTTTTAGGTTTGGGAAGTTGCTGGACGATTTGTTTAAAGTCCCTAACCTTACTCCACATGTCGTTAAATACCATGAAGTTTAGTATGTAACTACGACTATTGTTAGGTTACTAATAGTGTTTATTGCTATGTACTCTCTCGTTTTTTCTGTGTTTTTAGTTCCTGAAGAAGCTGATAATAGCCAGCGACATATCGAACCTAATAAAAAAGTCAAACAAACTACTTGTGCGTTTCAATCGATCATCCAGCGTTGAGAACCCAAAAAAAATCCGATTACATTTTAGTTTAAGATTGTGTTTAGAAATACCAAATTTTGGTAATTGATACAGTCAAAAGGGCTTCTAGCGGATAAGTTGTGGGGAAGTTTTTATTTCTTCCTTTTTATATGTTTTTTAGGGTTGCTGAATCTAAATCTGAGGTTTGCTAACAAAAATTCGTAACAACAAAAATGCAAAAAATAAGGTAAAAATATTAATTTTTTTGCTGATAACTCGAAAACTATTAACTTTTCCTAAATAATCTCTCATTTCAATTTCCTACAAACTTCACTCTTTAGGTTTGTTGGAAGCTTTTTGATGGCCCATTGACTCACCGTGTCTCCTACCTAGGGTGGTTGTCAGTGTCCGCGCTTTGTCTCGAGAGTGTATTGCTATTCACACCTCTCCACATAAGCTACACGAATATGTGTAGAGATGCAAATGGGTTGTTTTCGACGGTGGAACTTTTTTGGTCAGTGTTCTAGGGGCTGATAATAATCTTTGTGTCGGCGTGCGTATTATGATTTCTTCATTGTCTTTGAATTGAGATTTTGAATTTGCGTTTGTAGGTACACTATGTTCATTTTGTGATATTTGTAATTCTGTATAGTTAGTTTTTATATTATCTTTTTACTCATTGTCCTATAAGTGGGTTTCCCTGTTGGGTAATAAAGATTTATTGTATTCCAATGTATTGTGATGATCTAAGTATGGAAAAGAAGATGAACACGGGAGTGTCTACATTGAAACCTGGCGAATTCAACAACTTTATCACCGACACCACTATATGTATAGCACAGAATATGGTGGCGGATGCCTCAAGGCCCGAGATATACCTGAAGGAGACCCAATTACCTATGGAATTCCTTTTTATGCTTCCATTAACAACTACGGAATAATAAAAGCAACAAATGAAGTGAAGAACACCCAAGATATCTATGAGTTAAGCACAAAGTGTTACACCCCACCATTCCTGTACGTGGATCCGCTGAGCTACGTAATCGATACGTGCATTAGTAATGGTCACTTTTCTGAGAAGCTAAAAATAGCCAACGTAACACCTGTACATAAGAATAGAGAACTCAATAAACAATCAAATTACAGAACCACTCTCCATCGACCCCTAAAAATCATAACATGTAACAATTGCAGGAATATTGATGAATATACTTATTGAACGTAAGCGTTAGCATTTTTCTTTGGAACCTACAATACAAAATACTCTACAACGAGGAAAAAATCCAATGTCACAATATCAACTTGTCTAACTATCTTGCTAAGACTCTTTGGTGACATTAAGAAGAAAAAGTTAACTAGTGCTCTCGCCCAACACGCTGTCAACACTGACCATAATTTTGATTTCGACAACAGCGTTATCCTATATAGAAAGCGAAACCTGCGTGAGCGGCTTTTCTTTGAAATGATTGGAATACAAAGAACGGAAAACTCTTTAAATTTGAGATCAGACACGGACGACCTAAGGTCTGGATACACCTTTCTACTCAATTTGGACTATAACCATCAACGAGTGCTTGATGAATCGTCTATGAACTTAGGAGACTTAAGTGAGCTTGCGTTTTGACGATTTGTGGTCGTTTTGTTGTTGTTTTCGTATTTTAAATTGTTTACATGTCATGCGCCTTTTTGAACGAAGGTTGGCACTCGTGCCTAGTTATTTTTTCGTGGCTGCATTCACTACACACGGTTCTATTTTTAGAATACTCTGTCGTCACGGTAATGGCTGTTGTTTTGGTCGTTGACAGTTGAATGTGTTCAAACCATACTCGATTTGCTGTTTGTGCTTGGTGTTTTCTTGAATTACCGGTTGTTCGTCCCAGGTATTGTTCTGTTATAATTGGCCACATGTAAAGTTACCTAACAATTGTTATTATTGTTTCAATTAGGTTACCTCCGGACGGACTCCATTTTGTAACGTTTTACGTCTCCAGTGTTTTGAACGTGATTATTGTGCTTCCTTGTTGCGTTTTTTTTTTCCGTCACCGTTTATGTATTGCGTTATTGTTGACCGCTCTACCGCCGAGTTTCCATCTGCTCCGATGATATCATATTTCATGTTTGTTTGACCACTATTCTAAGGTAAACCTTGTAGGTTATGTCTCTGTGCCGAGCCTTCATTTGTGTTTTGTGCTTGTATTGTTTTAGTTCTTGAAGAAACAGCAAATGGTTTGCGAAATATTGAACAAGAATAAAAGGTCGGAAGAAATTTAACATCAAATTTTCATTTGAAGACCCTCATACCCAATATCCTTTACTGAATATCGTGCTAAGCTTAAATTGTGCTTCGTGGGGCTGCACAATCTCTCCACAAAATCACCTATATTTTGTTGAAACCACTCACAAAACTGCACTGTTTGATTAGGTTCGTCACATTCACGGCATGTAATAATGTTGAGATTGCCGCTTAGGTGGTTTTTCAATGATTGATTTAGCCACTCTTGTTTTACGCGTACATTGTCTGCTAGACTACAGCAACGATTGTGTTCGCAGCACTTGTTGCTAAACGAGGTCTACGTGATCTTTGCTAGTGTAGGTACCTACATCATGTAATTCAAATTTATAACAAACACGTGAATTTGTCATACGCGTTGGCTGTTGTAATCTAAACTCGCACCTCTATTATGGCTGACCTTCTATAATGTTCTACAATGTGAAATTGAAACTACCATTTTGCAGTGGTTGACGTTGTCCAAATGTCAATCGTGCCTCAGCCATTAAGTTTAGCTGTCGTCAAGCAGAGCTACACAATTAACAGAAGATTTTTGCATACCATTGGACTACGCATTGCCACCGTAATTTGATCAAATCTCAGATGTAGTCCATAATGGAAGCCCGTTAAAGTGTGTATACATTTATTTGTCCTTAAACTGTATAGAGATTAGTCCAAGTCTTTTGTGGTGCTTATTTCAACTGCATTTACACAATCTGAGTTTTGGATAACGGTTATACTTCCAGTGCAGTTCTATTTTGAAATCGTTCATTGTATGCTTGCCGTCAGCAAGCTCGTACATGTCTGTCAACGTAGTGGTTGTAACCGAAAAAAAAGCAGGTAGTTTTGTTGCGGAATATGTACAATTGTACATATTCTTGAACGGATTTACATCATATTCGTACATCTAAATGTTAAGGTTAATTTGTTATGTTTTTTTTTAGTTTGAAATCTACTAGTAATTAATTCTTTAGATGACAATAAATAGTGAGTGAATATTCTCCAAACATAAATAATGGTTTAATAAAAATTGATATACAATATAATGTTGTACCCGACAGCCGAAATATTTCTGATTTCACTAAGTGTACGTACACATATTTTTAACCGAGAAATGTGCTTTCTTTAATACATTGAATAATTGATTGATCCATACTCATAGCCATGTATAAATTTGCAAACAATATGGCTCTCCTGGGAGTCATAAAGCACAGTTCCATAACAGTACAGTTTCCTTATCAAATAAATGTTAACACAGGCATAGGCATTAAATTATGCATATTTCATTTTCGGGTCGTTGCGTAATGACGCCACGAGTGAGAGAGCATTAAAAAGACGCGTATTCCGTGTGCGATTAAAAGGGGAAAAGAAGAGCAGACATGATTTTTTACAGTGGGAGCGAAGCGGGCGTTGCCGTCGGGAAACGCGTGGTCGAAACGGGTTACGTTTACGTAATGTATGGATATTAAACGTCACGGGCTGTGAGTCATTTATAAAAAGGATGCGGGTGGGGCTCAAGGCCGGGGTTGGTGTGGATGCATCCCCCTATGACTTATCACAAGGATTAACAAGATTCGAATGTTGGATTATGTACGAATAAAACAGTCGGGACAATTTATAGGGACACAGGTCCCTAACGTCTAGATATATCGATGGTAACATAAAATAAATTAGTTCACAGATTAGAGAGATATATCTTAAAAAATACTGAACATAATTGATTAATAATAATTGTTCAAAAAAGAACAAAAAAACGAATACATGTAACACATTACATTTGCAATATAAGTACGGAATATAATGTATCATGAACAACCTTGTGGTGAGGATTAACTATTGTCATGCTTCAACCTCATCACAATATGAACTTAATCAAAAAAATCTGATGTGGCCATGCACATGACTTTATCATACTATATAACTAGTTTTAATGTAGTACGAGGAATCTCGATTATATAGAATTTTCTCATGCAGCTAAACTATTGATTTTACCAAAAAATATCATAGACATAAATTATACAAAATGTTCTCTACTTTAATTTATTATTTAACCTTCTTGACAAAATTACAGAAATAGCGGCTTATTTGCAAAATCGTTGAAAAATGCTAAGAGTAAACCTCCAGTTCCTTTGAACCCTTTTAAACAATAAGCTTGAACAAAAAGTTTGATAATGAAACTTCTAAGTATGATGTTTCATTCCAATACCTTTAGTTGCTTTTCCAGAATCGTCGCCACAAAAAAAGAGGGTACGCACGCACACACACGTCTATTCTGATTCTGCGTTAAAATGATGCGAAATAGGCGAAAAATGCTTGCAAACATGACCGAACACTGCCGCGCGCTCCAAAGCGCTCGAGTAGTGGTGCGCTGCGCAGCGCGCTGAGATTACTATAGATACGCGCTTCCCCGCGTCGGCCGCCTACCCCCACTACTCGCCCGCTGTGGAGCGTGCTGCCGTTTTCGGTCATGTTTGCAAGAATTTTTCGGCTATTTTGCAACATTTCAACGCAATATCAGAATAGACGTTTTGTAGCACAATACTTCTACTTTCGAAATACATTTAAAAATTTAAAATCGGACCACTCCCGACGCATCCAGGCTCGCCGAACCATATTGCATAAAAAAATTCAAATCGCAATTTTTCAAAAACTAATCATCGGACAATGCCTGGGTTGTGCACACTCAAAGTACCCATCAATCGCTACTTTGTCGCCGAATGCCTCCGCTACAGCTTTGAAAATGGCGGAGTTATGAATTTTTGAAAAAAAGCGCGGATTTTTCCGGTTTTTCAGAGTTTCCTCCGGGTTCATTTTTTTCGTCTTTCCATTCTCTACAACTCGTCTGTTGAAAGCATCAAGATTGCTCCATCGGTTCAGCTTTTAGAAGGGATAAAAGAAAAACAACACGATTTTTTGAGGTTTTTTGTTTATAACAAATTAAGAAATGATATTTGCGAGTAGGAAACACATCACAATACATCTACGGACTGTTCCACGTGACCTGGGACCGTCGGCTTGCTGCTAGTATTTTTGTCACGCAAAAATCTCTATTGCCTGGTCTAGTATGATAAAGTAAAAACCTCATCGGAGATTACCTTATTAAAAAATTAGGTCAACGTTGTAAAAATTGATGTTGTGAATTTCATTAGTTAATAATGTTGATGGAATGGGCAAGATTATTATTTCTTATATCCAGTCTGTGTTAGTTCATCCTGGTCTTAAACCAGTTACCAGTCTGACGCATATAACTTGGTTTATATTCAGCATACGGTATACGGTATACAGCTTAATCCAGTAACCAAATTTTAAAATGTACCAGGGCTATAGTAAGCTATTCTTAAATTACTCAAAATGAAAATAATGTAGAGGAGATGCGAAAGGTCAAGAAATAACGAGAACTTTTGGGTTAATTTAAGATTGATTTCCGTTGCTTCAAACTGACGAGTCCCGACTCCAAACAGGTTCACATCCAGCACGATATAATAAGGATACATAAATTACACATATACTTTGACATTTTCTTCGCTGATTGATGACTCCTCACTTCTCGTTACCAAATCTGATATTAACCACGTGTCTGGCGAATCTGCATGTTAAAATTACATTGCCCCAGGGACATCCTTTGATCACGCTTTGCCTTAAGACATAAGAAATCGTTGACACAAATAAATTCGGTATCGCTATATACAGCATCCACAAATATACACACTTGTGAACGTAATTTACGGGTGCCTATTATCATTGTCAAACATACGGTAGTTAGTCAACGGTAATTAATAATTGTAGGGCTCCAGAATCGACATGAAATATTACTAAATTACCAGTAATGACAATTGATGTATGTTTATATGCAATGGTTTTTGAAATTTTCACAGAACGTATATGTGAATAATGCATTAAATTGCAAGTAGAAATGACAATTGTGACGCTGGACTTTGTTTGTTTTATTTTGGTTATTAATTTCAAGTTATTGCCGTTGTTTGTTTGCTACTGGCGCCATCTGTTGAGTTGCGTTCGAACTCATCAGGGGTAGGAATCTGTTTCGCCTACCTTACCTGAACCTAATTAAGTTATTTTCTATGATTTAACCGGGGGTTGCGTTTTGGATTTTGTTATAACCTTGTTCGGGGTAATGTGCCGCACATTTTGAGGGCTCATTTATGGGAGTTGGTTTGGTTTCAGCGCGAATTGTTATTGTCGCGTCATTGCGATTTTCTGTTCATTTACGTTGAGCCAGAAGCCGGTTGTTTGGCCTATTGGGTAATCAAACGTGCTTCATCGGTTGGAGGTATTAGTTTTTACTTTTGTGGCCTCCCGGAGTAGCCTAAGAAGTGTGCGACATTTACGTTTTTTTGGGTCATTCCTCGTGTTGGGTACGGACTGTCCTGGTTGGATTTAATGTGGGGTTTAACGTTTAATGGCGCTGCAGCACTATGTTAAGTGTTCCTTGTTGGTTTCATCAAATTTCATAGTCTTATTTATTAGTGGCGTAATTTTGAGTTAGTTTCAACCTGGCCACTAGAGTACCGAGTGGCGCTGGGACCGCTTTTTAGCTTGGTAAAACATACCCCTTACCCCTAAGGAAACTGCGGTGCGAGTGGTATATAATAATAATAATAATCCACGCCTTAACATCCCCCAACAGCTTTCGCCACTACGGGGGCATCGGCAGGCCCGAATTATTACTATTATGGCCCGCGTCTGTGGCACGTCTTAAGTTGTTTGGCTTTCAGCATTCGCCAGGGAGTAAAGGCAAACCACAGGAAAACCTTTACTCTGAAAGCAGGTCGTGAGGCTCGAACTCACGACCCCCAGACTGATAGCCAAGCGCTTTACCACTGGGCCACAGTCTGGCACAGTTTGGACCACCATTGTCGGATTGCAGGGCGTTTACAGATGAGCTTGAATCCGTACATTCACATATTGTACAGACTGTTGGCGGGGTTATTCTGTTGGGGGATGTTATATAGACATGCTTGATGTGGAGGGGATAAGGACAATTGCTTTCCAGGATGTGATATCGTCGCTCAGCATGGCGCAGGTCTTGGATAGGCCTACAAGGGTTGGCCCGACGCCCTTCTCTCTGCTGGATGTCATAGTGGTGTCGAGTACAATATTGGTCGATGGCTGCGATGTGGTTGGGGTGGGTGACGTTTCGGATCATGATATGGTAGTTTGCCGGTTTGGAATTCCGTCTGCTTCTCGGCAGCCGGTTACCAGAGCAGTGAGCGGCTTTAACAACGTTGATTGGGAAATGTTTGCTTTTGATCTCGGCCAGATTTCACTTCACCGGACGGTATACTGTCCCTTCTGAATTACGGATACAATTAAACGGATGCAACAACTGAGCGACAAGGGGTATAAAAAGTATAAATTAACAAAAACCCCTGATAAGTGGTAATATTACAAACCTATGAGAGACCTAGTAAATGGAGCCGTGACCCGTGAGCGTAGTGCATATTTTCGATCGCGCCTGGCTGGGACGGGGGATATGTGGCGCGCGGTGAGGGATTCCGGAATGTATGAGAGAAACCATGTTATGATCCCGATGCATATGCGGAACGTAGATGTGATAAATGATTATTTTATAAAATCAGTACCAACAAGACCTTGTGACCGAGATCTACTTAAATTCTACAATAACAGCAGGGCTTCCAATGCGTTTTTTTTTTCTCACACCGTAACGGACTTGCAGGTAGAGCAGGCCAAGGACTCGATAAAGAGTTGTGCGGCGGGGTACGGCGGTCTAAACATCAGACATGTTACATACTGTTGTCCGCATATTATACCTTATCTGAGAGACACAATCAACGCCTCCATAATATTGGGTAAATTCCCATCGGTGTGGAAGACCTCGCTTGTAACGCCTGTCCCCAAAACAAAGGACCCGAATGGTCTCCGACCTACGTCCCATTAGCGTGGTGCCTATTCTAGCTGAGGTAGCCGAGAAGGTTATTTGGAAGCAGCTGAGAAACTTTGTTGAAGCGAACGACCTGTTGCCAAAGAGACAGTCTGGTTTCAGATCGGGTCATAGCTGCACTACTGCCCTGGTTGACGTGGTGGATGATATTTTACGAGAAAATGACAACGGAGATGTTACTGTGCTTTGCCTTCTCGATTATTCCAAAGCTTTCGACACCGTCAGCCACGTGCTGCTGTCGGCCATCCTGCGTCATGTGGGATTAGATGACAGGACGGTGGGTCTGCTGATTGACTACGTGTCGGGGAGGAGGCAGCAGGTGATCGTGGATGATAGAATTTCGGAGCCGTTGCCTGTGGTATCTGGAGTGCCACAAGGGTCGATTCTGTCCCCGCTGCTATTCGCGATCTACACGTCTTGTTTTGAGTCCTCGCTGTCCCACTGCAGGGCACATTTTTACGCAGACGATACGCAGTTATACTACTCGTGTCCTGCTGCGAACGTGGATCGGGCTTGTGCTAGGGTAAACGAGGATCTAGAGGAAATTGTTAATACCTCAAGGCGCCACTGTTCGCAGATCAATGCAAAGAAATCTCACATTGTACTCTTCGGACCTTCGAGAAGAAGGGAGCATGTGCGGGATAGAATTGCCCTGGTGGTTGAGGGTGAACGACAGACTACAGAGCAGTGTTACGAACTTGGGTGTGATTATGGACGAAGCTCTGACCTTCAATGAACATATAAACAAGTGTCTGCACAGAGCGTAAGGGAGGCTGCGTCTAGTATACTCCAATAGGGCTTTCATTGATAGAAAGACGAAACAGATTTTATGTGAGAGTTTAGTGTTATCTGTGTTTAACTATGGGGACGTTCTGTTTGCGCCATTTCTTACTGTTGTCCAGGCAGCCAAAATTCAGAAGGTCCAGAACTCCTGTATACGTCTCAGTTTCGGAATACGGCGCAGAGAACATGTTAGTCATAAGCTAACAGACTTAAAATGGGTAAATATGAAGGGTCGTAGACTATTGCATACCGCCACTGCCTACCATGCCGTGGTTTTGTTAAAGACTCCTCCATACCTCTTTGAAAAAATAAAATTCAGGGGAGACGATATTACCACCAATGCACTTAACAGCACAATTCACAAAATCATTTTCATACCGAATATCAAAGCTGTATAACACCAAGCTTCTCTGACTCTTTAAAGAGGCGCACGTCTTCACAGCAATTAAAATATAAGTTCAAAGCATTCATTCAGAGCGAGCGGGGTCTAGTATGGCAACGCAATTTTTAGTGTATCGTGTCTGTCATATAATGGAGAAAAAGGGTGCAACCGTTCAGCAATATTCCATCGGCTGTCCGATTATGTGTGTTATAAGAGAAGCCTATTTAGTATGTGTGATCAATGGTTTGTTAAGCGCTAAGTATCATGGTCTGGTGGAAGAGCAGCACTGTTGCTGAACCAGGTCGTGCGAATTGTCTAATATTTTCGAATGTAGTTATATCCTTGAGAGACAATAAACGTATTATTATTATTAGTATTATTGTATGTGATTTTGGTAATAACCTCTCGCAGCTATTGCGGATCTTGTGGATGACGCAACATTTTTGGAAGCACTGGTCGAAAGAATCTCGTGCTTAAGCGCCCTGGACACCTCGGGTATGTACTATATTGTTTTCTCGGACCTTCGCTCATGCACTTGGTTATTTTACGCTGTTTCTTTACGGTGGAGAACACCTAAGTAGTGTATAAATGGCACTTCTAGACCCGCCACCCGCCACCAACGACGCCGCCCGACTCAAACCGAGCGCGCCCGAACCGATCAGATTCAAATTTTCCCGCCAACCCAAAAAAAAATCAAATTTTCCCGCCAACCCCAAAAAATTCAAATTTTCCAGCCAACCCCAAAAAAATTCAAATTTTCCCGCCAACCCCAAAAAATTCAAATTTTCCCGCCAACCCCAAAAAATTCAAATTTTCCCGCCAACCCCAAAAAATTCAAATTTTCCCGCCAACCCCAAAAAGATCAAATTTTCCCGCCAACCCCAAAAAGTTAAAATTTTCCCGCCAACCCAAAAAAAACCCAAAAAATTCAAATTTTCCCGCCAACCCCCAAAAATTCAAATTTTTCCGCCAACCTCAAAAAATTCAAACTTTCCCTCCAAATTCTACGCCACCATACTGCGCATGCGTGACGACTCAAACCGAGCGCGCCCGAACGCTGGAACCTGGAGTGTATGACTCACACGTCGCTGTTAGAGAGAGAACGCACTACGATTTTATTTTCGAGCGTAAGACATTTCCACGCATGCGCAAACCGATCAAATTCAAATTTTCGCATCAAACTTATTCGGATTTGAATTTCGCGCGCACCATCTTTTCCACCGCCCGATGATGACCGAACACCAGTCTGCCGAGCGCGCCCAAACCGATCAAATTCAAATTTTCACACCAAATTTATTCGGATTTGAATTTCGCGCGCACCATCTTTTCCACCGCCCGATGATGACCGAACACCAGTCTTTTCCCGCCAACCTTAAAAAAATCAAATTTTCGCGCCAACCCCAGACGTACCAACCCCACACGCTAAAACGGCATGCCGACCGGCCGTTATAATTTAAACGACGCCATCTTCTTGAGCAGACATCTTTGAGTACCATCTTCTTATTTTAACTTGGAACGATGTAATCTTCTTCGAATTTCAGCTAACCACTTTTTTTATTATCCGCACAATTATTTACATAAACGATTTGCATCTATTGGTAAAGTGCCGAGCGCCATCTACCGACCAATTACCGAACCACATACCGACGCGGGATAGATCCCTGTTTCCAACCTCGAATTTATTATAGTTCGGCACTTCACCAATAGATGGCGCCACCGGTATTGAATTTATTATAATTTGTTCCAACTTTCAAAGTAAACGAATTTTTAGTGTTAAAATTATACTTCTTACAGAATTTTAGAGTAATACAAGTAGATTATGTTAAAATAACTCTTGAAATTTACTAAATACGTGGTCGTACTCCGCACCGAGCGCGCCCGAAAATGCAAATATTCGCGCGGGCAGCCTTTAGCTTATCTCTGACGTCAGCAACTGATAAGAAACCAACATATTTCTTTCTTCGAAACATTTGCTGGAATGTTGAGATAACGCGACAGCAGACGCGTGAGGTCGAATGACGTCACAGAGGCTCCGTATGGTAGCTCATTTTGTTATTGGCTCAAAAATGTCCCTCTTTATACCATTCTTTCATATAAATAGGACCATTATACAGTAAAAAAAGACCAGTTCCACAACTAGATACTATCAGCAACAGTAACCTGCAACAACAGCAAACAAGATGTCTTCCAGACTATCCGAGTTGGGCCTTTGCGAGGTTAAACCAAAGAAGAAGATATCAGAGTTGGAAATTGATACACCGTATCCAATTAAATCAGCGAAAAGAATCACAAAGTGCACTTGGCCATCAATTCTGTTGGGGTTTGAAAACTTCGTAGCATTCCTTCCGAAGAGATTAGCCGAAGCCATCACCACCGAAGACGAGCTACGGAGTCTATCTTCAATGGCTATTGTATACAAGGGGGGGAAAAACGTTGGAATGCCTACCAACGCCCAAATGATAACTTTTATAGATTTATAAATGAATTGTATGCAAAATGAAATATTGTTAATAAAAAATTAGAAATATTAAAAGTATGACTTTTACAATTCAACTATTACAATTAATTCTTTCATACAATTTGTTGGTGATTTAGTGAAACTCCGATAGATGGCGACATGAATATTAAAATGCTACGTCGTTTTCTACTGAATGTTATTTTTACCCTCCAATTATCATTTTAGCGCCTCCAATTATCGTTTTAGCGCCTCCAGCTATCATCGTAGCGCCCTCAATTATCATTTTAGCGCCTCCATTTATCCTCATAGCGCCTCCATTTATCCTCTTAGCGCCTCCATTTATCCTCTTAGCGCCTCCATTTATCCTCTTAGCGCCCCCATTTATCCGTTTAGCGCCTCCATTTATCCGTTTAGCGCCTCCATTTATTCGTTTAGCGCCTCCATTTATCCGTTTAGCGCCTCCATTTATTCGTTTAGCGCCTCCATTTATCCTCTTAGCGCCACCATTTATCCGTTTAGCGCCTCCATTTATCCGTTTAGCGCCTCCATTTATCCTCTTAGCGCCTCCATTTATCCGTTTAGCGCCTCGTTTTATCCGTTTAGCGCCTCCATTTATCCTCTTAGCGCCTCCATTTATCATCTTAGCGCCTCCATTTATCCTCTTAGCGCCTCCATTTATCCTCTTAGCGCCTCCATTTATCCTCTTAGCGCCTCCATTTATCCTCTTAGCGCCTCCATTTATCCTCTTAGCGCCTCCATTTATCCTCTTAGCGCCTCCATTTATCCGTTTAGCGTCTCCATGTATCCGTTTAGCGCCTCCACTTATCCGTTTTGCGCCTGCATTTATCCTCTTAGCGCCTCAATATAGCCTGTAAATTCCACCCAGACCCTCCTTTTGTATAAATAAGTTGCTACCACTGCTCGAACCTCATTAATATTTAACATGTATGACAGTACAGATATGGATTAATATTATTCGACCATTGGACGAGAATATTCTAGAAAACCCCTCCTGGAGTCGTCAACTTCTATAAATAGGAGGTCAAGTTTCATTACTATCAAAACAATTACGATGATGAGACATCACGGACCTAGACACAGAGCGCGGATACCTTGGATACATAAGAGTCAACCTGATGATGAGAATCATTATCGTCGTATTACGTCACAGATAATTAAAATTAGTAATGCAATAAGACAAAAACAGTTATCCACCAAAAGAGGGCAACGCGACCATGTCAATATGCTAAAAGAAACTTATAAGCCAATTACAGAACCGCTCATCGAACTAATACAAAAAATTAAATCGGAGACAACCCGAACTTGACCTACTTATAAAGCCACAACCTTCATCTGCCAAAACGAATTTGGTTAAGGTAGAACAACCTGTTTTGATACATAACCAGCCCGAATTAGTCCAACTTACAGAAGATGGGTTCTATAAACACCAAACTGCATCTGATTTATATACAGGCACTCCATTTCGAGGTATAATCCCAAAACCGAGAAGTTTATCACAACCAGAGTTCTTGCAGGAGGATGTTTCTTTCCAGTATGATCCTATACAAGAAGAAGAAGATGATGATGAAGTCATGGAGACTTCTCCTCCAACAGTCGAAAGTATGAGTCCTGATGTTCTTAACGAATATCTTGGGCAATACGATCCGTTACCACGGACATATATTGAGGGAATACTAACAAATGAATTTGAACAGGATGTTGTTTACGGAGTTTCCTTCGACGCGCAAACAGAAAAAATGGAAGATTGGAGATGGTTTCGTAACTCTCGATGGAAAAGATTTAATTATTAAGGATATTAGATATGCTGGTACCCCAGGGTTGTATGAGTTACTTTTCAAGAAGGTACAACAACGCCGATCTAGATCAATATAAAGATATATTGAAAAGAACAAATGCTCAGCGTCGATCAAATCATCCGGAGAATCAGATAAAGGGCACTCGTTTACCGAAGTACAAAAGGATCATTAAACCAATGTTTGATGTGTCAACTGGAAATATTCGTACGAGAGCAAAGTCAGTAAGCATAAAAATGGGTGTGGGTTTAATTGCGGATGAGAGGACTCAACATCAATATACCTACTCTGACTACATAAACGATATTATAGATAGATTACGGATTTTGGTTAGTTCACAAACCGCAAGTAAAAATACAACTGATAATGATGAAATTTCGGCTATCATCGAGGAACTTCGAGAGGCTGGTATTATTGAATAATCGTTTATAGATACACTTGAAAATGAAAATGATCATTTACCTAAATAAATTAAATAAATATATTATACAAATTATTATTGATCCCAAATGTACAATCCTGCAATCAAAATCTTTGCACTTATAAAACAGTATATAAAGAAGGGTGTTTATATAAAGTCGCTCATTCCAACATCGTCTGTTAACGCTAGCGGTGTACGCAGGTGAGAAAAGAGTGACGTAATTATAATAAGAATGAAGTTTGAACGTAAACAGGGGTTGGGTATGCACAAAAAACGTAAAGAAAAGCTAGGTGTGGTTCCCTTTAAACAAGCAGTTCTCAAACATGTTAGCGATACGTTTGGAGATAGTGTTAACCAGAATAATATACATAACGCTGTGAAGTACGCCCTTTCGGAGGCAAAATTTGCTATCAACCAGGCTGGAGGAAAGAAACGAATACATATTCCTCATATAATTGAGCTTCCAGATTCTTCACCTATTAAAGCCGGCGGATTTTTACCATTTTTAATACCACTATTTGCTGGTCTATCAGCAGCAGGAGCACTCGCCTCCGGTGTGAGTAATGTTGTGAAAGCGATAAAAGATGTAAGAAACGCTAAAAATAAATTGGCTGAACAATCGAGGCATAATAAAACAATGGAGGCTATCGCAATTGGAAAACAACAACCAAAATCAGGCAACGGGTTATATTTAAAACCATATCGTAAAGGATTCGGTCTCTTCCTGTATCCTAAATTAAAACGCTAAAAAATTCGTATATATATATATATATATATATAGCTGCCCCATTGATAATGTTATCAGTCATGTCTCACATGTTCACGTTGAAGGGCACGCGGAGCCAACTGTCCGCTTCATACCACCCCCCAATTGAACTGGATCCAAGATTTTCGTATTCGTTGGGACTTATAGGATTATACACTTATAATAGCATTCCGAATATACAAGAGGGTGAGGATACATTTTACTATGGAGATAATGATACCCCAATTAAAATTCCTACAGGTGCATATGACGTTAGTGATATTGAATCATATGTAGCGTTAGTGAGCATTAAATCCTCAACGGTAGATATTAAACTGGAGTTTGAGACTAGTAAAGCATTTAATAAATTATATAAGGCATACTGTCTAATAATTCATGATACCGTCATAGAGTATTTACCCCTTACTAATGGGGTGAAGAAGATAGTATGATAAAACAACAGTTCCAGCCAAAAAATTCATGTGTGGATCGACGAATTGGATGGATATAAAAGAGTTCCCGAACGATTTACACTTGGAGGGACGTCAAGATATTGAATCATATGTACAACGAATCATTAGCGAGAATGAGAAATCAGTAGACCCAATTACTATCAAAGCAAATAAAAACACATTACGATGCGAAATCCATAGTAAATTTAAAATAAATTTTACAAAACCAAACAATATTGCACGAATTTTAGGATTTAGCCCAATGATAATCGAACCGAACAAAATTTACGAGTCGGATCTTCCAGTGCAGATTATTAGAGTAAGAACTGTTCGAGTAGAATGTAATTTAGTTACAAGCGCATTTTATGATTAAGTGCATGCACATACACTCATTGAGTTTGCAATCCCGGTAGCTGCAGGATATCCGATCGATATAGAGCCAAAAAATGTTGTTTATCTACCTATAAATAGCAGTAGCACTATCACAAATACATCATTATCACTCATCGATCAGAACGGGCAGGAGGTTAACATACGCGGTGAGGAAATTGTAATTCGATTAGAACTGAAGAGAGGTGCTTTGTAATATGGGATTAGTCATCAATAATCGACGAAGGTATAAATACGAGCCAGCTACAACTAAGCCATCATTTAGTGAGAACTATCACACCAAGAGGTTGTCTACGGAGAATAGAAATTTTTTAATATCATTAGGATTTAAATTGGCTGAACAATGAATAGTGCATTATCTGTAGCTGAAGGGCTGTCCTTTGACCAGTCTATTACAAGTGAGCAGTATCATTCATACCTTCCTCGAATACAATCATTTAAAGTAAACGATGAAATTCGAATTCCGATTCAGCATCAGGATATATACACTACCCCATGCGGTAGTTATATTTACATTGAAGGATCCGTTGAAGAAGAAGCAGGGGCCGGTTTATGTGGTTTAACTCACAACGCTTACATGTTTCTCTTTCGAGAAATAAGATATGAGTTGAATGGTGTTGAGATTGATAGATGTCTAGAGCCAGGCATTACTACCGACTTGAAAGCTCATGCTTCATACAGCATATCAGAGAGCAATGGTTTACATTGTGCTGGATGGGTACCCATTACGCGTAAACAAACGACAGTTTCAGACAAAGTCTTCAGTGCGTACATTCCGCTAAGTTTAATTTTCGGTTTTGCAGAAGATTATAAAAAGATTATTATCAATTCTCGTCAGGAGCTGGTGTTAATACGCTCACGCTCTGATGATAATTGTTACCGGAACGAAGATCCTTCTGGTACGAAAAAGTTAAAGTTTACTTTAACGAATGTTGAGTGGAGGGTGCGACACATTACCGTTGATGATAAATCACGTTTGCAATTATTACAATTATTGGAAAGTGACATACCCATAATTATTCCATTTCGTAAATGGGAGTTGCATGAACTGCCAGCGTTACGTGAGTCAACCAAAGACATTTGGTCAGTCATGACAAGTACTAATTTGGAGAGACCTCGCTTTGTATTTGTGGCATTCCAAAAAGGAGTTCAGGACGATATCCATCAAGACGCTTCTGATTACAGCCATGTACTCATAAAAAACATAAAACTTTATTTAAATTCCTCACAATATCCGTACGATAATTTGAATCTAGAAATGGACAAAAAGAAGTATGATGTAGCGTATAACATGTACACGCAATTTAGATCAGCTTACTATGGGACTTCCACATCTGAGCCTCTTTTAGATTATGAAGGTTTTCATAAAAATCCAATTTTCATAATTGATTGTTCAAAGCAAGTGGAGAGCGTTAAATCCTCAACGGTAGATATTAAACTGGAGTTTGAGACTAGTAAAGCATTTAATAAATTATATAAGGCATACTGTCTAATAATTCATGATACCGTCATAGAGTATTTACCCCTTACTAATAGGGTGAAGAAGATAGTATGATAAAACAACAGTTCCAGCCAAAAAATTCATGTGTGGATCGACGAATTGGATGGATATAAAAGAGTTCCCGAACGATTTACACTTGGAGGGACGTCAAGATAAGGTTGTAGAAGAAAATGCTGTACATATAATATTTTGTATTGAAGTATATGATTTTCAATAAATTATTTTATAGCAATATTGTTGTTTTTTTATCCTGTACTCCTACCATCCCAATCATGAACTCCATAAATTGATGACGTGCATAGCGGAACGTTGTATGTGTGTACCAGCAAGTCAACACGTCTAAATAACATCATTATAAGGAAGAGGCGTTCCGAGCACCATTTTCTAACCCAACCCATCTAATCAAATCGCTAGAACGACCCGATGTATCTGTGTATCAGCAACCTAACACGTCTAAATCACATCATTAAAAGGAAGAGTCTGATGGTAGGGTTAAAATATATATATACATATATATGTAGGTTAAATTTATATATTTCATAGATAAGAATTATCATAAATCGCTTAAATTGTGGGTAATGTTATAACATATGACGTAGCTGATTGACATAAAAATTTATTCAATAATATTAAGTTTACGTAAAGTTTTAGTAATTCTTTTAAATTCATTTTTTTCTGATGCCCTGCGTAATCCATAAGTATAAACTAGATCTCGAAGTATAGCTACGTAGTAATTTGGATTTTACGGTTTTAACATAGGCTTAAAATAGAGTTCGTTATTCTTAGTTCTCTCAGCATAGTTCTTAAGATATGTTTCGGCTGGGTTTATCAGTTTATCCTCTTCTTTCTCATCATCATAATCACGATCTGTATGAGTTGCTGGTAGATTCATCAGGTAATCATCTTCTTCCTCATCCCCATATTTATTGGTTGCGAATCGGTGTATGTGTTCACTATCTTTATTCTCATCTTTCTGGGTTGCTATTTCAAAATGTTTTTTTATTATATGTCTTTTTAAATTATCTAAACGGTTGTATTTTTTTTTCACACTGAAGGCATTGCTGATGTATCCTTTTATGACCACCTAGGGGTTTGTCCCGAGGGGAAGTTGTCTCCATATCTGTACTGTCATACATGTTAAATACTAATGAGGTTCGAGCAGTGGTAGCAACTTATTTATACAAAAAGAGGGTCTGGGAGGAATTTAGAGGCTATATTACGGCGCTAAGAGGCTAAATGGAGGCGCTAAGAGGATAAATGGCGGCGCTAAGAGGATAAATGGAGGCGCTAAGAGGATAAATGGAGGCGCTAAGAGGATAAATGGAGGCGCTAAGAGGATAAATGGAGGCGCTAAGAGGATAAATGGAGGCGCTAAGAGGATAAATGGAGGCGCTAAGAGGATAAATGGAGGCGCTAAGAGGATAAATGGAGGCACTAAACGAATAAATGGAGGCGCTAAACGGATAAATGGAGGCGCTAAACGATTAAATGGAGGCGCTAAACGGATAAATGGAGGCGCTAAACGGATAAATGGAGGCGCTAAGAGGATAAATGGAGGCGCTAAACGGATAAATGGAGGCGCTAAGAGGATAAATGGAGGCGCTAAGAGGATAAATGGAGGCGCTAAGAGGATAAATGGAGGCGCTAAGAGGATAAATGGAGGCGCTAAACGGATAAATGGAGGCGCTAAACGGATAAATGGAGGCGCTAAGAGGATAAATGGAGGCGCTAAACGAATAAATGGAGGCGCTAAACGGATAAATGGAGGCGCTAAACGAATAAATGGAGGCGCTAAACGGATAAATGGAGGCGCTAAACGGATAAATGGAGGCGCTAAGAGGATAAATGGAGGCGCTAAACGGATAAAAGGAGGCGCTAAGAGGATAAATGGATGCGCTAAGAGGATAAATGGAGGCGCTAAGAGGATAAATGGAGGCGCTAAGAGGATAAATTGAGGCGCTAAACGGATAAATGGAGGCGCTAAGAGGATAAATGGAGGCGCTAAACGGATAAATGGAGGCGCTAAGAGGATAAATGGAGGCGCTAAGAGGATAAATGGAGGCGCTAAGAGGATAAATGGAGGCGCTAAGAGGATAAATGGAGGCGCTCTGAGGATAAATGGAGGCGCTAAAATGATAATTGAGGGCGCTACGATGATAGCTGGAGGCGCTAAAATGATAATTGGAGGCGCTACAATGATAATTGGAGGGTAAAAATAACATTCAGTAGAAAACGACGTAGTATTTTAATATTCATGTCGCCATCTATCGGAGTTTCACTAAATCACCAACAAATTGTATTAAAGAATTAATTGTAATATGAGTCATACTTTTAATATTTCTAATTTTTTATTAACAATATTTCATTTTGCATACAATTCATTTATAAATCTATAAAAGTTATCATTTGGGCGTTGGTAGGCATTCCAACGTTTTTCTCCCCCTTGTATACCATAGCCATTGAAGATAGACTCCGTAGCTCGTCTTCGGTGGTGATGGCTTCGGCTAATCTCTTCGGAAGGAATGCTACGAAGTTTTCAAACTCCAACAGAATTGATGGCCAAGTGCACTTTGTGATTCTTTTCGCTGATTTAATTGGATACGGTGTATCAATTTCCAACTCTGATATCTTCTTCTTTGGTTTAACCTCGCAAAGGCCCAACTCGGATAGTCTGGAAGACATCTCGTTTTCTGTTGTTGCAGGTTACTGTTGCTGATGGTATCTAGTTGTGGAACTGGTCTTTTTTACTGTATAATGGTCCTATTTATATGAAAGAATGGTATAGAGAGGGAAATTTTTGAGCCAATAACAAAATGAGCTCCCATACGGAGCCTCTGTGACGTCATTCGACCTCACGCGTCTGCTGTCGCGTTATCTCAACATTCCAGCAAATGTTTCGAAGAAAGAAATATGTTGGTTTCTTATCAGTTGCTGACGTCAGAGATAAGCTAAAGGCTGCCCGCGCGAATATTTGCATTTTCGGACGCGCTCGGTGCGGAGTACGACCACGTATTTAGTAAATTTCAAGAGTTATTTTAACATAATCTACTTGTATTACTCTAAAATTCTGTAAGAAGTGTAATTTTAACACTAAAAATTCGTTTACCTTGAAAGTTGGAATAAATTATAATAAATTCAATACCGGTGGCGCCATTTATTGGTGAAGTGCCGAACTATAATAAATTCGAGGTTGGGAACAGGGATCTATCCCGCGTCGGTATGCAGTTCGGTAATTGGTCGGTAGATGGCGCTCGGCACTTCACCAATAGATGTCGCCGCCGGTATTGAATTTAATATGCAAATCGTTTATGTAAATAATTGTGCGGATAATAAAAAAAGTGGTTAGCTGAAATTCGAAGAAGATTACATCGTTCCAAGTTAAAATAAGAAGATGGTACTCAAAGATGTCTGCTCAAGAAGATGGCGTCGTTTAAAATATAACGGCCGGTCGGCATGCCGTTTTAGCGTGTGGGGTTGGTACGTCTGGGGTTGGTGGGCTTGGGGTTGGCGCGAAAATTTGATTTTTTTAAGGTTGGCGGGAAAAATTAGAATTTTACCGGTTCGGGCGCGCTGGGCAGACTGGTGTTCGGTCATCATCGGGCGGTGAAAAAGATGGTGCGCGCGAAATTCAAATCCGAATAAATTTGGTGTGAAAATTTGAATTTGATCGGTTTGGGCGCGCTCGGCAGACTGGTGTTCGGTCATCATCGGGCGGTATAAAAGATGGTGCGCGCGAAATTCAAATCCGAATAAATTTGATGCGAAAATTTGAATTTGATCGGTTTGCGCATGCGTGGGAATGTCTTACGCTCGAAAATAAAATCGTAGTGCGTTCTCTCTCTAACAGCGACGTGTGAGTCATACACTCCAGGTTCCAGCGTTCGGGCGCGCTCGGTTTGAGTCGTCACGCATGCGCAGTATGGTGGCATAGAATTTGGAGGGAAAATTTGAATTTTTTGAGGTTGGCGGGAAAATTTGAATTTTTTGGGGTTGGCGGGAAAATTTGAATTTTTTGGGGTTGGCGGGAAAATTTGAATTTTTTGGGGTTGGCGGGAAAATTTGAATTTTTTGGGGTTGGCGGGAAAATTTGAATTTTTTGGGGTTGGCGGGAAAATTTGAATTTTTTGGGGTTGGCGGGAAAATTTGAATTTTTTGGGGTTGGCGGGAAAATTTGATTTTTTTTTGGGGTTGGCGGGAAAATTTGAATCTGATCGGTTCGGGCGCGCTCGGTTTGAGTCGCGCGGCGTCGTTGGTGGCGGGTGGCGGGTCTAGAAGTGCCATTTATACACTACTCACCTAGTTGGGGTCCCGGTCTGTTTCTGTACGGTGGAGAACCCCTAGTTGAGGTAGCAGTATGTGTACAACCCTAATCGGCTTTTTGTAACTGGAATTGGCCGACGTGGGACCTTCGGCACGGTGCACAGTGGTCATTTTGTCGAATCTAGCGAATAATAAATAGTGCTCACTTAATATTTCTGTTACTTGTACATTTTTATTATATCTTTGATTTTGAAAACTTTTTGTTTATCGGGAATGTTTGGGCTATGTGGTGAGCCAAATTAAGCCACGTATGTATACAGGGTGTGTGTGGAATCAGGCTACGAAATCAACCCAATTAAAATGCCGTGAAACGTTATTTATTCTTCATATATCCACTTCTCATGAGTTTTTTAAATTACTTTTTATTCATACCTGGTCTTATTTTGAAGATGTACTGATTTTCAAATGAAAAAAAAATATTGACAAAAAAATTAAAATATTTTGACGTCCAATTTGGACAAAGTGCTTTTAGTACCGTATTGTATAAATTATGTAGAAACTTTTTCATATTTTAATATATTTCAATTTTTATTTTCAAAAATCAACTTTGCAGCTTGTGACGTCATATGTAAATACAAAAATATTTCTTTGCATAAGCTTGTAGTATTTTGATTCTAATACCTGATTCCAAAAGTTCAAATATTTTATTTTTGATATCACTGTGATATCACTATCACTTTTGATATCAATACATAAAAACTCAGCCTGTATATTATAATTCAGTTACGATATGTATAAAAAAAATAAAATGTTATTAGTTGTCGTTATAATAAAATAAATGTTTTTTTTATTTCTTATATGCATATGTATGTACCTACTAAATAATAAAAATAAACTTAATAATAATAATAAATTATAATAACACAATAAATATAACAATTTTTTATTTAAAAATCATGAATGATTAGTCAATTACATAATTAACTAATCACTCATGATTTGTACCTTCGGCACATCAGAATTTAATTGCGGCTCTTGTAATAGGTCTATAACGTCTTTATTTAAAACTTCCTCATATGATCGATTTCCGAAACATTCTAATAATGACGTTATCACAGGGTCTAACGTCAACATTATTGCATTGAATAAATCCTCCATCGTAACCTCTCTGGAACACTTTCTCGTTTTTTAGTCTCGGAAATTCCACAGTCTTTATTACGAGATTCAAGAGCTTCCTCGGAAACCATTCCTATTGGAAGTGCAGCTGTTTTTATAATGTCTGATCCATGAATTAGTATACGATGAATACTTGACTCAATGTCCAAAAAGTTAATCAAAACTGTAACGTTATTTCAAACACAATTTTTGTTGCAAAAAATCTTTCATCAAAACAAACTGAAGCCATAGTCAGACTGGCTAATACAAAACTAAACGATATGTGCATTGAAAACTATTTTTTTTTGTCGCAGCCTACTAACATATTTTCAAAATATGTTTTTCAAAAACCTAAGTAACGACGTTAACTGTAACATTATGGTTATAGGGGCTACTGGTTTAGTGATAGAACGTTGGTCTACTGACTAGGAGGTCTGGGGTTCACACCCAGGACCAGCCAAAAATTCGTCAGTCGAAAAGACGAAAAACGTTGGGTCCCGGGAAACAATTGAACACCTCTGACATACATAATATGTATATATTTATATGTGCAGTCTCCTTAACCAATATTTCGCACGATTTTTCGTTATGATATGTAAGTCAAAGAAGATACATTATCTTGTTTAATTGTTATTTGTTCGCTCTCTATTTCAAACAGGTCATTTTTATTTAGTGACATGAACCTATTAAAAAATTTATGTGAAAAAAATTGGTTACTACTATACTTCATAAACAAAATGCACAAAAAAATTAAAATTTTGAAAATTTTTACGAGCATTTTCGAATTTTTTTATTGATACATGCATTGTCGCCGAAAATCTATCCACACGAAAAATTTCAATTCGATTGGACATTGGGAAGTAGGTATATATCGTTTGAACATACCATACCAAGCAACAAGTGAAGTTAAGATAAGCGTAGTAAAAAAAACGCTGCTGTCCGCTGGGCAGACCTTGGCAGATAAAAATACCATGACTGAAGCACGACATATCTCATCAAAAAATTGCCCCATACCTACACGTATCTACACATTGGCAGTCTATTTTGTGTACGCGAAACCTTCATGTTAATATATGTGGTTTCCGAAGGGTTTTATTAATTAATAATACAATATTTGATGAATATAGTAATTAAAAACATCAGTACAAACCTTACTCAAACAATAGCCAATATGTAAAATAACTAAAGTTGTATAGAATTTCAATAACAATTTTTATTGTTCGAGCGCAACATTTCAATAAATCAAGGAGAAAAGAAGTTGGACCGGATAAAACGGTACGTAACAGACATGTCCGTAGGAATTTGATCAAAATATTTATATGACAGCCTATTCAGTTAATTAGCTTTCCAAAAAAAATCATTACCACCGTTATCCGCAACATCACGATAATTCGAATTATTAATTCCTAGATGCGACAAAATGACCACTGTGCGGTGATAGCAAAGACGGGCGGTGTTGCCAGCGAAGTGGAATCACCGCCGAACAGGGACCGCCGAGCAGAACAGCTGGTCCGTAGGAGCCTCTAGACGTGGAACAAGGTTAGCGGTATCCGTCTCTGACTCCGTTTGAACCTTTTTTCGGAGCGAGACATATATTTGTATCGAGGCCTAGCCTCCAATTTTATTTAACGGAAGGTTTTCTAACCACACGTTCCGATTTGACGCCAACGTTGAACGTCACCGAGTCTTGTTCTTCGGGGAAGCTGCGTAGACCGAGGCTGCGGCAACCGTAGACACGTGTTTCGGACTATTAGTCCTCATCAGTACGGCATAGCCAAGGAGCAAGATGTACACTCAATTTCAAGAGGTTCCTCACTGCGTGGCCCAAGATAGACAAAGGAAAATACGACACAGGTATCAGTGACAAGCTAATACAAAAGCAGCTAACTCCAGAAGTAATTGCAAATGTCACTGCTGAATTCGAGACCAAATTAACTGAGAGCCACCGCAGAGATGACTACAAGGAGCTATTGCAGTTGGTTCTCGTATTTGTAGGCGGCAATGTTGTGGGTTTCAGAACTCCAGGAGCCATTCATCATGCTAGGTGGATGGCAAAGGCTATTTACTGCTTAAAAATTTTCATTTTTCGTCGTCAATTTAAGATGTCTAAAGAAGAAGAAAGTTCTGTGCGTGCCATTTCTGTTTTGCTAGTTCAAATTTATTGTAAAGCTTGGTTCAATGCTCCAAAAGCTCATCTTGCACCAAAGGAAGATTTAGGTATTTTGCATAGTCTGTTAGACTATAAAGAATGTGACAACAACATTGCAGAAATAGGCCTGACCAAATTTTCGAACCATTTGTGGTATTTGAATGCACAGTTGGTGGGATTATCGTTTTTTGATCCCACCATTACAGACGATGAAAAGTTGTTAATGGCTAATAAATTGCTCAGTAGCACAGATGAACCATCAGAGCATGGATGGACTTTAATGGGCAGAATTCCTTTGAATACGTCAAGAAGTACCACGATGACCTCAATCTCTATTTGTAAAAGACGCATCGATAACTCAATTATGGCAACTGGATGTGTTGGGCGTTACTGAACCCACCGAGCAGAAGTCACGCCAAAAATTGGTTTCAGCCGCCAAAGATTTCTTTAAGGAAACGGTGAAGCGAAACGAAGATGGGCGGTATGAGGTGAACTTACCTTGGTTGGAGGGTCATCCAGCACTGCCTAATAATTATGCAGTGGCCAAGAGAAGATTGGACAAAACAGTCCATCAATTGGTAGACGACGGTCTTATGGAATCCTATGAGAATGTATTTCAGGAATGGTTGAGCGAGGGGATCATAGAGGAAGTTTTGGAAGTATCGACACAAACGAGTGGTATTTGGTATCAGCAGCAATCCGTTTCTACTGGGAGCTACGCTAGAGTACTATATTTCGAAATCCTTGGATAAATGTAACAGTGGAAAGGTATCTTATTCAGGAGAAACAGCATCGAGGTTGGCTAGAAGTTTCTATGTGGATAACTGCGTCGCAAGTGTATCGACTGAACAAACCTTGAAGATTGCGTCGTCCTTACTTAACACAAGTGATGGTATGAACGAGGATGATTGGCATTTAACCTATTTTTCCAAGTATCTGAAAAGCCTGCGTATGATTGCTTGGATATTTCGGTTCATATTTAACGTCCGAAATCCAATCAACAAACGTAAAGGTGGACCCACCGAAGAAGAAATTAGGAAAGCCGAGACATTTGTGGTGAAGCAGGTGCAGCGAGATGCATTGGACGAGAATGACAAACGTTGTAGAAACCTTCAATCATTCAGAGACGAAAACGGCGTAATTCGAGTTAAATCGAGTGTGTTAAGAAGAAATGATGAAGAGCGTATTCGACTACCAATACTGTTACCCGCTAACCATCCGGTTGTGACTAAACTTATTTTTGATGCCCACGTCAGAGCATGACACGCTCTTTGGTACGCAGGGACTTATAAGCATACTTCGTAACGACTACTGGATCTTAGGAAGACGTCGCCCGGTACGATCCGCGATCGCGAAGTGCGTGGTTTGTAAGAGATACAACGGAAAGCCTTTCGTGACGGATAACGCGCCGCTTCCATCGGATCGATTGCGGGATGCCGGGGTCTTTGAGATTACAGGTGTAGACTTTGCGGGGCCGTTGTTTTTAAAGACTGGTGAAAAAGCGTGGATCTGCCTTTATACGTGCGCGATATACCGGACAGTGCATTTGGAACTTTGTACATCATTGACTGTCGCTGGCTTCGTGCAAACGTTGCGTCGGTTTATCGCGAGGAGGGGTCGACCGAGCACCATTTATAGTGACAACGGTACGAACTTTGTTGGTACGGAAAACGCGTTCGAGAAAATAGAGTGGCAGAAAATCGCCGAGTACAGTAGCGCGGCACGTATAACCTGGCATTTCAATCCACCGTCAGCACCATGGTGTGGCGGCTTCTGGGAGCGACTGATAGGGGTGCTGAAGCAGCTACTGCGTAAAGTTCTGGGACGCGCCTGCTTGAGTTATGAAGAACTGTTGACCGTCTTGTGTGACTGCGAATCCGTTATCAACTCGAGGCCTCTCACTTACATGTCCAACGATTCGGGAGAGTTATCACATTTGACGCCGAATTCGTTTCTACAAGAGCAAGCCTACAGCGGTGTACCGGATTGTGATGAGGTGGACAGTAAATCATTCTGTCGGAAGATCGCACATCAGCGAAAGCTAAGGGATGATTTACGTCGTAGATTCCGTGATGAATATTTGGGACAGTTGCAGTTACTCCAGAAGAAACGTTGCGACCGTCCGATAACTGTAGGAGAATTAGTGCTTATCGGCAACGACAACGACAAGCGCTTGGCATGGCCATTGGGGCGAATCACCGAACTGATGCCTGGACCAGATGGGCAAATTCGTTTAGTAAGGGTGACTACTGCCAGAGGACAGCTACTTCGACCGGTGCAGCGCATCTACCCTTTGGAGTGTGCAAGCGCGACGGAGGATGCAGTGACCAGGGTTGCTAATCATGAGGGCAACGTCTATGAGACTTTACCGGAGACGACAAAGATCGAAGGTGACGACGGGGAAGATGTAGTGAACGAGCCTATGCGGGAAAGTGCGCGTGTGTGCAAAAGCAGAGAACCCGAAGCGAAAGTTACGCGTAGTGGTCGTACGACAAGATTACCAAAAAGATTCCCAGACTGAGCAGTTTCAGTTATAGTTTTCATTTCTAATATTATCTTGTGAGACACATCAATATGTTCATCAAATGAGTCTCAGGTGGGAGAATGTTGAAATTACTGTTTATTTGGTGTATATTTTGTGGTGCATGTTCGGTTGCCTACCTGGCAAGGCGCTATTTCTAACGAGAGACGTGCGTGACTAGGGAGTGTTGCGCCTGCGCGATGGTCAGTTGTCAGTTGATTTTAGAACTCAGTAGAGTGTGTATGTACCGCGTACGTATAACTGTAACGCGCGTATATAAAGAATAAAAAGTCTGATTAACCGTGTGGTGCTTTATTCAACGAACCGTCGATGAGTTTAATGACCGGAGGTCTTATAATTCGCGACACTAGGGTTGTAAATCCAAAAGTTAGGAAAGAAAAATTAAAAGAGGTAGTTGATGGAGGATTGATAAATTTACTTACCAAAGAAACGTTTACATTCTTTGACCGATTTAATATAAAAACAGATTTCCCAAGACAACATCCAAACACCTGGCCTCAAAATAATGACTTCCAAGAAGGATCGAAAATTGTCAAAACATTAAAAGTAGCTAATGATATGGCTGAGCGTGGTGTTAAATTAATAACCGACTATAACGACCTTCTCACAAAAGATGAAGACCAAAAGCAATATGTCCTGCAAGTTGTAAGCAAATGCCGAGCATTAGCAAATGCCGAGCATTAGCAAATGCCGAGCATTATATCCTGACGTTTCAAAAACTACTTTAACAAAACCTCTACAATATATTAGATAACTATCTAAAATTATTAACGCATGTAGGTACTACGCCTGTATCTTTTCTGTGTCTGTTTTGTATGTATTATATACCTGATTTTTATATATTAAAATAAAAAATTTCTTTAGACTTATCAGTATTACTTGTTTTTTATTATATTTCTACTTTAAACTCAAAAATATACCAACAAAAAGCAAAATTTATCACTTAATAACAAAATATACGAAGT
This sequence comes from Aphodius sticticus, assembly GCA_963966075.1. Classification (NCBI taxonomy): domain Eukaryota; kingdom Metazoa; phylum Arthropoda; class Insecta; order Coleoptera; family Scarabaeidae; genus Aphodius; species Aphodius sticticus. The sequence goes on along the minus strand of OZ014507.1, from coordinate 41,698,769 downwards.
ATGCTCCTAGTGGTACCAGGTCACGTTTTTGGGGCTAAAGGCTGTTGTAACTCTGTTAGGCTTAAAATAACAACAATTATGTACAGAATATAAATTTTGAAGAACAACATTAGCTTTATTTTGAGATATTAAGCGTGTTTCTATTATTTGCCAGGAGTTACCAGAGTTCTGGAGTTATGGCTCCATATATCAGCTTTTTGGCAAAAATATTGGATTTTTTCAAACTTTAAGCGACGAGCGGCACGGGTTAACGTCGTTTAATCGAGCTCAAACTTCGGCTATCTCAATATCTGCAAAGGGGAATCGTTTTGTGGTAACACGTAAGTGTCATTTGGACGGTGTACTCGGGGGTCAACGGAGTACAATATCCGAACGCAGCTTTAATCTACATATCTGTCTACTTCTACTAGTTTTATTTTAATGCAGACATAGCCAATCTCGATCAAATAGTATCGCATGCAGCTAAACTATTAATATTATATATAGTATGATAAAGTCATGTGCCTGGCCACATCAGATTTTTGTATTGAATACAAATCCGTTCTCAAAGGTAGCTCATCAAGACAGGTTTTAGCGTTTCTGTTTCATTTTGGGTATTAGCGCACATACTATTACAATGAAACGTCTCCGCACAATTTCCACAAACGTGAACAATTTTCCGCTATAGTCCCCCTAAAACTACACTGTTTTTTGTTTAGTTTGGAGCCCAACTGAAGTTACTAGGTCTTCAGGTTCGCTCGCTGTACGTTTGTAAAAATTGCAAAACATACTTATAAAATTGTAATACCTTGATAACCGTAGTACTTTTTCTATGAATAAAATTAGTTAAATAGGTTCTAAATGACTTCTTCTCTAACATTTGCTCCAATATGACGCATGGTCCTTTGAGTCTTCCCGTGTTGGATGCTGTAGTGTCGAAGCACATCGCCTTGACGGTGTTGGGAAGACCCCATTCATGTAGGCATTCATATACGGCTACGGCTTGCTCCTCTCCAGAGCTGTTTGCTGTTACAGGAACTCCCAGCAGCTGTTCCTTTTCGCCATATGAAATAGCAATAGCTATTCGCTCACATTGTTCATTTTTTAAAACACCCGGTTAAAGTTTACCGTCCCAATGGACAATCACGGGCTCTTTTTCAGGAATGTTACTTTATCTAAAATTTTTGTAGTATATTGTTCTCTGAACATTTGCCTTCTATAATGTAATACAGTTTTCGAGAGTTTGTACTCAAGGGGGTCAAGGTTTAGTGCTTCTAGAGTAGGCATTAAAATTCTCGTCGCATTTCTGTCGGATACCTTACATCGATCTAACAAAATGGACAATTTCATGTTTAAAATCTCTTTAACGCCCCTTGCAAATGAAACTTTCATCCTCTTGCTCTCAGATGGTCCTGGATCTTCTGCAGCTTCTTCAGGGATGTCCATTTCCTCTAAGCTCTCAAGTTCCTGGTAGATGCTGTCCTCTTCAGTGTCTCCTTCTTCTTCTCCTTCTTCGAACTTATCTTCATCATCCGTCTCTAAGAAGCAACAAAAGAAAGAGAAAAAAATTATTAAAACTTGTCGTTTTAGCAGAATAGTAATCAATCATATCAATAGCAATCATACATAGGTACTAAATTACCTACTTCTAATTATCAATAGGTATTATTTAAAAAATATAAACTCAATCATAAAGATACCAAATGATGCTCTCATGTACAATTTTCTTTCAATTATAATGAAACTATTTACTTATTTAGGATGGAATAAAAACCTATTTTTGCAAAACAAGATTAAATTTACTTCGAAGTAAATTTAATCTTGTTTTGCAAAAAGAGGTTTTTATTCCATCCTAATTATACTTGTTGCAAAATGGACTTACACCATACTTACTTATTTGTTTATCTATTTTTTAGAATAATAATTAAAAAACACTCACCAATATCAAAAGTTTCTTCTTGGATTTGTCGGTTCATTTTTGCGCCTTGATTTCTTCAGCTCGAGACAACTTGAGATCCACTCCAGTCATGGAACCTGGGCGGCCCTTGTGCCTCTGTTTCACGATAAACGCCTTATCTTCTTCCGATTTCATCAGAGCCAAGGCATCTTGTTGAGCAATATCAAAGAGATCATCAAACTTTTCAAGAAACTGTTTAAATTTGTTCTTGACCGTTTGCTATGTTTTCTTCCGGTCTTTTTGAAGAGTTCTCCACTCGGCGTGAAGTTTTTCCAGCTTAGTAATTGCATCTTGCGCATGTTTAGTCGGGATTCGAGCTTTCTCCCAAAAAATGAACACTTCTCGTATGGTAAGTTTTGCTAATTCTCATAAAGTTAATTTCACAGTACGTAAATTATAAAATAAAGCACACAAAACTTGACGATTTGAGGGTAGTTTACAACCGGTGATCTGGTGAATGGGATAGGCCACAAGAAATATTTTATCCTTGGTCCGGCTTTGTACACCTGATGTGGATGCCATTTCAGAGTCCAATAGGTAAATAATAGTTAACTTTAATTTCAATAAAATGTTTTCATATATCTTTTAAAATAATACTACAATAGTTATAAAAACAATAACACACACACTTGGAAAATTAAAAAAAAAAACCTTAAAATATCTTCACTAGATAATTGTTCGATCTACCCAGCTCAAAGGCACTTTAGAAACTAAACTGAATAAATAAAAGGTCCGTTATACGCTGAAGTAAAATCACCATCCCTAAAACAGAAATTAGATTCACCCTCTTTTTTACCTGTCAAACGGATCTTTCCGGTCTTTCTTTGCTAAGCTAGTCAGGTAATCCCCATATTATAAAAGATTAAATTTGAACAAAAGGCTCTTTATGATTGAAAATTGAGTTCCAAAATACTTTTTAACAAAAAAATGTTAATTCCGAGACACATTATGTAAAAACCCGTAAAATTCTTAGAATACTCCCAAACTGGCTCCTACCGGTACCGGTCACATTTTTTGGGCCAAAGGCTGTTGTAACTCTATTAGACTTAAAATAACAACAATTATGTATGGAATATAAATTTTGAGGAACAACACTAGCTTTCTTTTGAGATATTAAGCGTGTTTCTATTGTTTACCGTTCTGGAGTTATGGCTCCATATGTCAGCTTTTTGGCAAAAAAATTGGATTTTTCCAAACTTTAAGCGACGAGCTTTAACGTCGGTTAATCGAGCTCAAATTTCTCAATATCTGGAAAGGGCGATCGTTTTATATATATATAAATTGAAAATAGTTAATACAAGATGGCGGTAATTTTTTAAGTTAAAAAACTACAGCCACGCCTGGGATTCGAACCCAGATGTACGGATTGCCGGTCCGACGTTTTACCAATTAGACTAACGTTCTAATCCATAATAATATCTGGGTTCGAATCCCAGGCGTGGCTGTAGTTCTTCCATCGTTGTTTCTCTGCCTGTGTTGATTTTATTTCGCTTTTGCAGCCAAGCGTATTCGTTCGCAGGGGTTTTGACCTCATGGCGCCCGTTGTGACATCTTGTGGTTGATAGTTTGACCCACGCCCTCTACTTGGGCTAGCTGACGCACCCCGGAACGTACGATAAGAACGCAGGTAGGAGTTTTCTCGAGTGGTTTTTCCCGTTGGGAATTTTGAACGAAATCAAGGTGTCACATTGGCGCCCAACGTGGGGCCCTTCTTAATTAGGAGAGGCGAATTGAGTTTTTTTGTCCTTGGTTTGTGCTAGGTCTTGTTTCTGTTGTTATTGGTCGTTCCAGTTTTGCGTTCCAGCTATTGGTTTGTTTCTTTTTAGTGTTGCTATGTCGGCTCCAGCTGGAGAGGAGGAGCAGTTGGCGATGGCAGATTGCCAATGTGTGGAGCTGTGGGTGCGGGATGTTGAGCACAAACCGGTGCGCCGGCCCCATGGACCTCCGACAGGATCAGGTGACGGTGACAGCTCTGGCGGTGCTAATCTTCCGGTGAGCGCTATCCAGCGACGTTTGCTTAGGTTTAAGATGTCGGATGCTGAGTCATCTGCGACGAAAGGTCATAGTTAGGTTGAGGACTAGGTTTGCGCCCTGTGGTTGGGGGCGTCGGAATACTGCCACCTGAGTCTGCGTCTGGTACAAGTCCGGTAAAGGGACGTGCCCTGTGGCTGAGGGCGTAGGAATTTCGCCACCGCGATTTCCCGCGACTGGTACAAGTCCAGTATATGGAGGCGTTAGTTTCCGTGCAACATCTCCAGATTTGAAGAGGAAGGGGTTCGTCGCTTTGCGGTTTTTATGCGTCCTTTTTGTCTTCTTCATTTCAGGAACGGGGAACTCATAATAATAATAATAATAATAATCTTTATTACCCAACAGGAGACCCACTTACAAGGTAATACGTACTTGAAAAAAAAATATTTGAAAATAATAATAATAATACAACAACCACTATAATACCACAGAAAGCAACAGATCATAAAACACAGCAACAACAGCAGAAATACCATACTAACAGTACAGAAGAAAACATCTAAATGTAAATCATGCGTAACAACAAAATACAAGCAAAAAGTTCATCAAGGTGCTATTAATTATATATTAAAAATTAAAAATATCCGGTAATCTAGCGTCAGCGTTCACGCACATACGGTACACCGGGGATCTACGCATAACGTTTGTTCTAGCACGTGGCAAATAAAACTCATGTTTGTTTTGTAGTTTGTTTGTTAGACTTTTCTAGGTTCGTGATTGATAGTACAATATTGGTGTTTGCCTTGAGGGCGTGGTTGTGGCTGCGTGCCGTGTTTTGGCTCAATGCTGAGCGTGGCCTTGTTGGTCGTAGTTGGAGCGTGTCCCAGCGCCTAGTAATTTTGGGTTTGCTTTGTGTTGGTGTTGCTGTTTTGGATATTTGTTTTCATAGTATGCAGTGGCGTGCCGACGACTATTCTGTTATTTGGTTTGTGGCGTTCCGAATTTATTTGTAGGTTCGTTCCTGGGTATAGTGGTCAAGATGGTGGTTATCATTTCAGTGGTCAGGCGTGAGTGATTTTGGTGTCGCCGTACAGGACAGTGTGCTTTGTTTGAACACAACTCTACCAGGGCCCTACTCGTGGAGGCCCTGGTCCTATCTGCCTTTGCAGGACTTTGAAACCATAATTACAATTCTGATCGCGTCTTTGGTTGTTGTTATGCCCAGTCGGATTATCACCTTGTGTGGATTCAGGCGCGCCATGCACCAGTTTTTGTTGACATCTTTTTCCTAATCCAGCTACAGGAGTCTTGACCGCAGGACGTCGTTTGGTACTCGTGAGTTTGGTTGTGGTTGTGGCAGTAGGTTTTTTGTTTTGCTGTTTCAGTGTTGTACACCTGTGCTCTGTAGTGGGGGCAGGAGACTACCGCTACCGCGCTTCCCGCGGTCGGTAAAAGTCCGACATGTGTGACACGGTTTTTCCAATCGCCATCTTTCTTGAGTGCTGATTGAAACGAAAGAAGTTCTTCTCAAACGCGCGAAGGCTTCAGGACTTTGGTTCCTTTGTATAGGTTCGTTTTGTAGTGGTTTCATTGGGAAACTCTACTTTGGATTTTGTTTTTCCTCTTTGCGAATGTCACCACCTGGGCATGTGGTAGGTAGTATTGTCATGGTTCGGGTATCCGTTGGGTGTCCTCCATTGCGGTTGACACTGTAGGGCCACTGTCGATGTTGCTGCCACCCTCACATTTGTGTTGAGCCCGGTTTTGTTAGCCTATCGTTTAGTATTTTGTTGGTCACGGTGACATCTTTTGGTTAGATTTGATACTTTGTTTTAGGTTTTTGGGGATTGACTTGCCGGAGGGCAGGTGCCGTTGTCGTCGGTGTGGTGTAAAACAATTAATCCGGTGGTTCCTTCCTTGATTGGGTACACGAGGGCCTGACCATTCGGTCAGGACGCAATGCTCAATCACCTTCCTTTCCCATCCTTTCACCCCATACTCCTACTCCAACATTTCCCTCTATTTTTGGCTATGTACACGATGACTTGGTCGTTTCCACCAAGTCGCAATGCAGAGTCCCTTGACTCTTTTTGTGTCTGTCTTCCTTTGTTTTATGTCTCTCGTTTTGCGACACGTCGACACCCTGGTACTCTGTGCTCTGGCTTGAAATGAACCTGACCGGTATGAGCTAGATGTAAGTTTTGGTATTTTGGCTGGTGATACGCTTTTTGTGTAAGACCCGTGGTCTTTGCTTGTTTTGAGGGACGGTCGGAACTCCTTATGAGTAAGATTGTTTTTTTTGTCGAGGTTGGTCTTGGACTTGTTTGGGGAAGGCACGTAAGGGGGGGGTTGCATATTTTCTTCCTAGCTTCAGTGGGTCGGTAATCGGAAAACACGGAGGTTTTCCTCTGTGAAAGAGGAGGGGGAGTGTGCCGATGTTTTTTGTTTGTTTTGGTTTGGTTATTAATTTCAAGTTATTGCGGCTGTTTGTTTGCTACTGGCACCATCTGTTGAGTAGCGTTCGAACTCATCGGACGTAGGAATCTGTTTCGCCTACCTTACCTGAACCTAATTAAGTTATTTTCTATGATTTAACCGGGGGTTGCGTTTTGGATTTTGTTATAACCTTGTTCGGGGTAATGTGCCGCACATGTTGAGGGCTCATTTATGGGGGTTGGTTTGGTTTCAGCGCGAATTGTTATTGTCGCGTCATTGCGATTGTCTGTTCATTTACGCACGCACATACGCACACACGCCCACACGCACACACATTTTTTTGTACCTTGGTCAAAAATGTTCAGGGGACCCAAAAGGTCGTATCTCCGTTAAAATCTCAAATTTTTGGCACGAGTACAATACTTTATCAATCCTTGAAAAATGCTTAGAGGAAATATCCAGTTCCTTTGGATCCTTTTGAACAAAAGGTTTTCAGCTCTAACTTTGGTCATGAAACTTCCAAATATGAACTTTCGTCCTGATACCTTTAGTAGTTTCTCCGAAATCGTCGACCAAAAATCGGGTACACACATACACACAAACACAGACATTTTTTGTACCTTGGTCAAAAATGTTCAGGGGACCCAAAAAGACATTTCCGCAAAAATCCCAAATTTTTTTTTTTCGGCACGGTTACAATACTTTGTCGTACTGCGTATGATACAGTAAAAAAAAAACCTATCCGAGCAGTTATCATTTGTCCGACTACTTTTTATTTGGCCAGTGCAATTTATAAATAAAGGAAGAAGCAGAGCGCTCCGTCCGCGGCCGGTGCGGGTGCTACAATGAGCCGCGCGCCAAAAAAGTGGTGTTATTTCTCGAGAAAAAGTAATTCTTTCTAGACTTTTGGATGTCCTAAAAAGTCGAAAGCCATTGTTAATATTTTGATTTAACATACAGGATGGTTAGAAAGCACGAAAATGTTAAATTGGCCGAAGAGTAAACTATCGGTTTTTCGGAATTAGAACAAAAATGTAAAAGGTAAAAGTTGTTTTATATTTAAATTTATGCCCAGATATCAAATTTCAGTGTTTTATATTTTATTTATTTTTAACAAAGTAATTTAACAAAACATTACTCCACATTTTCCCCTCCTACACCTACACATTTTCCCAATCTTCTTCTAAACTCCCAATATACCAAATCAATTGTTTCTTCATTAATTTCGTCTACTTTTTAATTTTAGAATGTCTACATTATCATGAACATTATTCGCATACACCTTCTGTTTTAAATAACCTCACAGAAAAAAATTAAGCGGCGTTAAATCAGGTGAACGTGGTGGTTATCCCATATCGTCCAATCCACTTATTTGGAAAATGTCGGTTCAACCAATCCCTGACTTATATGCGCTATGAGCAGGACAGCCGTCATGTTGATAGTGTAGTGAACACCTGAGCTGTAAGTTTATATTCTTGTAATGAATTCCACACCAAACATTCACTTTTTTTAACTTTTGAGAATTGGTTGTAATACTTAATTTGGATTTTCTTAAGACCAATATTTGCAAGTCTGTGAACTAACAACTCCATTTGTGGTTAACGTCGCTTCGTCAGAGAAAATAATTTTTCTGTATTGCAGTATTCAGTTAGCTCTGAAGAAGCGAAGAAGCAACATGGTTCGCGAAACGTCAGTATTAACAAATCTTGACACATGGCATAACCCGGAAGCAGTTTATTTTCTAAATCCTATAATTAAATTGTCAGCAGTAACAGCGTTCACACAAGATAGTGTACCAGGTCAGTGCAATTTCTAAGAAACAAATAACTTCGTTTGAAGTTTCGCTTTATTGCAAAGCTTCTTCATAAACAAGCAGCGTTTGGCACCAACATATTGATTTAAGGTGTTAATAAATCTACAACTCAATAGGAAATCTGTTTTACAGTTTTTCTGGCACGGTAACCTACGTGTGCAGAAAATATGAACACTTGTAAATCTGAACAGTATTGGTTGAGGATGTTGTACAAGAAGCAATAATTTATTATTTTATGTTGGTTGTCAGTTCAGCACAGCGTCTGCAAACATTGTAAATTTACGTTATAAATACTGTATTGGGACTGTAATGCATCTCAGCAGGTCCGGTGCACTCCGGTCGGAGGTAATTCATATGCTACCAATAAATAATGTCTTCAGATGGTAACAAAAGTAATAGGGCCTACGTATATCGATTACTATTAAGTAAAAATGCTGGGTTTGATGAGTTCTATCAGTTTATTTGGGCAATATCTAGATTTCGAGCACGGCTCGTCTTCAGTTGCACACTAAAAATACACATTACAATATATTCAAATAAATCACCTAAGAGTACATACGGTCGGTTTAATGCAGTCTTACATATAGAGAGGTATTTGTCAAAATAGTAAAACATTTACAAGCCAAGTCTGAGTAGATCGATTTCTGGACGTTATTAAATGAGGTTAGAACCATTTTGTCTGTCACCTATACTATGAAATTAGCTGTGTTAGTTGGCAAAATATCGATTACTATATTTCCAACTTCAGCATTTATCAAAGCGCATGACATGATTCATGAGTATTAATTACAAACTGCTGTTGACATTAGCGACTTTTTCAAAATTGCTTTGTTCGTTTATCTTTTGCTTGCTATCCTTGTTTGAAACTTTACAGGAAGGACTTCTGTTCGAACTGCGCCTATGATCAATCAATATTTTAATCAAATGTTGAGAATCCGTGGATAACAGAATCGATGATAGCCCGATGGATATCTGGGAATGAACAAATTGTGGAGGTTGACTATACAGTGTCAAATAGCCAAATACCTATAACTATTGAATAGTCACGTCACGCCATCAACATTTTTTGAAATTCAATCCTATGTTCTTATTGTTTTTGTGGAATCTTTTAATTTTCCTAATGGTAGGACGTACATTGTAGGACGTACAAATGTACGTCTATCTCAAAAATTATGCAAAGACATAAAATTAGGTGTTTACATAATTTTTGAGAAAAAGACGTTGGAATATGGAATGAAAAATGAATACGCGTTTTGGATAGATTAAGTTGCGCTTCATACGAACTAAAGATAACTTTCACATATCATGTAAGGGTTCAGAAAAGAGTGAGGTTAAAATTCCGAAATGACTGGACGTCCAAGAAATCTCAAAATGAACTCATGGTAAACCTTAAAGTTTGTACTTTCAACGCAAATTCTTAAAGTATGTTCATAAGTGTTGTTGAGTCAGCAGCCGGTCTGTAAGTGGTTGTCGTAGGATTCCAATCAATAAAAAATAAAACCATTTCTTAGAACGTTAATTATGCTTATTAATATACTTGTTAGTTAATAATTATTTCCATCGACAGTTTATTTATGAGTCTCAAAGTCCGTATTATTGTTGATTTTTTTGTTATACTTGTTGGTTAAAAAGCTATTTATACAACTTTTATTTCTGTTGTAAATTTCTATATAAGTTTTTTGTTAATATTGCCAATAACAACAATTTTGTACGTATAAATATAATGACGTTAATGCGTACTTCATTTCAAAATTATACATTTGAATCATTTACTTTTCTTAATGTAAATGTGAAATATTAAGGCTCCCGTCTCCGACCCCCAAAACGCCTAAGTAACCCACACCATAATTATTGCGCCAATCGTGAAATACTCGCTATCATTCGATTCTGTAGGTCCTTATGCTAGTGCCATCGGAAAGGATTTCAATATTTATGCATATTATTTATGCAACATTTGGTGTTAAAAATATTTTGACTACAATAAGCAAACTAAACGTTGGCCAGTTTCTCCACCATCTTTAAAGATAACTCAAGTTCGCAATTGGACCTTTCGTGCCTATGCAATGGAATCGTTTTTTATCTATGCAAACGTCCAATTCAACTGATTTTTTTAGTAAAAACCGCAAAGAAACGATGTATAAAAATTTCACCCCTGTATACAAAAAAAATCACTCTGTATACGATGCTATAAAATCACTACTGTTCATTTTGACCAAAATAAAACAAATGTCATTACCTACCTATAATTCAACCCAACCTCATGCATACAAAGAAAGCGTTATAAGAGGACTAACAGACCGAGCAATAAAGCAAACTAGCACTAAATATCAAGATGAAACATTAAATAAGGTTAGAAACATTTTACAAAAAACAACTACCCGAAATATCTAATAGAAAAAATAATAAAAAAGAGAAAAATTGCTAATAAAAACAACAAAGACGCAACAACAGAAAACGATCAGGAATCTCACACGGAAAAAACTAAATATTTATCTCTTCCTTACATTAGGCAAATATCAGAAAAGATAGGACATATACTAAAACCATTCAATATTAAAGTGGCTCACAAAAACTATATATATATATATATATATATATATATATATATATATATATATATATATATATTAACAACATTGTTATAGGTTTCTCAAACATTATTTGTGGGTACGGACTACGGAGTTTGTGCTTTAGGCCCCCGCAGATAATGAAATCGCTTAGCTTTGTACATACCAATGTGAATAGGTTATGGTTGCGTTTTTGACGTTTCTAGCTCGCAGCCATGACGACGCGGAATAAACAGCTACTGAAATGTTGAGGTCCTTTCACCAAAATCGCTCGCGTTTTGGAAAATGTTGAACCAAAAACGCCCGAGAGGTCGTTTTTCGTCGATTTCGAAAACTCACGCAACGTAGAATGGTCCATTTAGGGGGACAGTCGCGCTCCGCGCGACTGAAATGCCCTCCCCATTTTTTCCATAAGCAATTAAGAATGGATTTTTTGGCAGGTGAAACACCGATTTAAAATCGTTCAATTGCGTTTACTTAATATAGACTAGTGGACCTGTAGACCGCCTATTTAGGTAGATCAGTTAATTGGGTAGATCGCAGGAATCAATTGACAGCATATGTAGAAGGATGTCTCAAAAAAACACAGTTGCCACCGCCAATAAAATTAGGCTTAATAAATGTTGAAAATTGGGTACATAACCTGCCATGAGGTACCAATTTCTCACTATTTGGCGAGTTTGTCGTCAAAATAAATTGTGATAAACATTTGTCCCATGTGTCAGCCTAACAACTACAATCTTTAGTTTACCCTCAAAACTTTCCTTTATCCCTAAGGTAAAGATACTATTTTTGGAGGGAAACCGCCCAAATGTGAGAGAAAATCCCCCAATCTGGCAACAGTGCACTGCTTTTTTATATAAACGCATGTGGTTGGCCAAGCAACTACAGTATACCGTATATAGATAACATTATTGAAAAAATTATTAAAAGATTTGTTATTTTTTTTCTTTCAGTTCATATGAAAGATGCTTGTCATTTGAAGAAAAAACGTTAGATTTATTTTTCCCAATACCGTGAACCTTGACTTAAATGAACTACAAAAATAAGCTAAATTTGTTCAAATTACTCAATTTTATGAAGTGCGGAAGACCTAAACGTTGCAATAGCATAAAATTTTTGATATTTTATAGTTCTGGTTTTTATTTTGATATTGGACAAAAACTATACAGCCAGATGCTCAATTTTTAAATAAAAATAAAACATAAAATGTTAAATTTGTATACCAGTGTCTACCTTTCCTCCTTCGTAAAAGAAACGGAAAGTATGTTAGAGTACCCTCGTCAAGCAACAGCACATAATAAAATAATGTGAAAATATTTAATTTAAAATTTATTTATGTCTACTATAAACCAAAAACTCAAGAATAAGTATCAACATTTAAAGTAATCATTGAAGAACCCTAATTAATTATTTTATAACTAAATAGTATTATTTACAACAGTGCTCCGCAACCTTGTTCCGATGTCCTTCTCCCGCTCACGGCAGTGAGCATAGCTCCGTTTCGCACTACTGTGCCGCGGCACAGTGGTTGCGGAGCACTGATTTACAACACAATATTCATATTTGAATTTTAGAACAAAGTTGGATTCAATGCATAATTTTCAATTTAGTTAACAAATGAAATTGATAGAAATCTTAATGATAGATCTAGTAATAATACAATAGGTATATAATACCCAAAACTAATACCTAAAATTAATATTATCTAATCTTGCGATGATTTAACCCATTTAATTGTTTAAGATTTATCGCCTGCACCTCACTGACAAAAATGCATTTGGTTGCCGTGACCACATGAACTAAATTATTACATATTTACAAAAATTTAACGTCATACCGAAAGATATCAAAATTTGCATACCACTTGATATGCCCATTCAAATTTATTTGAATTCATAGGTATTAGAAGGCTTGCAGCTTAGAGGGCTTTATCACCCATCTCTAATAAATCATTCAGAAAACAATGAACTAAAATTATTAGTATTTTTTTATACGCTCACGTAAACATTAAATTCCATACCAGTTAACTTCATGTGGTAAACTGAGTGACGTATGCTATAAGTTACCAGACAGACCTATCTATTTTTAGTAACCTTGCGTCATAGCCAAATCTAAAGTACAGGTAGGCAAAATATATCCCTTTACTGTCAACAATGATTATATCGACTGCGGCCCCTTGGTCTCTCCGGTACTCCCTTAGTACGCCCAATATCTTTTGGGTCAAGTTTTTTCTTAAATAAATAATTGTTTGCCACTTTGTTATGGTAGCTTGTCTACGCAAAGCAAGTTGCTGTTATTCGGAAAGACCTTGAACCATTTCCACTGCGTGTGTACTCTTTTCATCATACCACGTTACCTGCAAAAATATTATATTAACAAAAGCTACGCATTCTAAACTCAAAACTACAATGTTGCCAACAAATTGATGAATTCCATGTAATTCTCTTACTGTATTTTAGTTTAATCTGGAGAAACCATTAGAAAGAACCACGGGCAGTTCAAAGTAGTTTGAAGTGGGTGATCAGCCTTTGCAACAAAATTTTGCTGGGGACCATATTCCGAGCCATTGGAGGCTTTTTTCAGGCGCCTCTATCAATTCCACACCCTATTGATCTTCTACTACTTCTTGGTCTTGCAGCTAAAGTTTGTATAGTGTTCATCCCTTCCTCCATGTGTTCATCCAAACTTATGTATAATTATAGGTTATATAACGATATTTCACGCCCGCTAGGGGCGCTAGTAGCAGAAATATCTTGTGGTGCCATCTAATATGTAACCTCTCAAGAGTTGTATTCGTATTCGGTTAAAATAGGTTCTGAGCGGTGCTTTCACGTTGGGTTTGAGACGCGAACTTTTCACAAATAACATTCATTGGATCGATACACGTTCTTCGAACAAATATTAACGCAAAGGCAAATAATCACGAATTAATAATTATTATTATACGTACAACATTGTTATAGGTTTCTCAAACATTATTTGTGGGTACGGACTACGGAGTTTGTGCTTTAGGCCCCCGCAGATAATGAAATCGCTTAGCTTTGTACATACCAATGTGAATAGGTTATGGTTGCGTTTTTGACGTTTCTAGCTCGCAGCCATGACGACGCGGTATAAACAGCTACCGAAATGTTGAGGTCCTTTCACCAAAATCGCTCGCGTTTCGGAAAATTTTGATGCAAAAACGCCCGAGAGGTCGTTTTTCGTCGATTTCGAAAACTCACGCAACGTAGAATGGTCCATGCGGAGGGACAGTCGCGCTCCGCGCGACTGAAATACCTTCCCCATTTTTTCCATAAGCAATTAAGAATGGACTTTCTGGCAGGTGAAACACCGATTTAAAATCGTTCAATTGCGTTTACTTAATATAGACAAGCTAATCCAAATGTTGTAAATTACAAATTCTGTCATCTCGCCGTGAAGGTCCGTAAAACCATCAGTACTGGAATATCGGTATAAAAACATCAAGAAGCAAATTATCAATTAGCCATGCATGATGTGGACCGCATGATGTTTAAAAATCAATATATGTTTACCACTGTGCAGTATACATTTTTGAAAGTAGACGAATGAAGTTGAAGGAGTGTTCATAATCCCGCAAAATTCCCGGTTTTGGATACTAATTACACTGTGAAAGAAATTTTAACTTTTTGTATTTTTTCCCTTACTTCGGATGGTATATTTCTATTGGTTTGTTGCCACTGATAGCCCCAAAATCAAACAGATTGTTTCTATCACGTCTGGCTAAGAATAAATAAAATTAATGCTTTTTACAAATAAACGCATTAAAATCGGTAACCATTTGAAGTATTAAAAAAAACTCGGACATGTTCATTTAATTTTACTAGTCTTCGATTCAAGCTCTGTCTTTACACTAGCAACTTCTCCATGACATTGCTGACACCGTTCACAAGACATATCGGCAACGTCCTATTTGATCGGGTGCTGCGACTGAAGATCCCGGGAGTCAAGCCGGTCGCTTTGGCTGACGATCTGGCAATGGTTGTTACCGCTGCCACATGCCGAGACCTGCAGAATCGGACAAACTCAGGAGGATTACTGAGTTGATGGTCGAAAAGAAATTCGAGACCGCCTGGAGAAGACTGAGGCAGTATTCCTAATTGGTAGAAGAAGGGTGGAACCCGTAGTGCTAACAGTGGCAGTGGTCCAAATTACATCCCACGCAGCTGGGAGTGTAAAGAAATATAATTAGTCAGAAAGAACTGCATATTTTATTCTTATTAGACTACATGTTTTTAGTTAAAAAGCGAGATTATTATTTATTTTCATTTATTTTTGGAGGAATCCTGTTTCTTACGTTATAAAACTCGTCAAACCTAAGCCGTACATAAACCAGTTACGACTGGTGTAGCATAGGTGAATTTTCTATTATATTTTCTAAACCCCGTCTGCTGGGCCGTTGTTGGCGAAGTAATTTAATTATTTTCAGGGTGTTCTTCATTTTCTCCCTGCTGGCCCATTGTTGGCGGGAGAAAGTAATTACCAAATTCCACCGACGCTAAGTCGAGAATATGTTCCTGACCCGTAAACATTTCCCGTATCGTTAAGTATATCTAAAATTCCGAATTCCGCTGCTGAATCTATAGAATTATAGAAACCCGTAAAGCGATACTTTCCAATTCATTTGTTTTATGTACATTATTAATTAGAATAAATGTACTTATTATTTTACTATCCCAGAAGCTCAGAAGCTGCCCCAGTTGAGCTACCGAGGCAGGATCTGTAGCTCAACTGGGAGTGCTACTGACCGGAATTTAGAGGTTTCCTGTAACAAATCTAGGTGGAGGTACTTTTTCACAAATTATCCTCATCCTAAATTAATTATCATTCGCTTCTTAATTATTTATTTCGCTTTAATTATTTCGCTTCTATATATATATATATATATATATATATATATATATTAACCAGTTTCCTTACTAATAACCTACTGATAATAATTTCCTTACTAATAACCAGAAAAACTTTTTAAACGGCTTTGGGAGCTAGGTAGCAATTAAACTTTCTCTACTTTGTTGCTGACGTTTCGGCTCTATTTTTAGCCTTAATCATAGCTAAAAAATAATAGATTAATACAAGAATAGTCATTATTTAAAAATTACCTTAAAGTAAATTCAAATTACACAACAAATACATTCACACGTGACAACCGACGGATGTTAAACAATGAACAATTTCAGAACGGTATAATCGAAACGTACGTAAAATGTTCTTTTTTTGAAAAACGGTATGATGGTTGTATAACAAGTAGGAGTCGACAGAACAAGACAGATAATCACGTTCGAATTAATACTACTTAAACTATCTGTGTCTGGCCGTAGATTTACAGTATGTTTTGTCATTTTTATGTATATCATTTCCATAATACACCGTTTTCTATAATTGGACTCCTTGATAAGAATCTCCGCCGAACCGAAATTGCTTGCGTGGCCACTCGACAAAACGTGTAAAGCAAGGGCAGTTTTTTCCTTTTACTAAAATTTTTATTTTTGCAATCATATTTATGTTGCTTCATTCTATTTTTAAAATATTGGTTAGTAGTAGACAAAGTTTTATTGCTACCTAGCTCCCAAAGCCGTTTAAAAAGTTTTTCTGATTATCACTTGGAGCGTAAATTGGGATTTACTTACTAATAACTATATTTCTCCAACAACAATACTCGCAATAAAGCGGGGCGAATGACTCCGTTCTAGTGGTAGAGCGTTAGCCTACTGACTAGGAGGTCCGGGGTTTACAACCAGGACCAGCCGAAAATTCGTCCACCGTCTTTCGGAAGAGACGAAAAACCGTGGGGCCCGGCAACCAGTTGAACATCACTGGTTGTCGATATGACTTGTATAGTAGTGAAGGGGAAAGCTCAAAGGGCCAATTGTGGCCTAGCAGCTGCGCGGAAAAACCCGCACCCCCTACCATACATTTACATTTTCACTCGCAATAAACGACCGCGAGACGGCTGTAAACAACACGTACACAAAACTCAGACACGCGAAATAACATCTTCGTTTAAATCGCCACACACGTGACATATGACGTGTGCGTGACGTCTAATGTTTACCGGTCGTCAAATGCAGTAAATACGAAATAAATTCATAATATGGTTATAGTGGCGCCATTGACATTTGTTTTTTTTTTATTTCGAAGCTTTGTGGAAAAGCCCGCGATTTGCGGAAAAGCCCGCGATTTGCATTGAGACGGGAGCCTTAAAATGAGTATGGTCCAAAATTTAATGCCAATAGTTTATTTTACAATTTAACGCATTGCTTTAAATTATAACATGTTGTATCTGGGCCAACGTAAAGGTAAAAATTCAAGGAAAATGCTTCTTACGTACCAACGCATCAGTAATAGAAAATAATTAAGAAGCGAATGATAATTAATTTAGGATGAGGATAATTTGTGAAAAAGTACCTCCACCTAGATTTGTTACAGGAAACCTCTAAATTCCGGTCAGTAGCACTCCCAGTTGAGCTACAGATCCTGCCTCGGTAGCTCAACTGGGGCAGCTTCTGAGCTTCTGGGATAGTAAAATAATAAGTACATTTATTCTAATTAATAATGTACATAAAACAAATGAATTGGAAAGTATCGCTTTACGGGTTTCTATAATTCTATAGATTCAGCAGCGGAATTCGGAATTTTAGATATACTTAACGATACGGGAAATGTTTACGGGTCAGGAACATATTCTCGACTTAGCGTCGGTGGAATTTGGTAATTACTTTCTCCCGCCAACAATGGGCCAGCAGGGAGAAAATGAAGAACACCCTGAAAATAATTAAATTACTTCGCCAACAACGGCCCAGCAGACGGGGTTTAGAAAATATAATAGAAAATTCACCTATGCTACACCAGTCGTAACTGGTTTATGTACGGCTTAGGTTTGACGAGTTTTATAACGTAAGAAACAGGATTCCTCCAAAAATAAATGAAAATAAATAATAATCTCGCTTTTTAACTAAAAACATGTAGTCTAATAAGAATAAAATATGCAGTTCTTTCTGACTAATTATATTTCTTTACACTCCCAGCTGCGTGGGATGTAATTTGGACCACTGCCACTGTTAGCACTACGGGTTCCACCCTTCTTCTACCAATTAGGAATACTGCCTCAGTCTTCTCCAGGCGGTCTCGAATTTCTTTTCGACCATCAACTCAGTAATCCTCCTGAGTTTGTCCGATTCTGCAGGTCTCGGCATGTGGCAGCGGTAACAACCATTGCCAGATCGTCAGCCAAAGCGACCGGCTTGACTCCCGGGATCTTCAGTCGCAGCACCCGATCAAATAGGACGTTGCCGATATGTCTTGTGAACGGTGTCAGCAATGTCATGGAGAAGTTGCTAGTGTAAAGACAGAGCTTGAATCGAAGACTAGTAAAATTAAATGAACATGTCCGAGTTTTTTTTAATACTTCAAATGGTTACCGATTTTAATGCGTTTATTTGTAAAAAGCATTAATTTTATTTATTCTTAGCCAGACGTGATAGAAACAATCTGTTTGATTTTGGGGCTATCAGTGGCAACAAACCAATAGAAATATACCATCCGAAGTAAGGGAAAAAATACAAAAAGTTAAAATTTCTTTCACAGTGTAATTAGTATCCAAAACCGGGAATTTTGCGGGATTATGAACACTCCTTCAACTTCATTCGTCTACTTTCAAAAATGTATACTGCACAGTGGTAAACATATATTGATTTTTAAACATCATGCGGTCCACATCATGCATGGCTAATTGATAATTTGCTTCTTGATGTTTTTATACCGATATTCCAGTACTGATGGTTTTACGGACCTTCACGGCGAGATGACAGAATTTGTAATTTACAACATTTGGATTAGCTTGTCTATATTAAGTAAACGCAATTGAACGTTTTTAAATCGGTGTTTCACCTGCCAAAAAATCGATTCTTAATTGCTTATGGAAAAAATGGGGAACGCATTTCAGTCGCGCGGAGCGCGACTGTCCCCCTAAATGGACCATTCTACGTTGCGTGAGTTTTCGAAATCGACGAAAAACGACCTCTCGGGCGTTTTTGCTTCGAAATTTTCCGAAACGCGAGCGATTTTGGTGAAAGGACCTCAACATTTCAGTAGCTGTTTAGTTCGCGTCGTCATGGCTGCGAGCTAGAAACGTCAAAAACGCCACCATAACCTATAAATAACCTTTTCATATAACAGCGAGTAGGTAGATGCATAATATCATTAAAAGCTAAGCGATATTTATTGATTTTATCTGCGGGAGTCGAGGAATAAACCTTTGTGAAACCATATTATGATAATTCATTTTGTATGTATAATAATAATTAATAATTCGCATTTGTCTCCATTACGTACGAATGGGATATGGTTATAGCACATAGCGCTGAGTTTTATTACATGTTAACGTAGATTATTTAGGATACGATGAATCGTGCGGAACATCATTTGGTAAACAACATGCGAACAACATAAATGAATTAAAAGTTGAATTGTATTTGAAGTTTTATGAACTTTCTTTATCATTCTGGCGTCCCCGCTTGACCGCTTGAAGTTTGAAGTTACCGTATTTGGAACTCAAATGGCTAGAAACTACCTTTGTTCATTTTGTAATAACTAATAAGAAATCGCTAGCCTGTATTTTCGCACGTTTGAAAATTATTTTGTTTTGTTAGAGACTTAAGTTGGCAATGCTGAATTTCAAATTTAAATTAGTGTCCAATGTCAAAACATAACCAAGCGTATAACCAATAATTCCATCTCGAACCCCTACAAGAAGAAGCTAACTAATAATAAACAGTACGCTTACTCTGCTTCAGGTTTTATAGGCATTACATACGTATCAAAGAAGAATTGTACGTTCACAATCGTCTGACGATTTGACAATGTGTATTGAACCATTGAAGAAATCAAGATGAATATCTAAGAACTAGCGAGAATAGTAGAAGAGTAATGCTTTATAGAGGTACAATTCATATATTGTGAATTATTCTAATCGGACACATCCTGATCGAATACAATCCGACATATAATCTTCATTGATAAAACGCTTATCGTAGGACCAGAAATATTATGTTTGTTATAAAAAAATCAAGGTTAATTTTAATCCAGAAGGGTATGTTGGTAGAGCCACAACAACGGACGTGTAACAATCACAACTAGACGAAATTACGACTTTACTTCGTTCGATTTACGAGACTCGAGTTTTACGATGACTCAAATAGTCCTATTTACCATAATTATCAACTTCTTTTGGTCACATCGTTCTTGCTTTTGTTTTTCTTTCATAGTTATTTTTACGTTAACAGTTATTTATTGGTTTTTAGATGGACTAGAAACGAAATTTTATTGATAAACTTTATGGATTCCGAAACAGTTTGTTGAGTAATACTATTGTCGAATTTGTCATTAGAACAAGTACATATGTGGACAAAGACATTTACGGTATTGTATTATAGTTATCCCCAAATAGTTTAAAGTAATTTAGTTTATATTTCTTTAGATTGACCTTACGAATGCGACGACACTGTCGAGGTGAATGATTTTAATTGTCTTACAGACATAACATGGAAGAATACAGGACAAACATTTTTCTACTGCTAATTTTGTCACAGTAATTTCAGGAGTGTTCCTCAAGTAATGTCAATCTTAACAAAAAAAGTTATATCGACGTAGGTTAGTTTCGGAAGGGTTATTGCGTAAGTTGTAATGGCGCGGACGTAATCCGTAACGGTGCTGATATAGTTCGTAGTGGTGCTGATTTTCAATTTTGTAACATATTTTAAAATTATTCTTATTATCGTGCCATTAATTGATATGCTTTCTGGATAGGAATCATGTTGGTATTTTCTTTTGTTCGAAATTACTTGGTAGTTTGATAGAATTTTTGTTGCGATACCCTGTCTATTATTTCTTTTGATATTCTTTTTAAGCAACATTATTAATATAATATTTTGGTATTATGAATGAGATTATTGTGAATATGACTTTGAATAGAATATGAAAACTGACAACATACAAATTCCCACTTAAATGTCGTTCACATAAATTGTTAATTACTAAGTAAATATGATTTTTTCAAGAATCTTTGATTGAGATAAATTGGATGCTAAAATACAAAACAGCATTAATAAACTATGAATTATTTGTATGGCGTGCATTTTAAGATTTGGTCATCAGCGAAGGCGTTATCAAATTGTTCCATTATTGTTATTATTAAACACTAAACAGCGTAACTGTAATGCCTAGGCTACACTAACGTGTAGCGCCTAACGTGTCATGTTGACGTTAATGCACTAAAATCACTACTACACTGAAAAAGTTATTTGGAGAATTTTTGTTGTCAATTGTCATATTGATAGTTTGAAAAAAATATATATATAAATAGAACAATATAGTAAAATATGATAAGTGTACATTTTATAAGAATTATTTTTCAAGTTTTATCGTCGAATTTAGTGTTATATTTGTATTGTTTCAGTTATTTATTGTTGATAATTAATGTTTTTTATTTATAAATTTTGTTTGGTATTATAAATGTGTGCTTAAAGGGTAATAGAATAAAAAGGCATAAGTACTTTTTTAATTTTATTAAAAATATATATTATATATATATATATATATATTAATATATTTATTATTATATAATTGAAGGCATGAGAATGAAAAGTGGATAAAAACATATGGTTTCCTATGGTCTTTATCCACTTTTCATTCTGAGCTCTTTAATTATTAAATATATATATATATATATATCAACTATTTATTTCATATATTTAAATATCTATGGCTGATCTGATGATTCTCCATAATGTTTGTGAACCCCTTTTTGTCAGGTGTATTCCATCTCTGCAAAAAAGGAGATGAGGTAAATCAGTATTCTACAAATTATATAATATGTGTATGTTTGACTGTACCTTTTAAATGCATTAAAACGTAAATTCTTGAAAATATTGTATACGTCTATATATCTGTATTTGTTTTGTTGACAAAAGTATTTTATAAAATTATTGAAAGTCTGCAAAAATAGCATTTAGTACAAGTATAAATTACTTAATTATTGTGATTATTATTACTTACGATTATATCTTCGATTTCTTTGCACGCTGGCAAGGTACAAATAATTATGTTTATTGTCGTATTTTGTGATACCGTTCTTATTAAATGTCTAAATTCTCGCTTAATTTTTTTCATTGACCGACCTCTTAATATATCATTTGTTCCGCACATGATAATATACATATCTGTGTTGATGCTCCAAAGAGAATTTTTTTTCTCGCTGGCTTTAATCCTGCGGATTAAATTGTGTATGCGCTGTCCCCCGACACATAATCCAGCGGAAATTTTGTAGTTTCCACTTAGGAATGGCTTCACATCTAGAAAGAGAATGTTGTTACTTTATCGTATATATTATTAATCATATCTATATATATATATATATATATATATATATATATTATTCTAAGATACTTACGTAATATATCTGTTTGCATTCGTCGTAGGATGCTGGATCCTAGAAATGTTATAGTACTTGCCATATTTCTTATAGATGTATTCTACAACAGTTTTCACGGTCAACTGTCAAAAAGCCTGGGTTAAATTTCATTTATTATAACCGTCTCACAATTTGAATTTTATTGGCTCTATGCTCGATAGCTTTTGTTTCTAGCCGTTGGAAAACGATTTTGAATGTCATTCGATTGCAGTACTTTGTGTGATGCTCCCTGGATTTCACAGTTATTGCTAATTTAATCGATTTTCTGCTAATTTTCGAATATTTTTTCTTTTCTCTAATTGCTATTTATTAGTGCGTCGGCGAATTTTATAGCGAGGTAAGAATTAAATATATATTTTGCGTTAGTTGTTAGACAATTTGTATGTGTTGTAACAGATTCAAAATTGAATATATTTATTGAATTAATTTTGTAAGAATGCGTGTTTTAGAATATTTTAAATTATTGCTCGCGCATGGCAACTTTGGTAGTCACAAATTTTTAGATGTATGGATGTAAATATTTGCAAATATGAGGTTATGTTTTGCTTTGGAGAGTTCCAGGCGGTAAATATTGTTGGTTATTAAGATTCTGCTTTTGATTAGGCAGAACTATTCACACAAATCAACGGAATTAGAAGGACAATTTTTTGGATAGTATAAAATATGCCAATTTGATAATATTTTGGCAAACAACAGACAATTGATATGCTTGCTGGTTTCTTGAATGTTGCCAGTTATGCAAACTCAAAAACCATCAAAATAATGAGCAATAGATAGAAGATAATTATGATGAATACACATACATATAGAAGTCACGGTTGATTACAATCGTTTTACGAACATGAGTACGGTAGCAAATTGTATGCACGTTGCAACAAAAGAACAACTGAGTGAAACATTTAAATACAATATTTATTTGGTCATCAATGATAAATACAAATTACATTGTACTCAACGTGACTGCGATTAACGCCCGGATACGTGTCAGCGTGACAAAATGTTGCTCGGGAAACGGTCAAAGCATTCAATTCGGTAGACGCATAATACATAATGCAATATAAAATTTTGCATAACCTTTCCAAATTTGACAACAACTAACGCTCATTTAATATCTTTATCAACGTACAGATACCTAACGTATTTCGGTAGATGATGGCTTATTTTGCACTTGCTGCGTCACCTATGGTATCTGCATAATTTTTATAACTAAAAAATATGTTCCCTTAGGAGTTTTCAAGATGCCGCCAAAGAAGCCTGACCCATTGCAGACCAGGAAAAAGGTGCAAACTGGTACCGGAAAACAGGTTGTGAACGAACAAGGTCAGGTTACCGTAAACATTATCAGAGGCAGCTTTAATCAAGGAAGTGAAATATTTAACTTATATAGTCGAGGAAGTCAGTGCACCGCTAATGTTGCCGTTGCATGTGTAATGTCTACCGTTCGATTTCTTGAAGACTGGAATACGTCAGTTATTGATTCAATATTACATTGCGGGGATAATTTATACGTTAGGAGTAGAGAAAGTGGATCGTTATTAAATTTTGATATACAGAATAGGGCCTATTTAACCCTTGCCGAATTGCTCACAGATATTGTATTATTTCAAGAAGCTATCAGTTTTGAAATTGTTGAACAGAATGCTGTTAATGGTCGATTATTTGATCACATCGATAATTTTATGCCACGCTTAGAAATTGGCATATTTTCCTTTTTTAGAAACTACGAATGTGGTGTTTTGACCACTAACGGTCTATCAGTCGCAATCTTTAAACAAAATGAATGCTATTTTTATTTTGATTCGCATTCAAGAGATGAAAGTGGATCGCCTTGCATTGACGGTCTTTCGTGTGTTTTGAAATTTTCAACCATAGATGAGTTATATCGTAAATTAATAAGTAACCTCGCAGTGAGCACTGCAAATGTTAACCATAATCAAAATGTGTACAGCCTCACTGCGGTAATTGTAATTAATCGTCATCCATTATTGATAAGAGAAAACAATGTCAGCAATACAGCGGTAGTTTCTGATAGGATAAATAATAAAGAAATATTCAAAAGACCAACTAAGAGAGTAATAACGAGACAAGATAATATCAGCAATACGGACAGGGCGTCTCAGAGGAGAAATAATAAGGAAACGACCAAAAAACCAAGAAAAGAAGTAACAAAGCAAATAACAGAAAAAGTTGCAAAGAAATCAACACAGCAAATAACACAGAAAGTAACAAAGAGAACAACAAAGAAAGTAACAAAGCGGATAAAAACATATGGCGATGCCTCAAAAGTAAATGTTGCAGTTCATAACGTCGGCGCTATGATTAATATGTGCGCAAAATGCGGGGCAAAATTTTTCACTGACGAAACGTTCAATTGCTGTCGGGGTGGTGTTATATCTTTGCCAAATTTACACGGGTATCCACAATTGTTAAAAAAATTGCTGACTCACGTGCATGCCGAATCTAATAGATTTCTTAGTAATATTTTGACATTTAATAATCTATTTGCATTCGCGGCATTTACTGCCGATATAAAATTTCCTAATGACGAAAGATATAAAATTTGCATTATTCAAGGTATGATATATCACTCTGTTCAAGATATATGCCCAACTGATTCCAATCCGCATCACGGACTATTATATTTTATGAACAACGAAGAATCGGTAACAGTACGATCAGAACGATATGCAGATCTCGACCCCGAGTTGATAGCGCAAATAGACGCTCTGTTAAGGAAAATAAACCCATACGCTAAGACTTACATGTTTTTGAAAGAAATTGAAGCGGAAGAACGTGCCCGTGCATTGCAACTTAATAAAGATATGCGATCAATTTCATTTAAGATACACCAAGATCCTCAATTTGATAGAAGGCGGTATAATGCGCCACAGAATAGAAATGAAGTGGGTATGGTTTTTGTAGGTGACGATGGGGCACCGCCAGAGCCGAAGGAATTGCGGATTTACTTACGAAGTAATCCCACTTCAAAACATTGGCTACATGTTCTTAATCCGATTGTAGATCCGTTTTGTTATCCGTTATTATTTCCTAAAGGGGATTTGGGATGGCATCCAGGAATACCTTTAAAGACTACCGACAAACCCCATTTGAAGCGCAAAGCAATTAGTAGACAAGAGTATGTCGTGTACCGCGCCTTAAGCGTAAGAGACACTTTTAATCCAATTTACTATGCTGGCAAGTTGACGCAGCAATATTTTCTTGATTGTTACTACAAGGTGGAATCAGATAGATTACGTTTTATTCGCGAAAATCAAATCAAATTAAAAGCTCATAATTATAACGGCGTCATAGATTATGTAAAGACTGTTGCTGAAAAAGCGAATATAGAATTGGGACGGGTTATCATACTTCCAGCTACATATATAGGCAGCCCGCGCGCCATGCATCAACATTTTCAAGATGCAATGGCCATCGTAGCAAAATACGGCAGGCCAGATTTATTCATTACTTTCACCTGCAATCCTAGGTGGCCGGAAATAATAAACAATTTACCAAATAATGTAAAATATTTTGATCGTCCAGATATAACATGCAGGGTTTTTTATAGCAAATTTAAATCATTTTTAAATGACATAACTAAGAAACAAATTTTTGGCATAGCAGTTGCTTATGTGTACGTTGTTGAATTTCAAAAACGTGGCCTACCTCACGTCCATCTATTATTAACTCTTGCAAATGAGGACAAAATGCGCGAACCCAGTAAAATTGATCAGTTCATTAGTGCCGAAATTCCAGACCCCTCCGTAAATAAGGATAATAAGAATATTTTTGAATGTGTTCGCAGCCACATGATACATGGTCCTTGCGGAACACTTAACAAACAATCTCTATGTATGGAGAAAGATGGAACGTGCAAAAAATATTTTCCAAAAGCGTTCGTAGAAAGAACGGTAGTCGAGAGTGACAAATTTCCAATATACAAAAGGAGTGATAGTGGGAGAACAGTTAATATTAAGCGGGATGGCATTGAGTATGACGTAGATAATCGTTTTGTAGTACCATATAACCCCTATCTATTACAAAAATATGACGCCCATATCAATATAGAAGTGTGTTCATCTGTTAAAAATGTTAAATATATCTTCAAGTACATTTGTAAAGGGCATGACAGTGCATTGCTTAAAATTCAGTTAGGACAGTCGAACGATTACGACGAAATTGCAGAATATGTAGATTCAAGGTATGTTGGTTCTGCAGAAGCAACCTGGAGGTTGTTGAGTTTACCGTTACATCAAACTTCTCACACAATAATACGTTTATTATTCCATTTGGAAGGGGAAAGACCTATTTATTTTCCTGACGGGGAAGAAGCGAGAGCGGTAGAAAAATCGTTAAATAGTTTATCTATGTTTGAAGCGTGGTTTAAGTTAAATGCAACTGACAGTAATGCACGTCAATATGTATATCGCGAAATTCCTCATTATTATAGATTTGATACAGCTAAATCAGAATGGGTCAAACGAAAGTATGATGGTTCCAAAGTAATTCCACGTATGTACACTGTTTCTCCCAGTAATGAAGAGCTATTCTTTTTGCGTTTGTTATTACTTTATGTCCGTGGACCTCGCTCATATAAAGAGCTCCTCACAGTAGATGGTATCACTTATAGTGATTTTAAAGACGCAGCACAAGCTAGAAATTTATTAGAGGACGATACGGAATGGGAAAAATGCCTGCGCGAAGCGTCACTTTTGCAAATGCCATTCCAAATGCGTAAATTATTTGTATGTTTACTAACTTTTTGCACAATTTTGTCACCTTCCGTTCTTTGGGACAAATTTAAAATGTTATTAATGCAAGACTTCTTGCATAAAGGTTATGACTGCACCAGTGCTGAAAGAATGGCATTACTTCAAATTAAAAATCAACTAACGCGCAACGGTTATGACTATGATAATTTTAAATTGCCAAATTTATCATCTATCGACGATACAACTCTTCAAGTTGTTAATAATGACGATTATTTAGGTGTTAGCTCGGATGAAATGATCAGTATCCGTATTCAGGTCGGCATAAACAAACACAATTTCAATAACGATCAGATGTTGGTGTACGATCGTGTAATACATGCCATATTAACAGACGGGGAAAATCAGAGATTATTCTACTTAGACGGACCTGGGGGCACTGGAAAAACTTTTGTCTATAATACTATTTTGGACGAGTTATATGTGATGGGTAAAACGGCAATATCAGTAGCTTGGACTGGGATTGCGGCAATTCTGCTGCGGGGTGGAAGGACGGTGCATTCGCGATTCCGTCTTCCAATAAATTTGACACGAGAGTCCACATCATCGATAGGAATGGAGTCCGAAGAAGCTCAGCAATTAAGAAAAGCTCATGCGCTTATCTGGGATGAAATTACGATGGCCAACGTGCACGCATTTAATGCTGTAGATAGATTGTTTCAAGATGTCATGAAAAATGCTAAACCGTTCGGGGGAAAGGTAGTATTAGTAGGAGGAGATTTTAGACAATGTTTGCCTGTGGTACCGCGAGGGCACAGATCACTAATAGTAGAGTCCTGTGTAAATAATTCAGATGCGTGGGTCCACTTTGCTCATTTTACGCTTTCGAGAAATATGCGCACACACGAAAGTGAGCATAATTTTGCCGTGTGGCTCTTAAAGCTGGGCGATGGGAAACTGATCGACCATATTGATCATAATTTGCCTGTTGACACTATTATTATTCCGCGTCAGTGTATTGTTTCTGATATTATTTCGGCTATTTACGGAGACATTGAGAAATTTGGCGATAACGAATATGCATCTCTTCATTCAAAAATAATATTGACCCCGAAAAATGATAGTTGCGAACGTATTAACAATGACATTTTGAATAAACTTCCTGGAAAGTCCGTAATTTATTATAGTATTGACTCTATAGCCACCGATGACGATCAAGAACGGGCAAATTTTACGGTAGAATACTTAAATTCAATTACACCTTCAGGCATGCCCCCCCACGCTCTTACTCTTCAAGAAGGCGTTCCGATCATGTTACTTAGAAATTTATCAATAGCTGAAGGTTTATGCAATGGCACACGACTGAAAGTAATACATTTATTTAATAACGTAATAGATTGTGAAATTTCGATGGGTCACCTAAAAGGGAAGCGTGTTTTCATTCCAAAATTGGACCTCACCTCCTCAGAAACATCCGTACCTTTCGTATTAAAAAGAAGACAGTTTCCGATCAAGGTCTGCTTTGCAATAACCATTAATAAGGCACAAGGACAAACTTTTGATTTTGTTGGAATTTATCTACCTCAACCCGTTTTCGCACACGGCCAGCTATATGTGGCATTTTCTCGGGCTAAAAAGTGGGATTCTGTAAAGGTGCAAATCGACAAAACGTATTCTCAGGGGCAATTATTGAAAAATCAAAATTTGTTCTTTACAAAAAACATAGTTTACACAAGTTTGCTCTCTGCAATTCAAATTAATAGGCGCACGTAATGAAGAAAAATTTATATTTCTAGATATTTATTCCATGGGTAATTTTTCATTTTCCTGTCACTTTTGCAATGTAAAGGGACTTGATTTTTAACCTCGATCATATTTTGTACATAATTCTTTATCATTGCTAATTTCATTACATGTCACTGGTAATTTTTTCTTTTATTTGTACAATAATTAAGTTACAATATACCTCACATAATATACCTAATAATACATCATTAAAATATTATCTCTACATATTGCTACGTTCTCATTTGCTTAATAGATATTTATATTATTATTCGTTATACCAGTTATCTCATCACATTAACTATATAGTAAGGGAAAAAAAAGCTTATTTAAAAATACGAACCTTATTATGCGTGCACATTTTACAAGTTCTGCAAGTTACGGTACCTACAATTTTACTAATCTACAATACCAATCTATAATAGTTATGCCTAACCAAGCAGTCGTACAGACTGTAGTTGCTGGGCCAACACATGGCACGTCATAAAATTATATAACAAATAATTTTTCAAGAAAACTGATATGTAGTATACTATGTCCATATTACAATGTCTTCTCTGTACATTATTTTCTCTACATATTGTTACGTTCTCATTTGCTTACTATTCTTAATACAGATTTTAAAAGAGGTTTATATTTTTATTTGTTTTACCAGTTATCTCATCACGTTAACTAAATAGTAAGGGAATAGCTTATTTAAAAATAGGAATCTAACTATACGTGCACATTTTACAAGTTCTGCGATATACGGTAACTAGAATGTTACTAATCTACAAAATCAATCTATAATAGTTGTGCCTAACCAAGCAGTCGTACAGACGACTGTAGTTGCTGAGCCAACACATGGCACATCATAAAATTATACGACAAATAATCTTTTCAGAAAACTGATACGTATTATATGTGTTTACTACTACAGTAGACTCTCCTACAACGCGACTTAATATTAAGCTTTTTATGAAAACGCGTTATAGGAATTTTAGGATCGAAAATTTTGACGCATGCGCGTTGTACGAGAATCGTGTTATATGAAGATGTAGTCGCAAAATTTTTAGCGCGTTTGTAGTATTTCGCGTTCTAGGAACCGCGTTATAGGAGAGTCTACTGTATATCCATATTACAATGTCTACTCGCTGCATTATTATCTCTATCTATTGTTACATTCTCATTTGTTTACTATTCTTAATACATAATTTAATTTATATATAATTAATATTAATATATAATTTAATTTCATCACATTAACTAAATAATAAGGGAAAAGCTTATTTAAACATACGAATCTTATTATACGTGCACATATTACAAGTTCGGCGATATACGGTACCTACAATGTTACTAATCTACAATACCAATCTACAATAGTTGTGTCCAACCAAGCAGTCGTACAGACTGTAGTTGCTGGAACTACAACACTTAAATTATGTGACAAATAAATATTCTATAAATATAATACTATATCCATATTAGTATTACAATGTCTACTCGCTGCATTATTCTCTTACAAGTATAAAAATTGCGTTTATAACATAATACGTATCATTGTAACCTGCAAGACAGTTATGGTCAACCAAAGACTACGATTGCTATGCCAATACATGGCACACGCAGAATTAGGTTACAACATACATAACACGAAATTTACGAAAAATACAATATGCTTCTTTATCCATGAAAAATTTAAATAATAGACAGATGTTTTGGAAATAAACATTACATTTTTATATTAGTGTTATTATATTTGTCGTCACTCTACCATTCCACGTCCTCGCTTACCTACTTACCGATGTTGTCGCTAATCAATAATTACTTATATTATATACATAATACAGTTATGCTCAACCAAGCCATCTATATACGATTAGAATTTTACAATAACGGACTACATCCACATTTTAATTTAGGAATTATGAATATTTCACATTCTTGCACGATTACTGATGTACAGTTGTGCCAAACCAAGCAGTCTCTATCAAGATTGTAGTTGCTTGGCCAACACATGGGACATAGGGCTTTCATATTTCCTCTTGACGGCGAACTCACCATGTAAAAAACGGAGTAACGAGCCTAAATTGGTACCTCTTGGGTGGTTGTGTATCTAATTTATTTGATCCGCGGTGGCAATTGGCCCAAAGAATATAATATTATATACCCAAATTTTTTGGGAATATTAATGAATATTTTTGAAAATATTAATTTAAACGCGTGTTTCGCCAATATTTAATTTTAGTCATAAGAATCTTTTCTTCGGAACCGGTTTTTACATGTTAACTACAAACAACCTGTTTGTCTACAGATCCACGATTTATATATTTATGAAATTGATCTTAATACGGGTACATGTGGAAAACCAATATATTGTCTCATTAGTAGTACATAGTAATAGCGATGAAATGTTCATATTTCTTAATCCACATTCTTCAGATTTATCAATATTTTGCAATTTTCAATATTTTCTTATCTAAGGCGTTCTTATCTAAGGCATCTATCTCATTGAATTCAGAAATGAATTGTCTAATGAAAAAAAAAACGTTGGATTTGAAAATAAAAATTGATACTAAGAGGATTAAACTTTCACTGATTTTTTACAATAAAATAAAGACAGTACTTTTTAGTTCAGATCAATCGGATAATTAACAAACATGGCTCTTTTTGTTAGTTTTTCAATACAGCCTGTACGTGTAGTCTAACAATTCCAGTGATCTACCGACTTCACTGATCTACCTATTTAGGCGGTCACAGGTCCACTAGTCTATATTAAGTAAACGCAATTGAACGATTTTAAATCGGTGTTTCACCTGCCAAAAAATCCATTCTTAATTGCTTATGGAAAAAATGGGGAGGGCATTTCAGTCGCGCGGAGCGCGACTGTCCCCCTAAATGGACCATTCTACGTTGCGTGAGTTTTCGAAATCGACGAAAAACGACCTCTCGGGCGTTTTTGGTTCAACATTTTCCAAAACGCGAGCGATTTTGGTGAAAGGACCTCAACATTTCAGTAGCTGTTTATTCCGCGTCGTCATGGCTGCGAGCTAGAAACGTCAAAAACGCAACCATAACCTATTCACATTGGTATGTACAAAGCTAAGCGATTTCATTATCTGCGGGGGCCTAAAGCACCAACTCCGTAGTCCGTACCCACAAATAATGTTTGAGAAACCTATAACAATGTTGTACGTATAATAATAATTATTAATTCGTGATTATTTGCCTTTGCGTTAATATTTGTTCGAAGAATGTGTATCGATCCAATGAATGTTATTTGTGAAAAGTTCGCGTCTGAAACCCAACGTGAAAGCACCGCTCAGAACCTATTTTAACCTAATACGAATACAAGAGGAGGTTACATATTAGATGGCACCACAAGATATTTCTGCTACTAGCGCCCCTAGCGGGCGTGAAATATCGTCACATAACCTATAATTATACATAAGTTTGAATGAACACTATACAAAATTTAGCTGCAAGAGCAAGAAGTAGTAGAAGATCTATAGGGTGTGGAATTGATAAAGGCGCCTGAAAAAAGCCTCCAATGGCTCGGAATATGGTCCCCAGCAAACTTTTGTTGCAAAGGCTGATCACCCACTTCAAACTACTTTGAACTGCCCGTGGTTCTTTCGAATGGTTTCTCCAGATTAAATTAAAATACAGTAAGAGAATTATATGGAATTCATCAATTTGTTGGCAACATTGAGGTTAGTTTTGAGTTTAGAATGCGTAGCTTTTGTTAATTTAATATTTTTGCAGGTAACGTGGTATGATGAAAAGAGTACACACGCAGTGGAAATGGTTCCAGGTCTTTCCGAATAACAGCAACTTGCTTTGCGTAGACAAGCTACCATAACAAAGTGGCAAACAATTATTTATTTAAGAAAAAGCTTGACCCAAAAGATATTGGGCGTACCAAGGGAGTACCGGAGAGACCAAGGGGCCGCAGTCGGTAATAATCATTGTTGACAGTAAAGGGATACATTTTAGATTTGGCTATGACGCAAGGTTACTAAAAATTGATAGGTCTGTCTGGTAACTTATAGCATACGTCACTCAGTTTACCACATGAAGTTAACTGGTATGGAATTTAATGTTTACGTGAGCGTATAACAAAATACTAATAATTTTAGTTCATTGTTTTCTGAATGATTTATTGGAGATGGGTGATAAAGCCCTCTAAGCTGCAAGCCTTCTAATACCTATGAATTCAAATGAATTTGAATGGGCATATCAAGTGGTATGCAAATTTTGGTATCTTTGGGTATGACGTTAAATTTTTGTAAATAATAATTTAGTTCATGTGGTCACGGCAACCAAATGCATTTTTTGTCAGTGAGGTGCAGGCAATAAATCTTAAACAATTAAATGGGTTAAATCATCTCAAGATTAGATAATATTAATTTTAGGTATTAGTTTTGGGTATTATATACCTATTGTATTATTACTAGATCTATCATTAAGATTTCTATCAATTTCATTTGTTAACTAAATTGTTTTTTGTTTATAGTAGACATTACTAAATTTTAAATTAAATATTTTCACATTATTTTATTATGTGTGTTTTATCTTGCTTGACGAGGGTACTCTAACATATTTCCCGTTTGTTTTTACGAAGGAGGAAAGGTAGATACTGGTATACAAATTTATAAATTTATTTTATATTTTACGTTTTATTTTATTTAAAAAGTGAGCATCTGGCTGTATAGTGTTTGTCCAATATCAAAACAAAAACCAGAACTATAAAGTATTAAAAATATTATGCTAATGCAATGTTTAGGTCTTCCGCACTTGGCATAAAATTGAGTAATTTGAACAAATTTAGCTTATTTTTGTAGTTCATTTAAGTCGGTATTGGGAAAAATAAATCTAACATTTTTTTTTTGTGACAAACATCTTTCATATTAACTGAAAGAAAAAAAATGACAAATCAATTTTAATTTTTTCAATAACGTTATCTATATACGGTATACTGTAGTTGCTTAGCCAACCACATGCTATTATATAAAAAAGCAGTGCACTGTTACCAGATTGGGGGATTTTCTCTCACATTTCGGCGGTTTCCCTCCAAAAGTAGTATCTTTACCTTAGGGATAAAAGAAAGTTTTGAGGGTAAACTAAAGATTGTAGTTGTAATTGTAATTTATTTTGACAGCAGACTCGCCAAATATTGAGTAACAGAGAAATATGTACCTCATGGCTGGTTGTGTACCCAATTTTCAACATTTATTAAGCCTAATTTTATTGGCGGTGGCAACTGTGTTTTTTTGACTTTACCGAATTCACTGATCTACCTAAATAGGCGATATACAGGTCCACTAGTCTATATTAAGTAAACGCGATTGAACGATTTTAAATCACCATTTCACAAGCCAAAATGTCCATTCTTAATTGCTTATGGAAAATATGGGGAACCTTTTCCGGGCGCGCGAAACGCGACCGTCACCCTAAACGGACCATTCTACGTTGCGTGAGTTTTCGAAATCGACGAAAAAAGGCCTCTCGGGCGATTTTGCTTCTAAATTTTCCGAAACGCGAGCGACTTTGGTGAAAGGACCTGTATTCACATTGGTATGTACAAAGCTAAGCGATTTCATTATCTGCGGGGGCCTAAAAGCACAAACTCCGTAGTCCATACCCACAAATAATCTTTGACAGACCTATAACCATGTTGTACCTATAATAATAATTATTAATTCGTGATTATTTGCCTTTGCGTTAATATTTGTTCGAAGAATGTGTATCGATCCAATGAATGTTATTTGTGAAAAGTTCGCGTCTGAAACCCAACGTGAAAGCACCGCTCAGAACCTATTTTAACCTAATACGAATACAACTCTTGAGAGGTTACATATTAGATGGCACCACAAGATATTTCTGCTACTAGCGCCCCTAGCGGGCGTGAAATATCGTCACATAACCTATAATCATACATAAGTTTGAATGAACACTATACAAAATTTAGCTGCAAGAGCAAGAAGTAGTAGAAGATCAATAGGGTGTGGAATTGATAGAGGTGCCTGAAAAAAAAACCTCCAATGGCTCGGAATATGGTCCCCAGCAAAATTTTGTTGCAAAGGCAGATCACCCACTTCAAACTACTTTGAACTGCCCGTGGTTCTTTCGAATGGTTTCTCCAGATTAAACTAAAATACAGTAAGAGAATTATATGGAATTCATCAATTTGTTGGCAACATTGAGGTTAGTTTTGAGTTTAGAATGCGTAGCTTTTGTTAATTTAATATTTTTGCAGGTAACGTGGTATGATGAAAAGAGTACACACGCAGTGGAAATGGTTCCAGGTCTTTCCGAATAACAGCAACTTGCTTTGCGTAGACAAGCTACCATAACAAAGTGGCAAACAATTATTTATTTAAGAAAAAACTTGACCCAAAAGATATTGGGCGTACCAAGGGAGTACCGGAGAGACCAAGGGGCCGCAGTCGATAATAATCATTGTTGACAGTAAAGGGATATATTTTTATATTGCAGTTTAAAGTGCCTACCTGTACTTTAGATTTGGCTATGACGCAAGGTTACTAAAAATAGATAGGTCTGTCTGGTAACTTATAGCATACGTCACTCAGTTTACCACATGAAGTTAACTGGTATGGAATTTAATGTTTACGTGAGCGTATAAAAAAATACTAATAATTTTAGTTCATTGTTTTCTGAATGATTTATTGGAGATGGGTGATAAAGCCCTCTAAGCTGCAAGTCTTCTAATACCTATGAATTCAAATGAATTTGAATGGGCATATCAAGTGGTAT
This sequence comes from Aphodius sticticus, assembly GCA_963966075.1. Taxonomy (NCBI): domain Eukaryota; kingdom Metazoa; phylum Arthropoda; class Insecta; order Coleoptera; family Scarabaeidae; genus Aphodius; species Aphodius sticticus. The sequence continues at coordinate 41,663,299 of OZ014507.1, read as the reverse complement.
GCAAATTTTGGTATCTTTGGGTATGACGTTAAATTTTTGTAAATAATAATTTAGTTCATGTGGTCACGGCAACCAAATGCATTTTTTTGTCAGTGAGGTGCAGGCAATAAATCTTAAACGATTAAATGGGTTAAATCATCTCAAGATTAGATAATATTAATTTTAGGTATTAGTTTTGGGTATTCTATACCTATTGTATTATTACTAGATCTATCACTAAGATTTCTATCAATTTCATTTGTTAACTAAATTGAAAATTATGCATTGAATCCAACTTTGTTCTAAAATTCAAATATGAATATTGTGTTGTAAATAATACTTATAATAATATATATTAATAATAATAAATTAATAATAAATAATAATATATAGTTATAAAATAATTAATTAGGGTTCTTCAATGATTACTTTAAATGTTGATACTTATTCTTGAGTTTTTTGTTTATAGTAGACATAAATAAATTTTAAATTAAATATTTTTACATTATTTTATTGTGCTCTTGCTTGACGACGGTACTCTAACATATTTCCCGTTTGTTTTACGAAGGAGGAAAGGTAGATACTGGTATACAAATTTATTTTATATTTTACGTTTTATTTTTATTTAAAAAGTGAGCATCTGGCTGTATAGTTTTTGTCCAATATCAAAACAAAAACCAGAACTATAAAGTATCAAAAATATTATGCTAATGCAATGTTTAGGTCTTCCGCACTTGGCATAAAATTGAGTAATTTGAACAAATTTAGCTAATTTCGTAGTTCATTTAAGTCGGTATTGGGAAAAATAAATCTAACATTTTTTTTTTCAAGTGACAAACATCTTTCATATTAACTGAAAGAAAAAAAATGACAAATCAATTTTAATTTTTTCAATAATGTTATCTATATACGGTATACTGTAGTTGCTTAGCCAACCACATGCTATTATATAAAAAAGCAGTGCACTGTTGCCAGATTGGGGGATTTTCTCTCACATTTGGGCGGTTTCCTTCCAAAAGTACTATCTTTACCTTAGGGATAAAAGAAAGTTTTGAGGGTAAACTAAAGATTGTAGTTGTTAGGCCGATACATGGGACATAGGACTATCACAATTTATTATGACAGCAGACTCGCCAAATATTGAGTAACAGAGAAATTTGTACCTCATGGCTGGTTATGTACCCATATTTCAACATTTATTTAACCTAATTTTATTGGCGGTGGCAACTGTTTTTTTTTTTACTTTACCGAATTCACTGATCTACCTAATATGCGGTCTACAGGTCCACTAGTTAATAGTATATTATTTGACGAGCACATAACTAAGGATATAAATCGCGAGCATGAAGTTTATACGCGCGCCGTAGGCGAGCGTATAAACATGCGAGCGAATTATATCAGTTGTGTGCGAGTCGAATACGACGTTTTATCTACGACTCATAAATTCCATAAATAACTCATAAATATCAAACCTTTTAAATGTATTTGTCAATGGTGGCGAGGCGAAATGTCAAATAACTGTCATACACGTAGGTTTCGACTGACTTTGACAGTACATTCGTATAATGATGACAGTTACTTCAAATAATGTCATTATTTGAAGGAACTGTCATTATTATACAACGCTAGTGTCATGATAATCATTGGCGCGTATCATGATGGGGATTATATAGTCATAGATACGTATGCAATGAACTTATTATATGTGAGTCGTAGATAAACAGATATCACGCTTTACGTTCCCTATATTTTAAAAAGAAAGGTGCATTAGAATCGTCTTGGAGATATTAATCAAAACCAGGATTGTCAACGTTTTCAATAAGTCCAAAACTTTTAATGGGAATTACTACGATCGTTAGCCTCCTAGGGTCTCCAATATTTTTTATGCGGGTCAACGTTCACCGTTGTCCGTTTGAATGTATAGTTAAACTTAGTCGACTCAGCAACTCGGAACCGATGCGACGGAAGCAAACAGCCCCGTTCAGGACTGGCACATTCGGGGTCACCGTCTTCCGAATTAACCCCCACGGTCACAGTTAAATCTACCCAGTCTAAATCAGCCCCCGTTTTCTCATTTCACTTTATGAATATCGATTTCAGAAAGTGGAATTGTAATTATTTTGTTTTCGACAGACGCGGCCTCTGCGTTTATTGCCTTCTCGCCTATTAATGTAATGAGAAACGCCCGGGCCGTCAAAGCAAAATTTCAGGCGACGGAATTCCGTCCAAGATCCGAGATACTTGCTGATTTAGTTGAACGTATTTTGGCGATCTAATTTATTTATGATAATGTAAACATTTTTATGTCTGGGGGAGCTGAGACAAAACGCTTTCATTTTATATTTAATGCATTCATGATCGTTTATTTCGTAAATGTCAAAGGTGGTTTTGCGCATTTATCTTTAACTGGAATCGAGATACATAACTATATCTAATGTTATCATATAGTATTTAAACCATTCAATAGATAATTTTCATCTGAAAATGAAGGTTTAAAATTAAACCACAGGACCATAAGAAAATTTTTTTCTACCGAATTCGCGGGGTTTTACTATCTGGAATGAGAACATTGGGCGAAGTAAATTTGAAATCATGGGATAGTTCCAATATCATATTACTCTCTACACGTCTTTTCGCTAGTTACAATAATTATTACCTATTTTCACATTTTGTCTGTACTAAAGATCCTTTGTTATAGCTGGCTTTGATACGAAAACGTCTTAAATCTATCGATGATGTGAAGTTTATAATTTTCGCAGTCGTTAGGATGTTTCGTCGTAAATTGCACAATTATTTATATTTATTATTTATTTTATTATTTATATTACAAAATTACGAAAGACAAATTTAACATTAGAAACTTTTAGTGGTTATAAAATAAAACTCGTGGGCTAGGCAAATTTCAAATGTAAAGTAAATAAAGAAAAGAGCAAGATTTGAAGCTGATTTTTGTTGATATTTCATCTGCACCATCGTTGTGGTAAAATTGTTCGCAGTTTTATAAAAAAAAAATAAATGAAGTGAGTAGTAATTATCAATGCGAAACGCGTAATTTATATAGGATAATATACTGTATCCGGCAGAAAGTTTAGGTTTTAAAACCTAAAATGCAAATTTTAGAGTTATCTGCTTGCATGTATCGGGTGTTACCAAATCTGATGTGGCCAGACACATGACTTTGACATACTATATATAAAATTAATACTTTAGCTGCATGAGATTCTATTTGATCGAGATCGGCCATGTCTGCATTAAAACAAAACTAATAGAACTAGACAGATATGTTGATTAAAGCTGCGTTCGGATATTGTACTTCGTTGACACCGGGTACACCGTCCAAATCACACTTACGTGCTATTGGGTGTAAAAAGCGTAACGGTGTACAATATCCGAACGCAGCTTATCGTACAGTAGGTATTATTATTACAGGGTGTCTCAACACTGCGATCTCGGAAGATTGTGCCTCTGTTAATGAAGATATTTTAAAACTGATTTTACTCATCTATACAGAACGCCGAGGCGCACATTTTAAAATTATTAGCGTGTATACAGGGTGTTCCATAAAGTAGTACTAACCCGAACTTATGTTTTTTTTTTAAATGGAACAACCTATATTTCGGCACAATTTTGAATTCCTCGCAAAATTTTACTAAAATGAAAAATAACATTACCTCCCTAAACTTATACTTTTTGATTTATTGGCATTTTTATGAAAAAACAGCAGTTTAAGAAAAAATTAATATCTCAATACCGGTTTTTAATTTTATTGCGCACGCTTAGATTATGATTAAGTAAGACGCGTTCTGTTAGCGTGTTTACCTACCATATCCAAATTGTGTACAGGGTGGTCATAATCTGCAACAAAATATAGCAAACAGTTTTTCCTAAGAAAGTTAATTTTTTTAAATGGAACGCCATGTATCTAATTATTTTTTTGAATTCTACGCATCGTTCTGCACAAAAAAGTACTAGCACACACCAGTGCTAAAATAAACAATTGCAGACATAACTAATTTTCTTCATAAAAAAAATCGATTTTTCTATCAATTAGAGCTTCTACGCCGACATTAACCATTAAACCAGTTAAGTATTTACCTACATTACTGTTTTCTCGCATGATTTCATCTTTTTTTAATAAATTAAAACATTTGACCACATCTGCAATTTAATATTATAATTTGAAATAAAATTTTAGTATACCCTGTAGGGCATAGGCTATGAAAAACTGTTCTAAACAAGTTATTAAGGTGTAAAGTTGATATACAGTTGTTGTTAAAGAGCAGGTGTTGTTTTCCTTATCTTAAAATAAAAGCAATTCATAACGAAACTTATTATCAGCACTGTACATTTATTTTTCCATAAACATTAATACTTTTGTTTTGCAAGAAATAGAAATTAATAACAGTATTTTATGTAAATTTTTACGAAGAAGAGAATTTATTCTACAACGGTTTATTTTAGCACTAGTGTATGCTACTACTTTTTTGTGCAGTACGCATTTTTGTTGCATTCGCCAAGAACCCACACCTTGTCAATTACTTCCTTCTGAGAAAAGTTCGCCATATTTCCAAAAGTTATGCAAATCTAACCTAATAAGATCACCACCACTGACAGATACCATAATAACTTGTTTAGCACAGTTTTTCATAGCCTACAGGGTATAAGTAAAATTTTATTTCAGATTATAATATTAAATTGCAGATGAGTTCATTTATTAAAAAAAGATGAAATCATGCGAGAAAACATGTTGGTGTACAAGTTCTAATTGATAGAAAAATCGATTTTTTTATGAAGAAGATTAGTTATCTCTGCAATTGTTTATTTTAGCACTGGTGTGCTAGTACTTTTTTTGTGCAGAACGATGCGTAGAATTCAAAAAAATAATTAGATACATGGTGTTCCATTTAAAAAATTAACTGTCTTAGGAAAAACTGTTTGCTATATTTTGTTGCAGATTATGACCACCCTGTACACAATTTGGATATGGTAGGTAATCGCGCTAATAGAACGCGTCTTACTTAATCATAATCTAAGCGTGCGCAATAAAATTAAAAACAGGTATTGAGATATGCCATTTTTCTTAGACTGCTGTTTTTTTCAAAAAAATGCCAATAAATCAAAAAGTATAAAGTTTCGGGTAGGTAATGTTATTTTTCATTGTAGTAAAATTTGGCGAGGAATTCAAAATTGTGCCGAAATATAGGTTGTTCCATTTAAAAAAACATAAGTTTGGGTTGGTACTACCTTATGGAACACCCTGTATACACGCTAATAATTTCAAAATGTGCACCTCGGCGTTCTGTAAAGATGAGTGAAATCAGTTTTAAAAAATCTTCATTAACACCGGCACAATCTTCCGAGATCGCACTGTTGAGACACCCTGTATATTATAGGTATTCTAGGTATTATATATTGTCAAAACATTAGCGTTTGACACTACCTACTGTCATTAAAATCAAAATATCTGAGAAATCCTGGCTAACTAGTTTTACTGCAGTACGACCGATCTCGATGAAATAGAATTTGCTCATGCAGCTAAATTATTAATTGTACCAAAAAATGTCAAAAATGTCAAATGTCATAAATTATTCAGAATTTCCTTCCACACGCGCACGTACACGCACACGCACACGCACACTGACCCGCACCCACACACGCACACCCACACGCGCACCCTCACGCGCACCCCCACGCACGCACGCACGCACACACACACACACACACACACACACACACACACCCACACGCGCACACACGCCCACACGCACACGCACACGCAAACGCACACGCCCACGCATACACATTTTTTTGTACCTTGGTCAGAAATGTTCAGGGGACCCAAAAGGACATATTTCCGCTAAAATCTCAATATTTTTTTTTCTGCACGATTACAATACTTTATCATACTATGTATGATAAAGTAATAATTGTAATAGGATGCCCAGCACACATTTTAAATAATGCAGTTTAGCACGGGATGGATTCTTTGGCAATTGATGTTGAATCCGTTATTTTAAAAGTATATAACCACTTTTCAATATATATTCAGTTCGTACTGAAAGATTGAAACAGTTTTGCGAATTTGTTGATATATAGTACAAACAATTATTGTATCAGTCCAAAACGAGATGGCTGTCCCTTTTCCCTTGCGTGAATAGACTTTTAGAAGTATACGAAGGGTTATCATCTTACTTTGCGTCAGCATCAGGGGTACCAGTATTTTTAAAATCTTTTTTGCACACTTTTTAAATGAAAGGTACACTGTGATGTACAGTTTCCAAGACAAATTTGTTCCACCCCTCAATGTACTATTAATTTTTAATACACTTATAGAAGAGGAATATGAACGAGTAGTAAATACTTTAAAGCTTTCATTTTTATTCATTTATGGCATGCGTATCGATTACATTAATATGTGGTTGCTCCCATTTCAAGAATTTGAATGCATGAAGTGGATGGATTTAAAATTGATTCCAGAGTGGGAGAATATTCAAAACTGCGTGAAACTTTGTACAGGGAAGGACGATGACATAATCGAAAATAAACTTTTTCATCAACTTTGTCATTTAAAACTGTTTCTGCAAACAGAAATTACCGAAGAAAGATTCCAAAATTCCAGTCCACAAAAAATGGACTGCATATTTTAACAGTGTATACTTAGCTGAACAACGTAGCGAACTACTAAAAATATGGTCCTTTTTCTTTGCAATTCCTGCACATAATGCCAATGTAGAGTCAATTTTATCTCTAATTAAAAGCCAATGGACAGATGAACGAAACATGTTGTCTGTAGAATCAATTATAGGGTTGATAATAACGCAGTACAACTTTAAAAACTTGCGTTGCGAAGGATTTTACAGCCACTTACTCTCTAACAGGTGTGTTTTGCAGCAGATTGGTTCATCAGAAAAATACAGTACCTCCTGTTAAATAATAATATTGGCTAATGTGGCAGACTGTTCTTCTTGTCTTAACTGTGTTTAATAAAATAAATGCAATGATAAAAAAATACTAGTGAGTTTTAAACATCCATCAAATCTCAACATTTTTCTTTGATCCATTTCATCAAAAAGTGTCACATATACATTTCTGTTTATTTATTTCTGGTTGTTTCGATGAGTTTGAAAATCTTGTTTAATCACTAGTCGTTTTTTTATTTATTACTGTCGTAGGCAGTTTTTTTTATATACATGTTAATGCATTGCTTATTACTATTAAAATGGGTTTTCCGTTTTTTAAAGATATTTTTATTATTTATTACTGTAGTTAAGGATGTGTACTGTGTTTCTATATTTATGTATTGCTTGTCTATATTAAGTAAACGCGATTGAACGATTTTAAATCACTATTTCACCTGCCAAAAAGTCCATTCTTAATTGCTTATGGAAAAAATGGAGAAGGCATTTCAGTCGCGCGGAGCGCGACTGTCCCCCCACATGGACCATTCTACGTTGCGTGAGTTTTCGAAATCGACGAAAAACGACCTCTCGGGCGTTTTTGCTTCAAAATTTTCCGAAACGCGAGCGATTTTGGTGAAAGGACCTCAACATTTCAGTAGCTGTTTATTTCGCGTCGTCATGGCTGCGAGCTAGAAACGTCAAAAACGCAACCAACATAACCTCATCATAACATAACCTATTCACATTGCAGTGGGTATCTACTAACAGAGCTAAGCAATTTCTATACGTACTTAATACCTGTACATACAAGCATAATTGGAATGATATGGTAAAATTTGACAAATAGCGAATGTCACCGCGCAGTTAATCTGCTACGAAAACACAGTAAGTAAATTAATAGAGATCAATTAGTTTTTCGTGTAAATTTGGCCGCTTACTTTACCTCTAATTGATTACAGTTTGAGACATACCTAGCTTAGATGGCACCCAAGTACACCAGTCGGGTCTGCGGACAGCGCCAATGTCAAGAACCACCACCTATTACCTAACGTCCTAACCTAATATTTTGATGGTGAAATTTCACAAACAACCGCACGCATAGCATAAGGTGAGTTTATTACAGATTATTTGTAGCACACATTTACTTATTTATTAATAATTTCAGGATGTAAACAAACTGTCGTACAGTAACTAATTTGTACGTATTTAGCCCCACATACAAAAGATCTTCCACGTCAAAGTATATCGAAAGACGCAGATGGCATATCACTCAGTTCTACCATACCATAGCCCCTACAAACTACAAGAACGCAGAAGTTAAAATAGTGTGCGAACTGACAGAGCGCAAGAGAGAAGCCTAGAACGTGAACATCAGCTCATTATGCCAGAAAATAATAGAGGAAATATAATAGTATAGTTTGTACAGATAAGAGGCTATATATAGAATTTCGTTAAAATTTTTAAAATAAATAAAACAGTTTTAACGTCTTTATTCTACGATATAAGTTTATTTGAGACTAACTTTTGCTATAACTATTGTTAGTAATGGAATAAATGAAAAGTTAGACAGTCAATAATGGTAATCGGCAGTTTTGCTAGAAATAGATTAGTGTAGGGTGATGTGATGTTTGTGGTGTAATGTTATGCCGAATAAAACTCTTGGAGTTGAACAGATCTTAGGAGTATATTCGTAGACGCTTGAATGATACATGTACACTGTACAGAAGCTTATGCGACCCTCGCTAAAGATCGATAATCTAAAAACAGTGCTGCCACTCGACCGCAGTGACAGTTACAGCACGTAGCGCCTGACAGCTACAGCAAGTAGCGCCATCTGTTATATAAAATATGAAGTAAACGTCAAAATAAAACAAGTAAATACGTAACATAAACACTAGATGTCTCTACAGTCCTTTTTCTAAACTTGCTCCAACAATTAGTGATGGGCATACAAGGCCGGTAAAGCCTTATTCTAAAATACGGTTCGACCAACCTTGATGGGCATAATCGTATTATTTGAAGAACCGATTATCAGTATTCGAATGATTCGCATAAGCGTATGGTTTGGCTCTCAAGTCTTTCTGCATTAATAATCGATTTTTAATACTCTATTATTCATAATCGATTATGAATTATCGAGTACTCATAATCGATTATGAATAGGGGAGACACAATAATGTAGAAGCATATTTTGGGATAGATTGGGCGACAAAGTTGGTGACCGTGGGGGTAAACCTCACTTAAATGTATGTAAAATGGACTATTAAAAATCGATTATTTAAAACCCATACGATTATTAAAAATCCATTACTCAAAGTCGATTATTAAGTATCGATTATTTCAAGAATCAATTATAATCGATTATGTAATCTGAATGCGCCCATCACTAAGATTGATATTATTATAATAATTAGCAGATTGTCTGTCCGAGCAGGGAAAAGAGGACTGGTGCCTGTTTTTGTATTACAGTCAACTTCAAATATACCGTCCCCGGTTGTAACGAACCTCCGGTTATAACGAACTAATTTTCAAGTCCCGTTTTATTTCCCGTAAAAACAATGGTTAAAATCGTTGGTTATAGCGAACCTGGATATAACGAAACATCGTATGTAACGAACCAAATCACATCGCAATTTGTCATAAACCCTGGGGCTTTAGCGGACTTACGAAAACATTTGAGAACCAATGGTATGCATATAGGGTTTCCAACACGTAATGTTATGAACCAGACTGCGATTGACGTAAACCCCCGGATATAGCGAACTTACACTCATATCTGCGGACCATTGGCATGTATATATATAGGAGAAAAGTATTAGTCGGGCAATTCCGTCTCCTTTATATCTTACCGTCGATTAACCAGCTTTCCTTTATATATATATATATATATATATATATATAATGGATGTTAATTCTTTGCAGAAACCTTATTAACTATTTCAAAGTTTTATATATATATATATATATATATATATATATATATATATATCGAGTGTATCGAACCCACATATACCACAAAAAAATTGGCGCAATTGAAAAATATTTAGGTCTCCCGCAGAAAGCCTAAATTTTATAATTTTATTTAAGAATTAGAATTTTGTCATATCATTTTTTTTTTCAATGAAAGAGTAAGTGATTTTTGTTTTTCAAATACAAAAAGTTTAATAATAAGGTGTGATATTGCGTAAAATTATATTACTGTGTCTAATGCAACATTTAGCTCGCCTGCAGTTTATTTAGATTCGATAAAATTTTTAGAAAAATGGCCATTTTCGTACAATTTAAAAAATGTGCTTAAATGTTGATAAAAATTTATTTGTCATTAAATTATTTATGTTCTGACATGTGGGCTTTGAAAAAGAAAAACCAGTTAATACTCCATTACAAAAATGTGATAAACTCGAATTTTTAAAGAACATTATAAACTTTAGGCCTCCTGCGGGAGACTTAAATATATTTCAATTGGTCAATTTTTTTTGTGATATATGAGGGTCAACAGAGACAACGTTTTACCAACTTGAAATTTTGAATTTTGAAAAAAAAAATCTACACACTTTGATTTTGCAAAAAAGTCTTATTTTAAGACAGCCACTGTATATGCGGCCTATCGATTCCTGCGATGTACCTATTCACTGATCTACCCAATAGGCGGTCTACAGGTCCACTAGTTATTTTATTATTATTGAAATTAGTTTTCCGTTTTTTTTTTATTTCATACCATGTTTTACTCCGTACCATGCATATACTCGTATTATTGATGTTGTGAAGTGTTTAACATACATGAATAAACGAATAAAAAGTTCAGTTTGTTTTTATCTGACTATAATTCCATTGACAACCCCCCCCCTGCTTTCCAAACTTTCGGTGTCCTCTTTTTTACTCCAAGAAATATTGCAACTCTAATGTTGTATACTAGAGTTATGACAGTGTTAAACGATTTCAGTGTCATCTTTATTATTTTTAGCCCTTGTATATTGTTCTTTGTGTTGGTTTCATATTCAATTTTTTTATACTTATCGCCAAACCTCCACCACTCGTGTTTCTGTATAAATATTCTGCTTTATATAGGTATATCTAGCCCATACATTTGCTCATAGTTCTGTCATGTTTCTGTCAGCCCTGTTATGTCTAGGTTATGTAAATTTGGCATTATTTCCGTTCAGTTCTTTGTATTTTTTAGGCTTCTGATGTTATGCAAGTATATAGTATAGTTATCCAGTGTAGTTTTCTGTCTATCGTCCGTGATGGTTATTTTTATTCTCATGTCTCCTTTTTCTCATATACACTTTCCGACTATTGTCCAAGCATAGGTATAGTTTTCGTCTTTCTTTGCTTGTCGACAAGTGAAGTATAGAGCCAATATTGCAAAACCAGTTTTTTTAGCAACATGAATGTGGTGACAGACAACCACGAAAAGACGATTTTGATATATAACTAAGTTGAAATTATGATAAATGTGAATAATAAAAAGCTATAAAAATTGTGAAAAATTTAAGGAACGATATAAATGATTTTAAACAGCCGATTATAGTGAAATGCGAATTGTTTGAAATAGATACACTGTTTTTGGTTCGACCCAAACTGAGAATATAAGAATACCCTACATTCAGGTTGTTTACGTCCGATCTGAAATTCATATTATTTGGAGTATTATTAATATCCACCATCTTCAAAAATTCCCTGCTTTTTCGCCCGCTAACCGTCTGACACATACCCCATCAAAATTCGGTTCATGTTTATTAGTGTGCATATGTAATGCAAGTGCACATCTATTTTATTTTTTTTCTAATGTCACTTTTATGTAACATTAATCTCATCTTTAACCAGGTGGAAGTCTGACCAACGTACAAGAGTTCACAATCATTACAGGGGATAGTGTAGATGACATTGGATTTAAATTCCAATTGTGTCTCGTTTTAGAGCCTTAGTTTTAGTAAAATAACTAATGGAAGGTAATTATAAAAAGCTATTCTGATATTGTCACTCGCACAAACGCCTGATATCTTGGATGCAATCTGTGGTATCTAGGGAAACTTGAAATATCTAAAAACAGTGGTAGGCTCAGGTGTTACTGTAATAGTTTGAACTTGAGTATTATATAATATTTTGGTGATCAATGACTTTGGGTAACCGTTGTTTAGAAATAAGTTTGAGAGGGTGCTCAAGTTTTCTTTTGCGAGAGGGAGGGGTGGCTGATCCTTGTCACTCTATTCTTCATACCCTTGATCATGTTGATTTTGTGGCCACTGGTTAGAAAAATAATTTAAAAATCTACCTGAATTTGAAGGTTTTCTGTACCAGTCTATTCAATTTTTCATAATTTTTATAGCTTTTTATTCTTCACATTTATCATAATTTCAACATAGTTATATTATATCAAAATCATCTTTTCGTGGTTGTCTGTCACCACATTCATGTTGAGTGACAGCCAATTTATTGTAGATAGTGCAAATTTTATCCTAATAAAATCTACCTTTACGTCAGCTGTAACTGTATCCCAGTCGTCGATTCCAATTATTTGTTATTAATAGAGAAGAAATAAAAAGCTCATTAACTTTATTTCATATTGTTTTAAATCCTAATATTTTTTCACTTCCATTATTATTATTAATATTATTAAATAATAAATAGAATTATTTGTAATTTAATGACGAATAAAATTTTACTTTTCAAAGGGCTACTAGATCGTGCGTATGTCGGCGTATAAAGCCGCATTTGCCGATTTCCTACTACCCTGGTGCGTAGGCAACACATCACAAATGGGCAAGTAAATTTGTACACTGTTTCTAGGTACTAATTTACTCCCGAGATGTTCCCATTAGTTTTTCATATTTACGTTAATCATACCAACCGCGTAAAAATGAACCTTCATTGTTTACATTCAAAAATTATATCTACACTATAATTTGGTTAGATATCAGTAGGGCAACATTCTGCAATTATGCTATACTTCGCGTTAAATTTTCAGAGCAATTGACAGTTTAGTTTCTATCCTACATTGATTTAGAGTTCCCAAATACCATATACTCCTCAAGTAGATTTACTTTGCTAGTAAACTATTCGGAGATCTGATAGGTCCTTTATAATACCCGGCCGTGTTTTAATGATAGGTCTCATAATTTTTTTAACAAAGGGGTCTGCAGTTGACGTAAGGTAAATTCTTTCCTCGAAAAGGATTTCGCTTTCAACGGATTTACCTTAACAGATGGCCTTATGAAAGGAATTTTATACCCTTGTAGCCAAGACAAAGCTAATAGATTTTCTGTAATTTTTCCCTATTCACTTACAAAAAATTTACTCTTCCTGCTAAGTGGCTTACCTCAGCTACCTCCTTTGGTGAGGGCTGCAGTTTGCTTGGCGGTATCTGGAGGGAAATTGACGCCCTCTGTTTGGTCCCTACTCTCTCTGTGGAAAGCCCGGGCGTGGCCTGCTTCCCGAACTGTTAGCAGTACATAGTTGGGACGGATTTTTGAGGTGGTCTGGCAGGCTTACGGCTGGGACCTGATGAGGCCGAATTGCTAGGTGCAGCTTTTTTGACCAAATCCTTTCCAGACTTCTCTAAAAGCTGTGATGATTTGATTTTCCGCCAGATCTTCACCAAATAGAAAAAGTCCTGGATAAGTTACGGTTTTTATCGATTTATTTAGCTTATAGCCTTGTCTTTGAAAAGTCGTGGAATAATCCCGTTAAAAGACGGCCTTCGTATCCCAGCGGGCTAAGTATAGCTTGTTTTACATCTGTGGGTAAGCCGAGTTTTTAAGATGTTAAGTGCTATACCCGAAGAAGAAATAACCTTACCTAATTGCATCTGGTAAGCTTAGTATATATACTATAGTACTCGCCCCTTGCTCTTTGATTGGGGTGGAGGGTGGCAGCTACTTCGGGATTAATATCCGATGGATTCGGGAATAAGTTTTCAGGCACCAAGTGCCGATTGTTTAGAACCTATTTATCGTCCGGGTTTAGCCCATTTTTAAGAATGTGTTCCCACCTGGATTTGACAGCATCGTGCACGTTAAAGGCCGTGGTCAAATTTTTACCCGGGTCTTCACCCAGTATTTGGAATATATCTTCCTTGGTGTTATTTAAGATGAGGAGAGGTGGGCTATTTTCTTTATCGTTGTCTGGGTAACGGTTATCAACGGTCCCAGTTCCTCTATTTGGCGTGGTACGGTTTTGTTCGCGAGCACGATCGGCGTCTTCAGAACGCGAGCGATGTCTGTTCGACCACGGCGAAGTCGAATCTCTTGGACGGCTTAAGGTGCATTTAAATTAGAGCGAACAGAAGCGAACGAACGATGGAACGAATTCGCAGGTATTTACCGGCAGGCGTTGGAACATCTAGGAACAAAGTCGTTCGTTGTCCATGTAAATTATGCTAGCTTAAGCGAACGAATTCGTTCGTTCGCTTCTGTTCGCTCTAATTTAAATGCACCTTTATACCAACGCCGTCTAGATATACAGGCCTAAGCCATGGAGTGGGAGAAGCTGGCCTGTCGGGGTGCTGCACGCAACGTTCAGTCACAGTATAGGTATACATACAGTAGTCGCACTCCGTCAAATTCATGAAGCAAGACAGCAACCGCGCAGCCTCTGTGCGCAGCTGTCTGGGTATACAACATATGGTAACTACACACGTGTCAGAAGTTTTGGCACAATTCATGTACATATACGTGTGGAGAAGATTTATGCGCACCGAGGCTGCGCGAGGGCAACTTTGGCTTCAAGGAAATCAATGCTTTTCGACCGAAGTGCGACTACTGTATGTATAGTTATACTGTGGTTCAGTGCTGTATTGTCCGTCGATGCGAGATGATCGTTGCGTACTTAGCTCTCTCTCTCTCTTCAATAACTGCTGGCAAATCTTCTCCCGTCCAAATTATTTATTTATATTTAGTTTCGTTAGTTAGATACGTCAAAGAAAAATTGCGAATGCGAGTACAATCATATAATTTTTCATCTAAATGAAATATTAATAAAAAATGTTCAGAAGTAGTAATACCTCTTGAAGAGATTTCAGCTTTAACATATATTGCTGGATATCTGTGTTTCAAATTATGTCCAAACTTCCTATGTGCTCACTGTAAGAGCTTGCTTATAATTGCTGATCGGAATTTAAATAACGTTGAAATCGAAGACATTTATGTCTACATTGACAAGAAAACCAGGGGAAAATTACACTCCATGTCTTAGGCCTGTATATCTAGTCGTTGCTTGTACGCGTTCTATTCTGAGATCTACACTGAAAAAAGTTTTAGGTAAATTTACTTCGAAACGATGCGTAATTGTGTTGCCCGAGGAATGACAGTAATTTTTCCATCAACACGTAATTTTCCCATCCATTGTAAAACTGCATTGTAAATTTACTTTTTGCACTGTCGATTTACAATAGATTTATTGAAAATTGCTAGCAACATTTACAATGCGTTCATGGTAATATTAAAATATGAACACTACTGTTCCCTTTCATTTATAGTAATTTTCCTTAGTATATGTATATCCAATGGGATAATGGTAATTATTAAATAGAGTACAAAAGATTTGTTTATATTTATCAACACATTTTATTACTTTATCATACGCAGCCTGTAAAGTATTGTAATCGTGCCAAAAAAATTTTTTGAGATTTTAGCGGAAATATGCCTTTTTGGGTCCCCTGAACATTTTTGACCAAGGTTCAAAAAAATGTCTGTGTGTGTGTCTATGTGTGTGTGTACCCGTTTTTTGTGGCGACGATTCCGGAGAGACTACTAAGGGTATCGGAACGAAACTTCATATTTAGAAGTTTCATCACCAAACTTAGAGCTGAAAACCTTTCTGTTGAAGAGGTTCCAAAGGAAGGTTTAGTCTTAGCATTTTTGAAAGATTTTGCAAATACGCCGCCATTTCCGGAATTTCGTCGAAATAGTTAAATAATAAATTAAAGATGAGGAAATTCTGAATAATTTATCACAATGACATTTTTTGGTAAAATCAATAGTTTAGCTGCATGAGCAAATTCTATTTCTACGAGATCGGTCGTACTGCATGAAAACTAGTAGCCAGGATTTGACAGATTTTTTGATTCTAATGACAGTAGGTAATCTTGGTGTCAAATGCTAATGTTTTGACAATAACTTCTGTCAATATAAGCTGCGTTCGCATATTACATTACACTTTTTACAACCAATAACACGTAAGTGTCATTTGGACGGTGTACCCGGTGTCAACGGAGTACAATATCCGAACGCAGCTTTAATCGACATATCTGTCTAGTACTAGTAGTTTTATTTTAATGCAAGCATGGCCGATCTCGATCAAATAGAGTCTCATGCAGCTAAACTATTAATTTTATATATAGTATGATAAAGTCATGTGCCTGGCCTCATCAGATTTTTTTTTATTAATAATAATAAATCTATACAGGCTGTTCCTAAATATCATGTAAATACGAAAAGGGGTAATTCTTTGGCTTATTTAATGACTAAAAATTCATATAAACATAGGTCCGCAAACGCTTCGTTGCCGATCTTACAGGATGTTGAAATTTCAAGATTGTTTTTTCTTTATAGCTCTTGTAGTTTTGAGATATTTTGCTCTAATTTGGAATATGGGTTACACTGTAGGACTTACATCTTTGGGCATACCAAATGGTTTTAAGAATCTACAGGAGAATTTTTTTCAGGGTCATGCCCCCTTTTCTCCCCATGAGATTTCTTTCGGTGCGCCGCTGGTGGATTCTAAAATACAAAATTCATTTTTTGTTTTGTGCTAAAGCATTTTAATCTTTTGTAGTTTTTTTGTATTTACCGCCGTTATCGAGAGAAAAAATAAAAGCCTTTGTGTTATCCTAGATCAAATTAAATTTTTTTAAATAATTGGTCTAGTATACCTTGGCTTGATTTAGATAACCTTTTGTTTGTATTTATTTTGACATTTTATTCGCCACCAACTGTTAAAAATTAACACTAGGATAAAAGAGCTATAAAGAAAAAACTAAAAAAATCTTGAAATTTCAACACCCTGTAGATCGGCAACGAAGCGTTTGCGGACCTATGTTCATATGAATTTTTAGTCATTAAATAAGTCAAAGAATTACCCCTTTTTGTATTAACATGATATTTAAGAACACCCTGTATAAATAAAAAAAACCAGGCATCTTACATATCGAAAAATAAAACAAAATTCTGTTGCACATACAAAAACAAGATACAAATTTATTCAGTCTGTTGATGAATGTAATGGCCTTCCTCTTTCTAGGGGCTCCTCCACGGTCCGGGTACAGTTTTAAGAAATACCTTTGGCTCAATTCGATAGTTGTTCGTACTTCTTCCTATTCTTATTCTCGTATTCTCCCTATTTAGTAAATAACAATGCAAATAAAAACGAAAATGCTTCGAGGAATGTATCCGCTTCTACGACCTCTGCATTGTCAAAGTAGACACGTGATAGTTCCATACGAAGTACGACACGTTCGACAGTTGTACGACACGATGTACTTATCCCTTATCTTGGTTTTATAATAAACCGCACTTCTATTACCTTCACTAGTAAATGAAACATATAACCCCTACGAAGTTTCAGGTTATGGCACGGGTTGGTGCTGCACTTATAATATATACGAGCTTGGAAACAACGCAGAATTGACTCCAATTAGCAGGGCGCATGTGCTGATGAACGGTTTACCGTGTTATCAGAGTATAATTACTACACGAACTAGATTATTACTAAACAAGGTAATTATGCTACAAAGTAGCGTACATTTACAGTGTATTTTTACTGTTCGTACGGTATATTCAGAGTCCAAACGTTAAAACTACTGTTTCCTTATAATAGTACATAGTTATTTGGAAATTTACCCTTAAAGGAACGTAAATATAGACTTACAATGGTTACACAGTCAAATTTTCACAAACACCAATAGTATTTTTACCGATACTTTTTTCAGTGTACACCGTTCCCGTTCCGCTGGCCGTGAACAAGCTATAGGGGGCGTACTCCCGCCTAATTCTGTGCGATGTCGGAGCGACCAACACTGTTGAACGGCTATTATGCGTTGCAGAGGAGCTGTTGCGCACCTCCCCTCCATGTGGGGAGGGAGAGGTCGAAGACGAGCTAGAACTCTTAAACGGGCCATAGACGGTGAGACCTGCCTCGCCGCATTTTGCGAGGCAAGCGGTCTCACCGCCAAACGACCATACACGATGAGTTGCGGCGGCGATGCTACGCCATTCACGGTGAGACCAGCGAGACTTGCAGCGCGGTCTCTTGCTGCACGTATTATGCTACCGCCGATGGCGGGCTCACCTGAGGCCGCGTGACGAGGCAGGTTTCACCGTCTGTGGCCCGTTTAACGGCGAGATTTGTCTCTGAGACCTGTGCCTCTGGGTATGCGGCGAGGCAGGTCTCACCGTGTGTGGTCCGTTTTACGAACGGATATCTTTTTTGTTTGCGCAGTTTCTTTAAAACGGGTACTAAAGTAGAAAAAAAAAGTAGAAAGGTACTTACTATTATCTCCACACAATCGCAACGCAACCGGCCGTGCGGAACACCAAGAGCCTAATGACTAGTTCTCCTACGACATGCGCAGTGCATGGCGTGATGCATAGTGGGGATTTTCGCGGTTGTTTTGAATTGAGTGGCCGTTAGCGTCCACAGGAGCGTACTACGGTGTTAATAAGAACAATCGTTGGACTGATAAAGACACCATTGACACAGAAAGAAAAATGAGAAAATATTAATTATTAAATTATTAAAATATTATTATTATTTGTCCTGTTATGACTAATAGTTAGCGTTTTCAAAAATCGTAAGAATAAAATATCTCTAAAACTGTTAATATTTAGATCATGCATTTGGGGTGAAATAACTTGCAAATGACATCTACTATACCGCGTTTAAAGAAATAAGTTTACTTACCATTAACCCTGTATACAGGATGTCCTACACAAGAAACAGAGTACATTAATGGGCTTAACAAATTGAAATACACATTTTTTTCCAATTATAAAAGTTGTAGATAATCATGCGCTGTACAGCCTGAAAATATTTCCATGCTTACAGGGTGTCCCAAAACAACGTACCAACACATTTTTTTTTTAAATGGAACACTAGTTATGTTGTTGCAGTTTTTGATGAAGATCTTTATCCTAATTGTTTTGACATCAACTTGTATCAGACTATTATCAACTACTTCTGAGATATTCTGAAATTAAAGTCAAAAACGTGATTTTTTTAAAAATCATTCTGTGGCAACTAACATGGATAAAGAAACAAAAGATCTCTTTTTGGATAGTAAAAGTATCGCACTTTTTGACAGTTATTGTTAATGTGCGATTTTAATATGACTTATCCAGAATAGCTGGAGATTTGCTAAATGTCAAATAACTTAAGAATTTTAAATGGAATACCCTATATATCTTGACATACTTAGAAAGATCGGTAAATCAGCTTTCCTAAAATGTCGAACTCAGTTGGTCTATCGTCGAGAGCTAAAAAGTTATTAAGCATCTAATTAAACATTTATAACCTAAGCACAATAATTCATAAGTTAGTATAGAATATCGAATTGCCACAACGAATTTCAACAATCGCACAAATGTAATGATTAATCCGCAGCAACTGGATAGAATCCGCTCTTTAACCATATGCGCAAAAAATGCGCCGCAATGCTAACGATGAGAAGCAGGAAAATTTTAATCTTTCATTGCCTGGTTTGCATAATGAAAAGGATAGTTTTTTGTGTTTTTCAATAAGACAGTATCGGCTTCCATGGTTGTAAACCGTCTTCTTTCCGAACCTTCTATTGCCTTAATGTCGCCAATTGATTACCATTTTTTTAAACGTAGAGCTGCTTTATAATATACTTGGAACTCTTCCGATATCGTTGTTATTGAATGTTATCTTGCAATTTTCTGATCATAATAACAATTTCAATGGGTGTTAATTACGGCATGGTTGTATACACATACGCTGGTAGTCGATGGGTAGTCGTACTTGAATTTGAAGTATGGTGGACTGTCAACATAACAAACAGAAAAATGCCTGAATTACATGATGTAAACATTAGTTTTTGGCACGCATAGTACATTAGAAATTATGGTAAAAATGCATCAAACATTCCGGATAACAACGGCCAAACGATAAATGCAAATAGAGAGGTAGACACTTACTGTGGAATTTTTAAAATGCGTTTTTTCTTCCGCGGATTTTGTATTTAATCTTCATGAGCAATTCACACTCCATTATATCATTGCTAATGCAGGATGATATATTATTGGTAATAAAAAAATGAGTAAGCAAATTTTTTTTAGCTTTAAGCAATACATGAAAACATCCTCTACATAACAAATTTATTTTTGTTTTGTTAGAAGTAATTTTCTTGGTAGCTGGATGATTTGAAGTAATAAGGAGAATGGGAACACGGGTAAATGCATTTAAGAGTAAAGAGATGTGTCTCTTAGATCGCGCCAGCGAATGTACGAGAATGTCCGTAAGTAAAAGTTAGTATGAGCCAAGTTAACTAGCGAGCAATTTATTAAAGGGCCGCTTTGTTTCAGCAACGCGTTCGTTTTCGTTTTGTTTTTCGCCGCTCTCCGTTGGCGGACCTGTAAAGTTCAAGTTCTTAACTGCTACCATACATCCTGTGCCCCATAATCTGACAAATGGTATGATTGCGTAGCAGGGTGTACATAGGATATGTTGTTCGGAGGCAAGGACGGGATCCACAGCACTTCCCGGCGCATATAGTTGTCCTTCCGGCTGTATTGTCCTGGATTTATGTCCTCGTGGTAAGCATTGTCCTGTCGACTGTCTGTCTGCTGCGTATACAATGCCCGCAATGCAGTCGCCTCTCTTGTACAGACCCCATGGCCTAAACTACAATACATTATTCAAAGACATGGTAGATGCACCCGTTACTTTCGTGTATTGGGTTTAACTAATTCCATTTGTTTATCTGTTCGACGCGCCGGACACAGGACGCCACTTAATGGGTTGTATACGCACATGCGAAACCTGATCTTCCCTTGAGTACATACTGTGTTAGGTGCAATCAATTTACTGCTCTGCTGAACCAGTAACTGCACTAAGCATGGATTTAAGCAAGTTGGGTTATGTCCAATGAGGTAGTCAACACATATCCATTACGGTCGTTCATCTCGTGAACACTGGAGTACAGAAGGATAGGAAAATTTCAAGCACAAGCAATCAATCAACAATCACTATACTACGGGTAATAAAACAAAAATGCGGTGCTAAACATTGTAGAACATCTTTTATCTTTTACCGATTTTGGTTATTTTTTCGGCACATAGGTCATATATTGATAACTACATACTTGTAACGTGTATTTGTGTATTATTACCATATAATTATTTGATAATTATTGTTCATTATACCTCATTAGTACCATTTCTTCTTGTACCGTCATTGTTTGTTGTAGGTGCCCGACAACTAAAAAGTAGCTTTCTTGTAAGAGCTCGTGGATAAGAATTTTCTTGTAATATATCTCCAAATTTATGTAGATTTTTCTTTAAGAGAGATGAATGAACAATTTTTGTGATTCTTTGCCTTTGGGCTAAAATGAAGTTGTTTTTGACATTCATGGGATGATAAGAATGGAAGTTAATATATCGTCCAGAACATGTAGGTTTTTGTTACCAACCAAGTATTATTTTATTATCTGACTGTCTGATAACTCTGGTATCAAGGAAAGGGACAGAAAAGGCAGATTCTCTTTCTACAGTGAATTTAAGTCTTGAATTATAGGAATTGAATATGTCCAAAATCTCATCTTCTTTATTATCTGGTATTGCACAAATTAAATCGTCTACAAATTTCTTAATGAAAGGGAGTTTGAAACTTAATTTTGGTATCTGCGTATCTAGCAATGTATCCATTACTATATGCGCAAGTATCGGACTCAAATTAGATCCCATGGGACATCCAAAAATTTGACTGTAAATTTGGTTATCATATTGAAAATAGCTTGAAGCAAAAGTGAAATCCAATAATTCCAAAAACATCCTGAGAGAAATTGAGCAATTTAGGGCAATATCATTCCATCTGTCAGTTACGTTAGTCTTCACCAAATCTAAAGGTATATTACTGTATAGAGAAACTACATCCAAATTAGTTAAGACAAACCCATCTGGCAATACCATATCTTGCATACATTAGTCCTCATCAGTACGGTATAGCCAAGGAGTAAGATGGACACTCAATGGAAAAAAACACTCAAATGGAGACCTAAAGGGGGTGACCAATGTCGCCAATTTGGTGCTTCAGTCCTAACATCTACAGGATTCGAAGACAAGAAGTGACGTCACGCCGGAGGTGACTGGTACACTATAGGTACACCATAGCCCATGGAAATTAAGAGGAAAACTGGTTAATCGACGGTGAGATATATAAGGAGAAAGGTATTTGTCGGGCAATTCCGTCATATGAAGATCGAAGAAGCAACCGTAGACACGTGTTTCGGACTATAGGTAAAGAACAGACGCATGAAAAAGCACTCTGTTTCTTTCTAACGCACGGGAATAGTCTGCAACGTATCAGCAAAATAACAGCTGGAATCGATGACTCACCTTCAGCTCTCGTAGTTTTACCTATATTAGTCCTCATCAGTACGGTATAGCCAAAGAGTAAGATGGACACTCAAAGGAAAAAACATTCAAGCACCAAATTGGCGACATTGGTCACCCCCTTTAGGTCTCCATTTGAGTGTATATATATATACGTATGTAATAGAGTACAAAAAAAGTACACGTGAAGAAAGTTGTGCAGTCGTGAAAGCTGATAAAGTGCTAAAATAACCAGGGCAGAAGCTGAAGAATTTTGCAGAACGGTACTACAAGTAGACAGACATCCGGGACATTAACATTCGACGTAAAGAATCAAGCAGTATCCTTACAATAAAAGAAAATTAATTTCCAACCTCAAAGAAAACCAGAAGACACTATCCATAACCAAATAAAAATTAAACAGCGCCATCTCTGGTCCAGAGGAATAATCATCAACTAACATAAGACACCAAGATCAGGCACCTGTTTATAACACCATGGAACAGAAAATGGATGAATTAATTCAAGCAGTCAACAATTTGAGATGCGAGTTTTCTTCGAAGGTGGACACATTGCAGCAAACGCTAACAGCCACTACTACAAATTTAGAAACCAAATTCGCGAATCATGAGCAAAAGCTTACAGTAGATGATCAAAAATTTGAGAACTATGAAAAGCAAAAAAAGGAAGCGGAATGTTATACTCCTCGGCTTACTCGAAACAGAAAATAACAGAAGGGAACTCGAGGATATGGTCCTAACATTATTTAACACCGTTGTGGGAGTAGAGACGTCTATCACAGAAATCGACTACATCTCTAGATTGGGCACTAAAAATTCTGAGAAACCTAGAGTTGTATTGGTAAAATTTCTCAGTCTTACAAAAACATGGAACATCTTAGCTAGTAAGAAAAAGTTATTAAACACAGAAATACACATCCGAGAGGATTTACCAAAAGATGTCGTGGAACAAAGAAAAAAATTGGCTCCTATTATGCAACAATATAGGCAGGCGGGGCACCACGCTATTATTAGATACAATAAACTATTTTTCGATCATAAGGAAGTTAAACCGGAAACCATGCACAACACCATGCAGTCGCACAAGAAAAGACAATACTCATCGGAAACAGAAGATGCAAATCAAAAAGCAAAGGTAAAAAAGACGCAAAGCATGTTACAAAAAATAACCCAATACCACCTGGGGTCCAGGGAAAAAAGCAAGGGGCATCTGATGCAAACATAAAGGATTTCCTTCAAAGGATGAGGGCGAATTCTTGGTCAACAACAAAAGGTCCTGAAAAGCGACAAGGACTGCAAAAGACTGACGCTGAACCTTCAACAAGCGCTGCAACATCTGTATAGCAACTACAGACACAGAGGGACGCCAAACAGAAGACGACTACAGGTAGGAAAATTGATTATGAATATTATGCTATGAACAAAGATAATTTAGAAATAAGGAATAACTCCCAACACGGTTGGTCCCCGCGGGAGTCAACGACCAAAAACCCCCAAGACAATATCTATCCATGTACGCTGAACACACGTACTTTGAAAGGTGAGGATGGACTTATAGAATTAGAATATGCTCTAAACGAAATCAAATGGGATATCATGGGGCTAGCAGAAATCAGGCGAAACTACGAACATATAGCTACAAGAAAATCAGGAATTCTTTTCTGTCATGGAGCGGCTATAAACGGTCAATATGGAGTAGGGTTCTTCATAAAGAACAAGTGGATCAAAAACATAAAACAGTTCCGACCAATCAACAGCAGAATCGCAGTACTTGTCCTTGACGTGAATGCAAAAATTAGATTGAAATTAATCCAAGTTCATGCACCAACTAGCGAATCGCCACATGACCAGATCGAGAAGTTCTATGCAGATCTTGACGAAATAGTGAACGAACCAACAAAAATTGGAGACAAAATGTTTATTATGGGAGATCTAAATGCCCAAATTGGTAAAGGAGGAGTTGGCGAGGAACACGTGATGGGAAAGTTTGGAGATGGAAAAAGGAACGAGAGGGGAACCCTGCTTATACATTTTGCAAGTCAACATCGCCTAAAAATAATTAACACGTTTTTCCACAAGGCACGTGACAGGAAATGGACCTGGCAATCACCATCCGGCCACAAAAACGAGATCGATTTTATAATAGCAAAAGAGATTAAACATACTGTGAACAACGTAGCAGTGCGAGTCCGGACGTCAGGAGTGCCAGCGTGGGTCGTCAAGGGTTGCTTGGACAGAAGGATGTCAAAGGCGGCCTTGGACAGTTTGGTTACCATCGTAGTTACCATAATAATATGATTACTGATAATTAACTAATGATATGTCATTGTAAGCGATTGTATGTACTTTTAATAAATGTGTTACGAGTTCCAAGGCTATTGTTAACAGAGCAGCGGTGGGATTGGCTTACGTGTCTTCGCGTAGTATGCCACCGAGTTTACCAATATGGGATGTCACCAGCAATTACGTCGGATGATTTGTGCTGACCAGATGTCAAATCAAGCAGAAGATGTCGCAAAGAAGTAAATGGAAGCTAAGTGTTGATAATAAGAGTCGAATTTGATATATCACATACGCCATCTTGGAAGAATGTCAACGTCAATAAGCCAGCATCTAAACGTTAGAGGCTAATGAGCGACGAAGTCCCTACACGAACGCCAAGAAATGTTCTCAAACGCGATAGTAGAACAGCGTGGCGGACGGCATTCGTACACTGAGAAAAATGGCTGTAAAATTACACTAAATCATTGTGAAAATTACAATAGAAATGTGTGTAGTCGGAAGAGAATTCTTCTAAACGTCCAACGTCCAACGACTTCGGTAACACAACGAGCATAATCCACAACCGACAAGAGCAAAAGACAAACTCAGGGAGCAGGTATCTGTTAGCCGTAATTGTCACGTAAACGTTATCGTCAATATGCACGCAGTTTTGTGAAGGGGTATGAGCATCCAACGACCAGAACGTCTAGTGGAAATATTAGCTAATCCAAGAGGTAGTATAAACCAGAGTAGTCCAGTATGACGCGGGATAGAAACAACTGGGATGAACGAATGGCAGTGTACTATATGCAAAACAACAGGTTTGGCGAAATGGACCAATTTTGTGTAAAATATATTGGCAACACACAATACTAGAAGTTGCGGGACCGGCAGTATTTCAACAGTATCGTCTTTGGAAAACCAACCTCTGTGGTGCTTTACTTGAAGAGGCAAAGATATATATAGAACTTCAAGCAGAAACCATCTACTTCATTTGTATCTGGTTATAGTAACAAACTCTCTTCTCTGCTTACAGCGATAACTTGACGTAACCATGTGAGTAGGTAAGGTGGAAACCACGACGGTCTGCAACAACGGTGAAGAGAGAAAATATAACGCTTCTAATGGATGAAGCGTTGGATACCAATTTTAATTATCCGCCCAAGAATTATTCTATGGCTCATGTCAAGTCGTACTATCAAAGGAAAATGTCGGTTCTGCTGAGACTTCGACGCAGCAACCAAAGGAGATGTCTTTGTTCAAGGTTACCGACCAGTTCTTGCCTGCATGCAATATTTGGAGTACTGTATAACAGCAATCTTTAACATATCCTCACAAACCAGGTCAGTGATGTTCACATTATAGCTAGAGATGCTCATTACTTCAAAGATAGAACTTACTTAACAGTTAAATTCAATAGTTTTAACTGCTGATATTAAACGCTCTTGTCCATTCACTTATGGCAAAATAACGTCTAATGTCAGTTACGAAGCAGAAGTTTAGAAATGCTGTGGAACTTCAGTAGATAGACTGTTTTAAGGAAGATAGTAAACTTCTTTTGCATATCGTTATAACATAAGTTAAATGTCAACTAGTCGAAACCCATTGTGAGGCCTGTAACTAACAAAATTCATCAACATTCAAGCCGATAGGGTACAGAATTTAAAAGCCCTGTGATAATTGAAATGGTAAAAATAAACGCAAGAAAAGGTGATACAAAACAACAAGTAGATTCAATTCGATGTCTAAATATAATACTTATGGTTACGAAGTATATAATGATCGCCGTGCTTGTGGTTCAGTCGCAGTTTTATCATATGATGCTCAACTGTAAGCAACTGTAAGCAAGTAAAAATACTACAAGCTGCTAAAACCAGGTACTTCAGAAAGGTAGCAGGTGTTAGAAGGACACATAGGAAACGAATCCATCATATAAAAGCTGCGTTCGTTTCTTAGGTTCTGGATTCGGTGTAGACAGTGTCAGTGCGCAGTCACGTGACAACGGTGTAAAGGTGGTGTAAGGTGTAGTCACAGGATTTTCGAACGCACCTGGGCACATGGTGCGCGTCAAACGTCAGACTGATCGGCGTCCGATCTGTCACCTGTGTCACAACTTTGCTAGGTTCTAATACGAAATCACCTGACTTAACCTCAAAAAACACTGACGAGGTTGACGTACACCGCTTGCGTACACCGCACTGCCTCCCTCTAACTATGTCCGAACACGAAATTGACAACACTGCTACACCGCAATGCATAATAAAACGGCTCGGTGTCACTTTGTGCAAAAGTGTCAACGGTGTAAAATATCCGTACGCAACTAATGAATCTGTTGGAAGACAACATGAAAAAACAAGTGGACTGGACATTTATTCAGCAAACTGGACACTAACAGATAAGGATGGCCTATCACAACTTGAAACGATAAAGGTACCGAAATGCTTCATAGGAAATGAAGACGACCAAGGAAGCTAGAATTGTGACCATGCGTAGAAAGAAGTGGCGACTGACCCGAATAATCAAAGTGAAGAAATGAAAAATCAAAAGAAACTGCTTGAAGGACAGTTTTTATAACGCTCGATGGTCATACAACTACTTGATGTTATTTTTTTTCTCTGTGGATTGCACGTGCTCCCGCAGTAGTACGACAAACTGCTGTCTTTAGTTAACATAAAATATAGAAATACCATCGCTAATATAGGTAATCTCCATCCAAGTGGATCTATAAGATCTGTGTCGTGTTTAGACCAGAAACAGAGGCGGAAGTGATCCTTCGATTAACACAGTGTCGTTATGGAAAAGGTTAAGTCCCTGGAATACGAGATTTCTTGTCAAAGTATTCAGTCACGGAAAATCAAAACTAAGGCCATCTACAACATACCACTTCCAGAAAATGCCAACATGTTTGATAGTAGTTTGGAATGGACAGTTACTTTAGGAATTGTGTAAAGAGCTTTGCATCAATTTGGTGGACATTAAACTCTGATTAGAAAGGATGTTTCACTTGGATAGGGCGATGATCAATATTCTGTCCTCAATATCCAAGAGAACAAATTCGCACCTCGAAAATTGTTAGCAAAATACGACTTTGATTAACAGACGATGCATCAATAAGTGATAAGTGTGCAGTGAACAGCAAAGGTAGTCTTGATTGGGACAACTTTGCGTTTCAGTCTAGAATTGACAAATGGTGGTTATTTATCCAAGAATTTATTTTGGTTTTAACATAAGTAACAACTGAGAAAAAGAATAGCGTATGCATATGTACAGAAACCTATTGGATGCTAAGTGATACAGGATGTGAAATTTGTATAGGAATTCTGTTTGAGCACGTACGAGTTGCAATGAGCATGAGTTCCAAACGACTTTTTCCGAGATCTACTGTATCGGAAAACGAAAAAATGAGACTAATGGGTGATCCCAAAAGTAGTACGGAGAAGTGTTCAATGAAAGAAACACGTATCGAATGCACTGCTTCGCCAGGACCAACGGACGAGTCCAGAGTTATAGTTAGAGCGATAGTTGCGATACTTACGCTAGTAGATAGAAAGAAAAGTTCGACATGACTTCCTTAAATAAGATTTAGACTGTGGTGATAATACTTTGACACTAACAGCAACGGAGATGTTAAAACACACTGCACACTGTAAGAACACGTTGTAAGGTAAAGTCCGTCAAAGTAGGTGAAAGTAAAGCAAGTATTGGAAAGTAAGACGCAAGCAAATGACGATAGACAAATTATAAGATCGAACCCATAAGTGAGGGGTTTGAATGAAAGAATCGCATCAGGGGACTGATGAAGAAAAAAATCCATAGGGAGAAGTCCCGTACGTAATGTCCAAAAGTAGGACGCATGAAAAGGTAGATGCGACGCGCATCGATGAAATAAATACATAGTTGTCGAAAAGGTTTTATTACGGGCATATTCTATGAATTATGCAGATAAAAGTTCGACAGTAGTTGGACCCATTCGTTGTGGTCGCGATTGTTGATCATGATCATTACGTGAGAATAGTACAAGAAAATCGTAGATTTTGTATTATTGGTTATAGGCCTTTGGCATCCAAATAAGTTGGGATGCGTAATTGAGGACGTAAAGGGTTTTGCAGAGGAAACGCAAGGGGCAGTGTCTCTTGATAAGTTCAGTGTTGAAATAAGTTCGGATTCCGACGTGGAAACCGAATGAGTCGACAGAGCAAATACAAGATAGCAGTATCTCTTGTTGTTGAAGTTCAAGTTGATGCCCTTTAACGTCGAAATAAGTTTGGGTTCCGACGTGGAATCCGAAAAAGTGAAAGGGGACCCCTAACGATGATAATTGCGGACAGACGTTGTTCAGCATACGTTTCCCTGTGTTTCGTCCACAGAGTAATTGTTAAGTAACCGGGCTTGTGTGAAAAGCCGCCAATGTCCCGTGTATCGGTTTTGTGTGTATGAGTTTCTTTTAATGACAGGTAGCCTTAACGGATGCAAAGCCACGAGGACGTGGATCTCAGTAGCATGGCCGACTGTGAACAACGCCGCAGTGCGAGTCCGGACGTCCGGAGTGCCAGCGTGTGTCGTCAAGGGTTTCTTGGACAGAAGGATGTCAAAGGCGGCCTTGGACAGTTTGGTTACCATCGTAGTTACCATAATAATATGATTACTGATAATTAACTAATGATATGTCATTGTAAGCGATTGTATGTACTTTTAATAAATGTGTTACGAGTTCCAAGGCTATTGTTAACAATATTACCAATTTATTATTATTATTATTATTATTTAGAAATATTAAATAGATGGAATTTCATAACAGACCATAGAGTAGTGAGGGCAACATTAAGCATTGCGGCAATCAACATGAATAGAGACAGAAGACAGTTCAGACAGATACCAAAGAGGGAGTCTATTGTCCAACAAGCGACAGCATACAAAAATCATTTAGCAACAGAAATACAAAGGGCAATCTTGGAATACGGAAAGGCAGACGCCCAGGAACTGTATAATCGCATAGAGAATGCTATATTAAACGCTACTAAAGGACTGAAACAGAAAAATGACAAGAAGGAAGGTGACTAAGCCAAGACACTTTAGAACAAAAAAAAGAACAGAATTAGAAAGAGTTAAGTTCAGGGACATAGAAACAGAAAGATCATTATCAGAAACAAGAAAGGCGGTGAAAATGAATATAAGAAAAGACCTTAAACTGTACGAAAAAAAGCTGGTCAATGAAACATTAAAGAATAGACCAAATATAAGACAGCTAAATAAAGACCTCAAAACGGACAAGGAGTGGATACTAAAATTTAAGAGCAAGGACGTCCTTATCTACGAAAGAAACAAAATAATTGAAACTGCAACAAAATTCTACGAGGAATTATACAAATGTCAAACGAAAACCACAAACAAGCGAACGGGCGAAATAGAGCCATACCTGGAGAAAGTGCCTGACTTCTTGCGAGAAGAAGTAGAAAAGGCCATAAACGACCTAAAAAATGACAAATGCGCAGGAGAAGAACAGATAATTAATGAACTATTGAAACTGGGAAAAGAGGAACTAACGACACCTTTATGCTTTTTATTCAACAAAATACTGGACACCTTACAGATACCTACCCAATGGACACAGTCTCAGATAATACTTCTACACAAAAAGGGAAATAAAGCGGATATCAACAATTACAGACCAATCAGCCTCATTCCAAGCATCTACAAATTTTTTTCTAAGCTCTTGCAAAGACGAATCAAAGGACCACTTGAAGAATACCAATCTGAGGAGCAGGCAGGGTTTAGGAAGAATCGGGCAACAACAGATCATCTACATGCCATAAACCAACTAACTGAGAAAGCCAAAGAGTACAATATGGAGATATACATGGCATTTATAGATTACAGAAAGGCTTTTGATACTATTAATCACCAGAGTTTTTGGGTAGCCCTAAGAGAAGCTAACATCCACGAGAGATACATACAGTTGATCCAAAACATATACAACAACAACACAGCCACAATAAGAGTAGAAGCCACAGGTAATAACTTTCGGATAGAGAGGGGCGTTAGACAAGGTGACCCACTTTCCCCGGATTTGTTCAACTGTCTCTTGGAGCACCTTGTCCGGACAATGGATTGGCAAGAAAAGGAAATAGGAATCAACATAAATGGAAAAAGACTCACTAACCTGAGGTTCGCCGATGATATGGTGCTCTTTGCAACAAATGCTAACGATATCGAACAAATGATTCTAAGACTACTCGAAACAAGCAAAAAAGCAGGACTGGAAATGAATTATCAGAAAACAAAAACCATGACGAATGGAGTAGAAATGCCTATCACTGGGAATGGACAAATAATAGAGTACCTATTTGCGGGAGTATATATATTTGGGGCAACTGGTATCGTTTGAGGAGCATCTCGACAAGGAAATAAAGAGAAGAATTACTAATGCCTGGCGACGGTACTGGTCCCTAAAACACATATTCAAGAACAATACCAGCATGAAATCCAAAAGAACTGTTTTCGAAACCTGCGTAAGCCCAACGCTAACGTATGGGTGCCAGACTTGGGCTCTGACAAAGTCCCACAGTAGGAAGATCAGAGTTCAACAAAACAAGATGGAGCGGAGCATGTTGGGTGTTACCATAAAAGACAGGCTGAGAATATCCGAAATGAAGAGAAAGACCGGGATAGCAGATATAATTACCGTGACTAAGTCTTTGAAGTGGAGCTGGGCGGGCCATGTTATGAGGAAAGAGGGCTGGGCGAGAGAGCTAACTGACTGGGTGCCCTTGGACAAAAAACGAAGGAGAGGGCGCCAAAGAACGAGGTGGGCAGACGAACTAAAGCAAACGGCAGGTCTAAACTGGCCTATGAAAGCGAGAAGCAGAGAAACCTGGAGTGAACTTGGGGAGGCCTTTACCCGAATGGGTGCTCATTCAATAGAATAACTTTTTGATTTTTTATTTTTTTGCATATAAATCTCATACTAAGATGAACTAACATTATAATTTAATTTATTACCAATTCTTATGTAACTATCGTTTTTTGAATGAGTAAACGGTTATCTATGTAGCTATCTATCTATCTATCTATCTATCTATCTATCTATCTATCTATCTATCTATCTATCTATCTATCTATCTATCTATCTACCTATCTATCTATCTTTAAATTTCCATTTGCCGTGTTATTATAATAGTTATTTATTCAATTTTTTGGGAAAACGGCAACAATAAAGTTTTTTTTTTAATTTTCAAATTTTCGCCTATAACATAGGCTTCGTCAGGAAATCTACAAGGAATATTTTAAACAAAGAATATAACAAATTTATAAATACTTAGTAAATTAACTATAAACTACCAATACACATAAAACCATACATATAAATTAAAAGAATATTCGTCGGGTATACGATCAGGTAAGAAAGAAAACTCTGTTCTTAAGTTATGCAATATTTCGAAACTATAATTCGTTTCTTCTGCAGGCAATTTCTACAACAACAAACATCAGATCGCAATTAAAATACAAAAAACATTAGTACAATACTTACAAACTGAGTTCTTAAAACCAACGGACATCGGAAACAGGCAATACATGTTGCATAGAACACAAAATGGACGGCATTCCAGACAAAAACGTGCGTACACCTTTACGGTTACGAGAGAACAGATACGGTTACAAGGTGGCCTGGAATGCGTTTTCGAAAAGACAAAACATTGAGAAGTTAGGCGAACAACTACTGCCAACAGGTCGGTCAAAGTTAAAATTTTTTAATTACTAGAATCATAATGAAGAACTACTTTTAAACTGTTTTTCTCTATTCTTGTCTAATTCTATTACAAATGAATAAATACTGCTCAAATTATCGACATCAGTTTTAAAATTAACAGTATTCTCCGTGGTCTTGATATGGTACATCTCCAGAAACACACGTCCATAGACTCCCTATCCAACACCCTGACACCCTCAAAATTGAACGTGTGGCCAAGACTCAATGAATGGTTAGATAAAGCGCATCTTTGTTTAAGTGTGTTGCAATCAATGCAGTGATAAGCGGTTCTTTAACCATTGAGAGGTGATGCCAACATATCTACCATTACAATCATTGCAGTCTATGTGTTTGGTATCAGTGAACAATTGAAGTTGAGTAGGCTGATAAGGGGTAGCTATAGAAATGAGCATTAGTTTTTTAACATCATTAGATTTTTGGAGATTCCCAGAATGGCATATTTTTTTTTTGTCGTGCTATGTGAAACAAAGAATAACATAATCAATAAAGAGTTTAAAAACCAAGGTCCGTCGAAGCATCAATAGATCCCTCGAAGCACATACATATTTTTGGTCCTTCGAGCCGGATCCAGGCCAGTGTAGTGAGCACTCATTGTGGAAGAGCACATAGACGACAATCAGGTTTGGAAATTTGGACAATTCCAGGAAACTGAGGTTTGAAAAATTCAAGCAATCATTAGCTGTCACTCAAGACACCCCAAGTATTTTGGAGCGGTTCGAACGAGTTTGGAGTGGATTGTAGCAGTTCCAGCTACAACCAGATTACTGAGGAGAGGTTCCAGCGGAGTCAAGTGACTAGGAGCGGTTCGCGCGCCAGCTTCAGAAATCAGGTGACGAGGAGCAGTTTGGGCAGCGGTTCGAGCTTCATCAGACAAGGAGCAGTTGGGTTAAAGCGACAATTTCAGTCTTCAGTAAAGACAACGAGGTTATACATACATAGGAGGTTAAGGTCAGTGGTCCTCATTCATAAATTTACAAATCGCGTAATAATACAACAAAAATGCCTGGCCAAGCAAACAAAGCGGCCGAAGAAGGAGTAGAGGATATACTAAAGAGGTTGAAGCGTAGGAGATCTGGTTTAAAGGGAAATTTGTCCAAATTTCAAAATAAATTCGCAGAACTCAAGGCTTCAAATAATCTAGCTCAAATTAAGGCAAGGTTTGTCCGTTTCGAAAAGGTATTAGGTGGTTTTGAGGTTATCCAGGAGCAGATTGAAGACATCGAAGACAATGAGGAGGCTCATTTATATCCAGGATAGAAAAAACAACTTTGAAGATTTTTATTATAGTTTGGTAAATGAAGTAGAACAGTTTTTGCAGAGTCAAACGATTTCAATGGCAGTTCAGCAGGAGAACAAAAAACCATCGATGACAGAAGGAATTACTTCAACAATAAGATTACCACGCATAGAAATTCCTAAATTCGATGGCAAATATAAGAGTGGTCTAGCTTCATCGATCTTTTCAACGCTATGGTACACAATAACACTACAATTAGCGGAGCTCAAAAGCTTTTGTATCTCAGTGATGCATTAGTTGGGGAAGTTATAAAGTTTTTAAACATTACTTCAGACAATTGCCCTGTAGCTATAGATATGCTTAAATCAAGATATGATAAGAGGCAGCTAATCATAAGTGCGCATATCAAATATCACACGTTGGCACAATTGTACGAGTTTTTGGAACGTCGTTGTTATGCATTAGAGGCCAGTAACATCAATTATCGGGACAAAAAACAAGGAAACACAAGGCCAGTTAAATTCACTACCCACGTAGCTGCTATTAAGCCAGAAATAAAAGCACATATTTGTAAGCTTTGTTTGGAAGCACATATTTATATGCATGCAAAAGGTTTATTCAATTGCCACTACCGGACAAGATAAATCAGATAAAATTAGCTGGTGCATGTTTCAATTGCCTCAGA
This sequence comes from Aphodius sticticus, assembly GCA_963966075.1. Classification (NCBI taxonomy): domain Eukaryota; kingdom Metazoa; phylum Arthropoda; class Insecta; order Coleoptera; family Scarabaeidae; genus Aphodius; species Aphodius sticticus. Next base: position 41,628,904 of record OZ014507.1, on the reverse strand, counting down.
CCAGGCCATGCGGTGAAGATGTGCCGCATGAGCCATTGCAAGAAGTGCAATGGAAAACATCACACCACCATTCATCAAACCAGAAATACAGCTGAAAGTCAAGAGCAAAATGCAACTCCAATCACTATCACATCCAATAGTGTTGTTTTAAATACTTTAACAAACAAACAAACAGTGCCAGGTATTATTAGCTACAGCAATAGTGGAGGTCCAGACTAACGATGGACAATGGATGCAGTGCAGAGCCTTGCTTGATAGTGGGTCACAATCTAACTTTATCACAAAATCATTCGTTAAAAAAATGCAATGTGAAATCCAACACGTTGACATTGCAATTCAGGGAATTTCAGGATCGGAAACCATAGCTAATGGAATGGTAAAGGTGCAATTGAAATCCAGACTTTCCAAGTACAATACAGGTTTACATTGTATCTTGCTTGAGATCACAGAGACAATGCCTATTATGAGGATAAATCATGTTGATTGGAAGATTACCAATGTCGAGTTAGCAGATCCCAATTTTGGAGAACCAAGATGTATTGGCATGCTTATTTTAGCGGTATTGTATTACGAGTTATTAAAAGGCGACCATATTAAATTAGGCTCAGGTTACCTACACTTCAAAATACAGTATTTGGCTGGATAGTTACAGGTAAAGTAAGAACTCTTATAGATCCTAAATCTGCATTTTGTCATATAATGACAAAGGCAGATTTATAACTGAGCAAATTGATAAATTTTGGGAGGTGGAAGAATTTAGAAATATGGAACACTTCACCATGGAAGAAGAAAGATGTGAATCTCATTTTAAAAGCACATATTACAGGGATAATACAGGACGTTTTGTGGTTAAACTTCCACTAAAAGAAATCACAAATAATTTAGGAAATTCATTTGAAATTGCAATGAAAAGACAAAAATCGATGGAGAGGAAGATGGAGAAAAGTCCAGACCTTAGAAAACAGTACAAGGCATTTATGCATGAATATTTAACATTGAATCACATGAAGGAAGTTACATTAGATACCAAGAATGGCGTGTACTATCTACCACACCATGCCGTTATAAGAGAAGACAGCCTCACAACAAAACTGCGCGTGGTATTCGATGGATCGGCAAAGACATCATCGGGAGTATCATTGAATGAAATACTTATGGTAGGTTGCCAGACTTACTAAATCTCTTAATTCGGTTTCGAGAACATAGATGTGTAATCGCTGCGGACATTGAGAAGATGTATCGGCAAAAGTATAATTCACCCAGACGATCGTGATTTACAGCGGATATTATGGCGAGAAGATCCGTTATATGAAATTAAGGCATATCAACTGAGCACTGTCACGTATGGGCTAGTATCTTCACCATTCCATGCTATTAGATGTATACGCCAATTAGCGATTGATAACAAAGATTCATTTCCAAAGGCTAGTGCTGCAATCCAAAATGACATATATGTGGATGATTTGCTAACAGGAAGAAATTGATAACATAATGCAAGGTGCACAGTTCAAACGCCGAAAGTGGAAATCCAATAATCCTCAACTACTTGAACATATGGATGATTCCGTGGAGAAGCTACTTATTGACCAGTCTACAATTTCCCGAATTTTAGGTTTGGCATGGCATTCTCAGAATGACATCATTTGTTATTCTGCTGAGTATTTAGATGACACACCCACAACAAAAAGCCAGATCCTTTCCCAAATTGCAAAATTATTTGACCCTCTTGGACTATTGGCACCGATCATTTTGAAAACAAAGCTCTTGATGAAACAATTGTGGTGTTTGAAATTTGATTGGGATCAGCAATTGCCACAAGAGTTAATTACCGAGTGGAAAACCTTTAAAAAAAACTTGTTCTTGATCAATGAATTGGAAATACCAAGACATGTGATGCAACCAGAGACAAGTTATTTCGAGATCCATGCTTTTGCTGACGCATCAGAAAAGGGCATGGGTGCAGCAGTCTATATTAGATCATCTTATGATAAAAATCATTGCGTCAGACTAGTTACAGCCAAATCAAAAGTCGCTCCATTAAAACGCCAATCATTACCTAGATTGGCATTATGTGCCGCACTGTTGGCATCTAGACTGTGTAATGTAGTAAAAGATTCACTTACAGCAAACTTTTTTTATGGTCAGACAATAACATTGTACTGGATTCAAAAGTAGCCATCCCAAGTAAAAACATTTATAGGCAATCGTATAGCAGAAATTCAGGCCATCACCAGTTCGTGCACATGGCGCTATATACTCTCCCATGAAAATCCAGCAGATTTAGTGTCTAGAGGAAAAAGTCCTCAGCATTTAATATCTTCATCGTTGTGGTGGAATGGCCCACAATTTCTAACACTTGACCAGTCAAAGTGGCCATAGTCGAACTTAATGTTGCAAACACCGACACAGAACAAAAAGTCATCGCTTTAATTACAGACATTATAATGATGAAATGCGATCTCCTTAGAACGTATTCCTCGTGGCCAAAGATGACTAGAATCATCGGTTATTGTTTGCGTTTTATCAAAACTGTAAAAGGATATTCACCAAAATCAGATTCAATAACTGTAGAAGAATTAGAATTGGCACGAATAACTATTTTAAGATTGGTCCAAGAAGACACGTATCAGGAGGAACTTCATACTCTGAAAAAGAATGAATACGTCAAGAAGAACAGCAGTTTAAAACTGCAAATCCTTTCTTCGATCAACAAACATCCCTAATTAGTGTTGGTGGCCGTCTAAAAAAATCAAATCTATCACCCGATCAGAAACACCCCATAGTATTACCGCCTCACCATTTTATAACTGAATATATACTCCTCGACAACCATTACAAGTTAGACCATTGTAGACCAGGACAACTATTAGCAGTAACTAAACTTCAGTATTGGCCTATTTCTGGTAGAAACATCGCTCGAAAAATTACTAGATCCTGTGTGAAATATGTACGCTACAAACCCACAATACCGGAATATATCATGGGAAACTTGCCTGAAGAGAGAATCTCACCATCTCGACCATTTACAACCACAGGAGTAGACTACGCTGGACGCCGTGGAAAATGTTCGAATTTAAGCATATGTAGCTGTATTTATTTGTCTAGCCACGAAAGCAATACATTTAGAATTAGTTACATCATTGACACCAGAAGCGTTTTTAAGTGCTTTAAAAAGATTTATATCACGAAGAGGACTTTGTTCCAAATTATATTCTGACAATGGAACCAATTTTACAGCAGCAAATAAAGAACTAAAGAAAGTCTTTGAATTTCTAAAGACCAACCATGAATATATACACACGAAGCTAGCTGATCTTAGAATCAAATGGCATTTCATACCACCACGGGCACCACATTTTGGAGGTATTTGGGAAGCAGCAGTAAGGTCATTCAAGAAGCATTTTTATAAAATTACATGTAATCTACGTATGATTAAAAGAATGTTTATTTCAGTGAATAGTTTTATTTTCGATCTTATGGTACCTGGTTTCGAAGCTTCGCTTCGTCTTCAGCCATGCTACAAATACATTAAACGTCAGTATATACATTCAATAGAACAATAAAACTTGAATTACCGTCTAATTACAACATAGTCCGGTACAAAATTGAGGTTATGAGTCGCAGAATGGATTTCATGAAGGAAAGTGGGTGAAATCTGCAATGTGAACGAAAAAACTCACATAAAAACACTAGTAACTAACAAGACTCTACAATTACATTATACAATCATTAAAAATTAGAGTTACAAACGAGTAATATAAAGGCATTTTACCTAGAGACGAACAACGTGTATAACATGAGAAGTTAGCGAGGAGACTGTGACTTAGAGGTTATCAGGTTATAGCGTTCTTCTGCTTACGTATTGTGAGCGGCGTGCTTTTCAAAAAGACCGGTGAACAGGTGAGCGCATTCCATGTTGTGATTCTCATTAAGAAGCAGGCCGGGTGTTTGTAAGTTGTGTCTATATATTTCAAGCTCTTTAAGGACGAACATCTTTTTTGCTTTCGTTGATCTCATGTAGCAGTTTAACATTATTTTTATCAATGTGGTGTGTTTCCTCTACAAGATGTTTAAATACACTGGAATTATTATTAGATTTATGGTCCTGATATCTCCTTTCAAGATTTCTGCCACTTTGACCTATATAAAACTTATTACATGATCCATAATTAATCATGTAAATTCCTGATTTATCAAATATATTAAATTTCGGTTTGGTGTTGGTTAGTTGGTTGCCTAACTTAGAGGTGGTTTTGAATGATGTAGTGATGTCATATTTATTTAAAATAGATTTAATCTTGTACGAGATATTACCTTGAAAAGATAGTGAAATAAATTTGTTTATAGGTACCGATGGTGAGAATATTATTAATTTCATTTTAAATTGGTCAATGTGAAGGGGGGTGCTGAGGGCTCTATGAAAAAGGTATCTGAAGGATGACATTTTGTTGCTGCTAGAGTTAAAAGAACTATGGGGGATGACAATATCTGTTTGTGTGGGTTTCCTATAGATATCGAAGTCAATTCTCCCGTTGACTATGTCTTTGCTCATGGCAAGGTAAAGGAATTGTATGGAGTTATTATCCTCCCTTTCCATGATGAAATCCAGCTTACTTCACATTGACCAATTTAAAAATGCAATTAATAATATTCTCACCATAGGTATTAATAACGGATACTCTATTCAAGATTTACAACAGATTTTTAACAAAGTTCATAACAACATAATTACTAATGAAATATTCCCCCACTCTAAACCTATAAACAACTATATTTCACTATCTTTTCAAGGTAATATCTCTTACAAGATTAAATCTATTTTAAATAAATATGACATCACTACATCATTCAAAACCACCTCTAAGTTAGGCAACAAACTAACCAACACCAAACCGAAATTTAATATATTTGATAAATCAGGAATTTACATGATTAATTGTGGATCATGTAATAAATTTTAAATAGGTCAAAGTGGGAGAAATCTTGAAAGGAGATATAAGGAGCATAAATCTAATAATAATTCCAGTGTATTTAAACATCTTGTAGAGGAAACACACCACATTGATAAAAATAATGTTAAACTGCTACATGAGATCAACAAAAGCAAAAAGATGTTCGTCCTTGAAGAGCTTGAAATACAACTTACAAACACCCGGCCTGCTTCTTAATGAGAATCACAACATGGAATGCGCTCACCTGTCCACCGGTCTTTTTGAAAAGCGCGCCGTTCACAATACGTAAGCAGAAGAACGCCATAACCTGATAACCTCTAAGTCACAGTCTCCTCGCTAACTTCTCATGTTATACACGTTGTTCGTCTCTAGGTAAAATGCCTTTATATTACTCGTTTGTAACTCTAATTTTTAATGATTGTATAATGTAATTGTAGTCTTGTTAGTTACTAGTGTTTTTATGTGAGTTTTTTCGTTCACATTGCAGATTTCACCCCCTTTCCTTCATGAAATCCATTCTGCGACTCATAACCTCAATTTTGTACCGGACTATGTTGTAATTAGACGGTAATTCAAGTTTTATTGTTCTATTGAATGTATATACTGACGTTTAATGTATTTGTAGCATGGCTGAAGACGAAGCGAAGCTTCGAAACCAGGTACCATAAGATCGAAAATAAAACTATTCACTGAAATCAACATTCTTTTAATCATACCATAACCAGTGAACATGGAGAAATTTATAGTCAAATGTAATCTACGGTTGACATTTGAAGAATGCTACACACTAATCACTGAAATAGAAGCTATTTTAAACTCCAGACCGCTTATTCCCTCATCGTCAGATCCCAACGATCTGTCCTACTTGTCTCCCTCACACGTTCTGATAGGGGACTACCTTTTAGAACCTCCTTCGTCTAATTATTCCACAATTGCCGATAACTAGCTCTCACTGTTCCAACACATAGAAAAGGTGAAACAGCATTTTTGGCGACGATGGACGCAAGATTATCTTCACCAGCTCCAATGTCGCACCAAATGGCAACAAGGTCAACATGATATGTATGTTGGAAAACTAGTCATCTTAGTGGAAGATCACACCCCACCTCTACACTGGAAACTTGGACGTATCATCGCAGCACACCCAGGCGAAGATGGTGTAAGCAAGTGCGTGAGTGTATAAACGGGCAGTGAAAAAACTATGCCCGTTGCCAGGGTAAGATTTGGAATGCATGTATATATAGTTTTACCCCCCTTTACCAGTTTTATTATCAAAATTATTTTTATGAGTTTTGTTGAAGTCGAGCCTTCAAGGCCAAACATACAGGCCATGTTTGGTATCAGTGAATAATTGAAGTTGAGTAGGCTGATAAGGGGTAGCTATAGAAATGAGCATTAGTTTTTTAACATCATTAGATTTTTGGAGATTCCCAGAATCGCATATTTAGGTACTGTCGTTCTATGAAACAAAGAATAACATAATCAATAAAGAGTTTAAAAACCAAGGTCCGTCGAAGCATCAACAGATCCCTCGAAGCATATACACTATGCAATAATCTACGTTAGACTGGTAGGGTAAAGGGTCACGGTCTTTAACATTACTGAACACTCTTTTAATTTTGTCAGGGTAATCAAAAATGATCTTTTTATTGTCAGGTAACACACTGGTAAAAATGTGTTTTAATTTGCTACTAACTATAGGGATTGATGTTAATTTGAAATAGGTGGGGGTGGGTTTAACTTCAGCAGGTACATCGAAAATGCTTATGGCATAATTATTGTTACTATTGACTTCAACTTAGACAAAGATGCACCATAAAATTCTGGGCTACAAATCTTTTTTATCCTGTGCGTCATTCCCATAATGGTATTAATTTTATTGTTGAAAGTATGGTTCGAATAAAAGTTGATGTACCTACCCGAAAAAGTTGGCTTAGTGTACCAGTTCGTCAACAATTAGTCATCCTCACTCTGTATCAATTTACAATCAAGGAAGGGGATGCAATTCGCATTCTCAACCTCAACAGTAAACTGGACATGGGGATCAAAGTTGTTAAAAATGTTCAACGTGGTCTCGACCCCGTGACGGGGTACACAGGTGATAAGATCGTCCAGAAATTTAAACATGAAGGTTGGTTTAAACGGCAACCTGGGAATAACACTGTCGAGTACAAAATCCAGGACTATAGTAGCTAAAATGGGAGTTATGGGAGCACCCATGGGCGTCCCAAATTTCTCTCCAGCAGTGGTCATAATTTTAATAGATGATTATCTGCATAAATATAGAAATGAATACAAATTGTGAATTGCTTACTATTTCGGCCAAATTCAGCAACAAAAAAGGATGTCAAAAACTAAAAAGACAAAAGTACTAATAAAACGCTGAATGATTTTTGTGTTAACGTATGATTAGTTAGCTGGCATATGGCCTGTACTTTACAAGGACAGTATAATTATATATCAGCTTTGCTCCGAAGAAAGGGTCTTTGTGATTAAATTATCAACGAGGTTTTTGTTTTGAACACGTTTTGGTCGGAAACTATTTTCCAGTTCATCTGTGATTTTTAAAGACCCGTAGGATACTTAACTATATTTGAATGTCGTTTGTCTGAATTTAGTTTGATTCGAAGTTAAGGATTTTTTGTGACATTTTGACGTAGGCAGATACTACATTGGCGATTGTGCAATCACCAACAAATCAGATATCCGTTGGGCTGCAATTTCTTAGGACAACCAAAAACGCAGACACCTGCAGCGTCTTTTGATATATCAGAAAAACCTTCCGATAATATTAAGCAAGTTGGTTATAATTATGTGTGACAAAATAAAGGATGTACGTAGGTACTTGCATTAGTATTTTTATTTCCATTTATAATGATTGAATTGTCTCAAAAATAATTTAAATATACGTACAGAAATTGTTTTTTCAAGAATTAAATCCTCTTTGTCTTTGTTTTATATGGCATCTAAGAATTCGAGTTGAATTTCCGATGAATATGATAAACACTCGCAAAGAACAATAATCATTGTGACGATTCGAAGATCCGCAAGTATAGCAACTTTATAGTTGAAAACTCACTGACTAAAGAAGTTGTCCTCGATGTTACATTTTAAATTTAATTTGAAACAGCGCCATCTAGTTACGGATCGTTGAACAACGTAGTTTTATGGTCCGTAACTAGATGGCACTGCTTCATTGCCAAGGCACTAAAATTTCGCAGAATGTTATTCGAGTTACTATCGGTAAAATAAAACTCTTATCGTTATACGTAACATTTAATGTACTTTTAAAATATATTACAGTACACAATAATCATACGCCAGTAAGACCAAAAGGCATTTCTATATTTGTAGTTTAGTTATTTTAACACTAAAATTTGCAAGTAAAATTTTCATAAATTTTGAAATTCTTTGTGGGCGCAGTTGCGTAAGGACCTATTCAATCGAATAGTTGCTATAGTTTTAAAAATTAAACAATAGTTATTGTGTGGTGTATCGGCGCGTTTTCGCGGTAGGATACGGGAGCCTTAAGCAAATCCGGGTCCAGGTTTTTACTCGAAATACCCCTATGTGCGCTGTTCAATACAGCGGTGCTCCGCAACTTTCTCCCACTGTCCTTCTCCCGCTCACAGCGTCTTGTACTCCCTTCCGCAATCGGCTGTGCCGCGGCTGGGAGCACTGCACGACTTCACAGCTCTGCGGTAATATAACCGAGGTCCGAACGACGAACTCCGCAAGAGTACTGGTAATGCCACCAATCACAATTTGCCATCTCGATCTCAGATCGATTCAGTGTTACACGCAAAGCTATGCCATTGTGCCTGTTTATAAAACTCTTTACTCAATGCTTTCCGTTATAAGTTTTCATGTGTTAAAACTGACCAAACCTACAGTGCCCAAACAAAAATAAACAATTTTTAAAATAAATTTGTTGCGTTTTTAATATAATCTATAAGGCTAAAATAAAGTTAGATAGATAGATTGACACTTTTTCCACCGTTTCACCTTCCGAATGTTTAATCCGCACCGGAACAATGAAACTGATTGAATGATGGCGACATCAATTTACAGAGAAAGTCGAGTCTGAGAGACAGACACGACACCCAACAATCCAATCGAAATCCGTCTTATTAATCAAGGGGACGGGAGAAGCATTCAGAACCGCAGGTGTTTTCTTGTATATTAATTAAGACGAGTCGCAGAAGACTCGTCGCGCTAATTTAAAATGTAAAATAGGAGCGCCGGAAAGAAATGGATACCCAACACTCTACTGTCGGTTGGTCCAACTTCGGTGAATTATGGCCAGGTGGAATTTTTAACGCCTCACAAAACTTTCTGAATAATATATTCGGGACTGCCGGGAAGTTTAGAATGCGGTACCGGCACTGCCGCGTCGGAAGACTTATGCAGTTCGCACGGAATGATACTTTTGCGCAACCCAATTTCTTAAATTATGACGTTTGTACTATCAACTATATGCATTTATTAATGAAATATACATACTGACTGAGGTAAGTTGTAAATTAGGGTTTAACATCAGAGAGATTACAAAGATTTTATAGAATAATGTCCTAGCATAATCAACTGCCTGGTACCCTAAAAACCACGTCTACCGTCTACAGTGTAAGTTTTCGGTGTTTTGCATTTTACAATGTTGGCTACTGTCCAAAAATAATTCTTAAATTCTGGTATGCTACACTTTTTCTTAAATACAGTTGTTCTCAAACTGCAAGCGTCAAACTGCAATACAGTGCTAGTTAGTAAATAAATGTTAATTATATCTATTAAGTTAACAGTAATTAGCATATTAGAGCTAGTATGTCCTACAAAGCAAGCATCCATAGTGACCTTAATTTTGTATCAATTATCTCATGTTATACGTTAGTCTATTCAATAGAGGGTTTTGCCTTACAAAAGGTGGGGCAGAAATGATTTTGATATATTCACTAAAAAGATGTAAAAGGTCTTAGAACAAGGTACGTTTTTATACCGTGTAAGAACCGCGATCTACGCGATCTAACAGAATTTCTTAAGTAGGCTAAAATGAGATCTTAATCTTTTTAACTTCAAAGCTTTGAGGAACAAAATAAACACTAATGTCGTCTATGTGAATTAGTATCTCATTACTCTGTTACGCGGGACCAAAAGACCGCACGCACGGTTGAAAGTCTTGTGACTACTTCACAGAATTGTCCCATGAGGCCAGTCAATTTAGATATTTATAACATCATATGGGTTGCTTTATAGATCGAACGTTGTGTATTGCATAATTGTAATGAGTGTAAGGGGAAATTAGTTGGTACTTCCTCTCGGTGGCTGAGAAATCGTATATCGCTACATAAGGGTGATTGTAATACTCGGAGATCTAGATGTGCACTAGCCAACCACTCCTTGTACCACGGCCATACTTTTGATTTTAACAGTATTAAGATTTTGGATGCGGAAGCGAATTATTATGGTCGGTTGTTTCTTGAGATGTTTCATATTAAAACAACGGACAATACCGTTAATTTTAAAAATGACGTTGACAATTTAAGCAACATCTACTCTTTTATTATCCAGTTGAGCTCTAACCAATCAAAAGCATCTGCCCACGAGTTGTCATCAATATGTTTTTAATATTTTTAATATGTGACCTCAGTTGAATTTTTTCGAACTGGGTAACATTTTTGGCCTTTTTAGGTTGTTAAAACACGTAGGGGTCTTGTCGTCCGATCTTATTCGCCGTCCAGTCAAGATGTAACTGCCAACGTGTATAAATACATGTGCTTGTTAATTGTTATCAATGTTCTGTGTCACATAGTTTCGCCTATTTCCATTGTCTGATGGTTTTATTTAGCTAAGTTGTGAGTATATAACTATCTACCTTTAGTATTTTGCTTTGTAATGGTGTTTTTTGTATGTGTTGTAGTAATTTGCTTGAAGAAGAAACAAATATAGTTTCGAAATATTGCAAAATAATATCATGTATCATGTATCGAGTTCCCATTTTATGAATTATCCAAACAACTTACTAATAATTTAACATCCATAACAGCAAATAATGAATACTATATTAAGGATTGATGCAATTTTAAAGAATTTATAGACCAAATATCATTAAATGAATCATCCCACCTTATTTCACGAAAGATGCCATAAGCAAAAGATGGCACCAGTTGGAAGAAACTGCATTCGTACCAAAAAATTAATTTCTTGAAGCAGCAGAAATCACACTCACCCACACATATTTTCAATTCAAGGACAAACTCTACAAACAGATATACGGCTGTGCTAGGGGTTCTCCGGTTTCGAGCGTTGACGCACAAATCGTGATGTAAGAACTAGAAACAAACATGCTTTCATCAATATCACTTGATATACCTTTCTTTAAAAGATATGTAGAGGATTGCATACTCGCCGTACCGAGACAGAAAGAGACTGAAGTATTGAATGTATTTAATAGCTGCAATAACAGGCTTCAATTCACAATGGAAATGCATGACACAAATACAATACACTTTATTGATACAACACTGATACATAAAGACAACAAGATATACAGGGTGTTAGTAAATAAGTGCGACAAACTTCACGGGGTGATTCTGCATGAAAAAGTAATGACAGTTTGCTATATAAATGTATGTCCGCAAATGCTTCGTTTTCTGAGATACGGGGTATTAAAGTTTTTCTTAAAAACTGACGATTTATTTATTGCTCTGAAACCGATATGCAAATGCAATTTAGTGGGTTTTAAGAGGTAGTTATTTCGCATTTTTTAACATGCAATTAAGAATTTTGTGTTCATCATTGGTGCGCATACGGGTAATGATATCAATTTTTTTAAAGAAAAAATGGTACGCCACTGGGATATTTCAAATTAAAAATCATTTTGGGATTCCTCGTTCAATTTTTTTCGGGAGGAGGGGAAAATGCATTACGCACACCACCGACGAAGGTGCAATGTCGGTGGTAGTGAGAGACTCCGTGGGCGACACGCATACCCACTAAAAAACCCTGCTCAAGTCCTCTGCAAGAGTTGCCCGAACGGAATACTCTTATGGGGTTTTGACCTTCGTTCGGACTAGGAGACAAGATGTTCAGAAGAAAAAAACGAGATGGCTTCTCTTTGGCTGACAAAACTACTTGCTGGACTTTTGCCCGCCTCGTGTCCGTCTCTCGAGGGACCCGAGGCGCGCAGAGCAGGACATCACTACATAGAGACATAATGCACAGGATAACACATAGGACAGAATTCGGTTTAAGTTTTTTTTTTTGGGATAGGGTTGGGAGAGAGAATTGACCCCTAGCCCTTGATACCTAATAGCGTCGGGGTCAGAAAAAGCTTTGATCAAGATTAGATCGATAGCAGAGAATGAGGAAGAAGGAGGCTGCCACAGAATCGAAGCAATGTCAGTCTCAGCTCGGGAACCCTGTGCACGCCAACGCACAAACTCACAAGGTGTGAGATCCCTGAGTCGAAGAGGTTTTCTTTTTTAACTTAAACATCAATCTTCCCGGACCGGCCTGTTTTCCATTGCTTGTTCCTCCCTCTCGAGGGTTTCGCGGGCTCTCATAATATCACCAGCACAGGTTTCCACCAGCCTCCAGTGTGTTTCGCTTTCGAGCATTGTGGTAATAACGTTGTGTGTCACGGTTATTTCCAGTTCTTGGTCCAGTGCCTCTTTTAGGGTCATTGTCTCAGAACATTCAAATATGGCGTTGTTTGGATCATCGTGTGCACCACACGCCCTGCACTGGTCGTTCTCTGTTTTCCGGATCTTGTGTAGGTAGGTGCCGAAGGGTCCGTGTCCCGACAGAAACTGGGCTAGATAGTAGCCTACGTCGCCATGCTTTCTATTGACCCATCCCTCGATGTCCCTCACCAGTCTCCTCGTCCAGCTTGCCTTCTGCTGTTCGCCGTCCCATCCCTCCTGCCACTTCCGCAGTGTCTCGGTTCTTTCTGTGCTTCGCTTTCCGCCGTTTGCTCTAAGTCGGATTCGTTCCTCCACCATCAGGTCGATAGGAATGTTTCCAGCTATCACGGACAGGGCAACGGTCGACACCGTTCTGTAAGCACACGTTATCAGGATATTGATTCGCTTCTGTGTTGTCAGGACCATGTCACGATATTTTTGGTACTTCAGTGCGTCCGCCCATGTTGTACCCGCATAGAGGATTATACTTTCCGTCGTTGAGGCACCCTCCCTGTGCTACCATGTGCTACCTCCTGTAACTGTCAATACAAAACGTCTAGTATATGCATAGATAAAATACATATATACTAATATAGATGGGCGACTCAAGGCAATCTTTGTGGCTTCTATTTTTAGTTCACCCCCATCCGCTAGGAGGCGCTAATAGACTTCCCACTTCTAGCCTTTTCGCATATTATATTTTAATTAATTCATAAGATCAGGAAAACCGCGTGATGTAACTAATACAGAACAAAAATTACCACAGAAATTTGAAAGTTACATACATCACCCATATATAAGTGAAAAATATGCGTTTAAATTTCTGTGGTAAAAATTAGCAGTGTCACTAGACAGTTAATTGACAGAACTTAATGGTTGTTTATGGTTTACTAACGCCATGACTACGCAACATGCGACATCCACAGTGACGGTTTGAACGAGCCAATAGGTATCAAGCATATGATTCGGCCGGTATAGCAGGGCGCTAGCCAGATAGCGCGTGGGGGTGAACTAAAATTTTGCTATCAACGCCTGCGTATGGGAAGTAAGCACCCCATGAGTATATGCAACCTCGAAATCTTAAAATCACCAAACATTTGCACACAACACAAAATTCACTAAATATTTCCGAAGGCACCCGAAGGCTTGGTGACGCTGGGACGGAGTACCAATTATGGTGACTGTCGCCGGAGATGACCGGTTGTGATAGTAGAAAGCGATATGTTGATACCGATACTAACAATGCTCAGAGTCCCACCCATATCCCAACACAGTTTCGAAATAGTTCTTAAAAACGCCGCTGAGATAACGCTGTACGTAGTCATAAACGTCACTGATATCATATTCGTATTTAAATTAATAGTATATTATTTGACGAGCACATAACTAAGGATATAAATCGCGAGCATGAAGTTTATACGCGAGCCGTAGGCGAGCGTGTAAACATGCGAGCGATTGTCTGTAGTAAAAGCTGCGGGCCGGAAGTTTGGTGAAAGAAAGGTGTGGACACAGGATGGTTTTGTGTTTGTATCTGTAAAGGACAAGCGTCATCAATTGTATTCTTTGGATGATATTAATAGTTTATAGGATGTGTAGCAGAACTCCCGTAAGCATTGCAAACTCTCGTTTTAGTTCAGTTTAATTAAGTGATTGCGTTTGGTTATTTTCTGTTTTTTTTTTTCCTGTTATCAATTAATTATTGCGCGTAAACATTATCACACTACAGGCTTACGGCTTCATATAGTAGTCATTTTCTGTTTTAGTTTTATTTACTGTTACATTTAACTTTGCTTAAGATATTCTGCAAGTGATTTCTTTTGTAGTTTTTTGTTTTTTTGACATGATGAAATAGCTCGATTATGTTGCACCCTGCTGATCTTATACATTGATAAATGGTGGCCTCTAATTTGACGTTAGCTCACGTTAATGTGAGGTCATTAGTCGCACATTATGATGATTTTAAAACTCTTTTGTTGTCGGGGGCTTATGACATCGTCGGGATAAGCGAGACTTGGCTTGGTGACCAAATAAGTGATGACCAGATTGCGATTGAGGGATACAGAGTGATCAGGAATGACAGAGAGACTAGAGGAGGTGGAGTGGCCTTGTATGTTTCTGATGATTTGCGGTTTACTAGGATACAGGAGGTTAGTTAGGAAATTGAGCAGGTATGGATACTCATTACAATTTGTTCAAAAAAGTATGCGTTTGGTTGCATTTACAGACCACCGTCGGGTAGCGTTAGCAATTTTTTGGATGCCTTTAATATGACATTATGCCTAATGCAAGGTATGTCGGATGTTATTTATTGTGTGGGAGATGGAAATATAGATTTTTTAAATATTGATAACATAAACACTAGGAGGTTTAACGAAGTGATACACGATATGGGCCTTACTCAGCTTATTACTTCCCCTACTCGCATCACAGCTAACTCAAGCACCTTAATTGATTTGATCATAACTAATGATGTTGAAGCAGACGCAGTTGATTCGGGTGCACTTCACACGCATATTGCTGACCACGAGCTTGTGTTTTGCAGGTTACTTTGTGCAAGGCCTCATTCTAATGTACAATATAAAACATATCGCAACCTGAGGGGTATCGGTATCAATGATTTTGCTGCGGATTTGTCATCACTCCCGTTGCACTATATTTATCATATTGCTGATATTGATACAAAAGTTCAATATTTAAATGAAACTTTGCTTGATTTATTAAATCGACATGCACCGCTTCGTACTTCTCGATTTACAAAGCCACTTGCGCCATGGTTGACAGATAATTTGAAACTGATGATGAACTTGCGCGATAAGGCGCTAACAAAATTCCGCAGGACTAAGTTAATACATCACTGGGAATATTACAAGAGTCTGCGTAACTTGACAACTTCAGCAGTAAGAAATGAAAAAAAGGCGTTTTTAAGATCAGTTGTAAATACTAAAGACCCACGATACATGTGGCGAACTTTAAATAATTTGAATGTCGTTCCAAAAGCTGTACGGACTATTCCCAATGAATTAAAAAACAGTAATGAAATAAATAACTACTTTGTGAGCTGTGGACAATCGTCAACCATCGACAATGAATTAATAGATTTCTATAGTAACAATGTAGGTTCTTCCCAAATACAAGAAACATTTAAGTTTGTGTTTGTTGATTGTTTGGTGGTTACCGATATCATTTGTAAAATACATTCCGCAGCCACTGGAACTGATAATTTCAATATTGATTTTATTAAATTGTGTTGTCCGACTATTGTGCCAGTAATAACGCACATAATCAACTATTGCTTTGAACATTGTGTATTTCCGACTGCTTGGAAGATTGCACTGGTAACTCCACTTCCAAAAGTAAACAATCCAAACAAGTATGAAGATTTGCGCCCTATCAGTATCTTACCAACACTATCCAAACTAATGGAGAAATGCATGGAACGTCAATTGCGGCAGTTTTTGTGTAGCAATGATATACTGCCTCCCATACAGTCTGGGTTTCGGCCGTCGTTTAGCTGCACGACTGCACTACTGAAGGTGACTGATGATATAATTCAAGCAAAGGATAGAAATAAAAGCTCCATCCTTGTTTTACTCGATTATAGTAAGGCCTTTGATAGAGTCAATCATACAATGCTTTTAGCAATTCTGCATTACCTGTCATTTTCGGATGAAGCAATCGCTCTTGTCTCCAGCTATCTTCGGGATAGGCATCAGATTGTCGCAGTGGATGGGCAATTGTCTGACCCTTTGTACATAGCTTGTGGTGTCCCACAAGGGTCAATTCTGGGCCCCTTGTTATTTTCGCTATACACGTCGCAGATTCCAACTTGTATAAAATACAGCTCAATCCACATGTATGCCGACGACACCCAAATCTATATTTCATTCAATCCTAGCGATATTTCCTCCGTATGCGAAAAAATAAACTCTGATCTTAGTTGTCTTTTTCGGTATTCAAACAAGTTGTCACTCACACTTAACCCAGCTAAATCTAAGGTTCTTGCGTTTGGGTCTGTGAATGTTGATGAGGTGATGGTGAGACTGAACGGTGAAACTCTTGGCTTGTCTCTGGAAACACGAAATCTTGGTCTATTAGTGGATACCTCTCTCCGTTTTGATGGCCACGTCAGTGAGTGCATCCGAAAATCATATGGTGCGCTTAGATGCATTTATCCTCACAGACATTATCTGGACCAATCTATGAAAAAGCTGCTATGCGATTCGTTAGTTCTTTCTTATTTTAATCATGCTGACGCAGTGTATGGACCTTGCTTGACTCAGTACAGCTCCCATCGAATACAACGTGTTCAAAATAGTTGTTTGAGGCTCATACATGGGATACGTAAATACGAAAGAATCTCTCACACCTTAAATATTTCCAACTGGCTCAATATGAAAAACAGGAGACATTTTCGTTTCTTGTGTTTTGCCCACAAACTTTTCATATCGAAATCGCCGGCATACCTTCATAACAAAATATCATTCAGGACAGACGTGCACCATCTGAATCTCCGACATAACCATGCCATAACTGTACCAGCCCACTCAACCTCGCTTTTCGAAAGATGTTTCTCGTACAACATTGCTCACATATATAATGGTTGTCCTGAAGAATTGAAAAAGTTTTCACTGATGAAATTCAAAAGACGGCTTCGAGGTGTCATACAGGTTTCACAGAATTTGAGTTATCAGTAGTGTTTGGTTGTGTGCAGCATGATTGTGGTGTGATTTATGAGCGCGCAATATCTATTCATAATTCATAAATGCCGAATTTATTATTATTTTTTACTTTTTAGTTACTAGTTTAGAGTTTTGTTTTGTTTTTGTTTTTGTTTCTTCTGTTAGGATATTTATCTTTCTTTTATTATTATTACCTTTCAGAATTATATTTAGCTTTAATTTCATTTAACTGAAAAAGTAGGTTTAAGTAATTCAGGGTTGAGTAGAACAGTTGGCATTTCAACAATGTCAAACTGAACTTCGCCCATTGTGAAAAGCTCTATAACCGTTAATTGTGTACAGTATTGTAATGTGTGTATAATTTGTCTTTTCGCAATAAAGGTATTTATTATTATTATTATTATTATTATTTATATCCGTTGTGTGCGAGTCGAATACGACGTTTTATCTACGACTCACAAATTCCATATTATATCAAATATTTTAAATGTATTTGTCAATGATGGCCAGGCGAACCGTCACATAACTGTCATCCAGGTAAGTTTTGACAGACTTTGACACTAGCGTTGTATAATGATGACAGTTCGATCAAATAATGAAGTCATTATTTGAACGAACTGTCATTATTGTACAACGTTAGTGTCATTATAATCATTGGCGTCTATAATGATGGAGATTATATAGCCATAGATACGTATGCAATTAACTAATTATGTGTGAGTCGTAGATAATAGTATATTATTTGACGAGCACATAACTAAGGATATAAATCGCGAGCATGAAGTTTATACGCTAGCCGTAGATGAGCGCGTAAACATGCGAGCAATTTATATCCGTTGTGTGCGAGTCGAATACGACGTTTTATTTACGACTCATAAATTCCATTTTATATCGAATATTTTAAATGTATTTGTCAATGATGGCGAGGCGAACTGTCTTGTCACATAACTGTCATCCACGTAGGTTTTGACAGACTTTGACACTAGCGTTGTATAATCATTGGCGTGTATCATGATGAGGATATAGTCATAAACTTATTACATGTATGTCGTAGATAATAGTATATTATTTCACGAGCACATAACTAAGTATATAAATCGCGAGCAAGAAGTTTATACGCGAGCCGTAGGCGAGCGTGCAAACATGCGAGCGATTTATATCCGTTGTGTGCGAGTCGAATACGACGTTATATCTCCGACTCACAAATTCCATTTTATATTAAATATTTTAAATGTATTTGTCAATGATGGCGAGGCGAACTGTCACATAACTGTCATCCACATAGGTTTTGACAGACTTTGACACTAGCGTTGTATAATGATGACAGTTCGTTCAAATAATGAAGTCATTATTTGAACGAGCTGTCATTATTATACAACGCTAGCGTCATTATAATCATTGACGTATATCATGATGGGGGATACGGCGTTTTATCTACGACTCACAAATTCCATTTTATATTAAATATTTTAAATGTATTTGTCAATGATGGCGGGGCGAACTGTCACATAACTGTCATCAACGTAGGTTTTGACAGACTTTGACACTAGCGTTGTATAATGAAGACAGTTCGTTCAAATAATGAAGTCATTATTTGAACGAGCTGTCATTATTATACAACGCTAGTGTCATTATAATCAATGACGTATATACTCACAGGATACGTATGCAATAAACTTATTATATGTGAGTTGTAGTAAAATTATATAGTCTGTCAATTCGGAGTCAATTCTCATTGTTTCTAATGGTGGGTTCAGTCAGCTTTTATTAGGCGCAATATAATTTAACGTCTTAACTTAACAATTTAAAACATAGGGAAACCATACATACGTTCAGTCAGCATTGTCTTAATTTATCCGGTCGGTATAAAAGGTCGCAGATTTTTAACTTACTAGGTCGTGTCCTAGGATTATGATTTGACAGATATGTACTTGCGGTTGCATTGTTGTATTTCGATGAAATTGTTATACGTTAATTTTGTTATTAATGTCCTTCGGATTTTATTGTAAATCGCATTGTTGGTGTATTTTTAATATTGTCACTATAATATCTTCTGGGACTTTTGTTGATCAAAGCAGTGAAATTTTCCTCAGCACTGTTGGCATCACTAGCGCATACAGTGCGCACGCTGTTTTGAGCAGTCTTGTTTACATTTGTCGAAGCAAACGTTGATATTTGTCTTTCTCTTTTATTGTCTTCATAAGGAGAACGTGCGCCTAATAGTGTTTCTCAACAAAAGCAGGTTTAAGGTTATGTTGAATTCCGCCGTCAGCTGATATGATCCAGTGTGCACCTCGCAGTGCGCATTAAGATAAATCATAAATCGCTGACTGAATGGCCTATAATTTTCTCAGACCGGCTTAATTTTTAATATTATATTGCGATTATATTGCGACTAATAAAAGCTGACTGAACCCACCATAAAAGACAAGAAAATTCTTCATTCTTACGCAAGTATGAAATGGTGATGGTTGAAAGAAGTAAACACACGGAAGGCCGATATACTCAGCTATCGTTAAACTGTTCGTTATCTACACGATAAGTTAAATGGTAAAAATGTGTCTATTCACCTGTCGTTAACGTTACCGAACGGGTAAATACACCTAACGAATGAATTTATTTAGCGATCGACAAAACCTATTGCTAAAAGTCGTTAACGATCAGTTTTCTGTCAGAGAGCATGCGTCAAATGCCAAATCCATCCAAATCCAGCCAAATGTTTTTGACCGTTATGTTTTTGCCGGAATGATTACAATCTGTGTGCACAGTATTATATCGACAATATTTGGAATATTTTATGATAAATATATGGTAATATACGTATAAGTAGTTATTTCTAATTGTTTTATACGTCTATCAGTTATGTCAGTGATAGAAGTAGAATAGAAACTGTGTGAAGCAATAAATAAAGAAACGCCACAAAATAACGAGAATGCACAAAGAAATTGTAAGTATACTTTGATCCACGATGAATGCACATTACTCGTCGTTTAAAATCGCAAGGACGCATGAAAACGCGTGTAAAAAACGTGAAAAACTATCTGGTTCAAACGCATAGGACGGTTTGCAACGTATGCGCAAAATAACAGCTGAAATCGATTAGTAATACGACAGAGTATACTATCCACGTTTGAGTGTATTATAAAAAATAATATAAATTAATTTCAATATAGTCAATGTATTTTAACGTTTTTACCTACAAACGATCTTCCCAATCTAATGGGCATATGGGTTTATTCTCAGTTGTATATGTAATTCTATTTTGTTATCATTTGCCTTAGTTGTTTTGTTACTTAGTTCCTTTTTCCTTAATTTTTTTTTTATTTTTCGTTAGGTATTTTGAATTCTTGCGGTTAGAATGAATTTTGGTTACGTTATGTCAATGATGTCATTTGCGGCGTAGCACCTAGCGGCAGTTGGTCCAAGTGTTGATTTATACACCTTTTCTACCGATATTGCATACGATACTGACGAAAAACATTCGTTGGAGATGTTTACGTCCTCGTTACCTGACGATAAGCTACAGATCCGTGAAAAGACCGAATCATTTTTAACGCGATCGTTAGCATAATCTGTTCGTTGGCTAGAGACAACTTTGACGATAAGTGAATATATCGGCCTTAAGTGAGCTTATGTTGACAAGTGTCGACAACGAGTTCTGCTTTGCACGTGTTGTTTTGCCCTAATGAAACGAGTGCGCCAATCACTAATAAAGCAATTGGCATCAATATCACCAATTTTGGAAAACTAAAAGTTACTAAAAGCTAGTGCTCTAGTGTTTTCATAACTACACCGAAAGCGGTTTCGTTATGAGGTTATAATAAATCCAAAGTAGACAAATTTTCTTTTCGAACTTGACATTTCAAAATGGTATTGATACCTACATAACCGTTTTCAAACGTTTTCAATACGACATGTATACGTGGTAAGTGATAGCGATATGCCAGAGCCAATGAGTGGGCGTAAGGCAAAAACGGTTCTGATTTGTCTGAACGTGTTTCGTTCCATGTGTTGGATATTTCGCACATCCATAAAACATGGGATGTGCGAACGCCTGAAAGCAAGTTGCGTTGAAACGTAAAGTAAAATAAATTATCTTTCACGGTGATATAAAATTGATGATAGTGTAATAATCGTTACACAAGCTGACGAATTAGCAAGATTTCCTTATATATGCCGCAATTATAATTCTGGAAGATGTGGAAATGTTTTAGGGAGGTAGGTACGCTAATTAAATTGACACAAGTGTACGCCATGAACGTAAACGTTTTAATACTTTGCCGTGGTTTTAAAGTCATTCGCTCGGAGCCGGCGTCAGTCGTGAAGATTAATTCCAGCCTATCTACTTTATACTTTCTCTACATGCACACGGGCATATTTTACCGAAATTACAGGTAAACTTTAAAGCGGTTAGTGATATCGCGGTGCAGCCCTGAAAAATCGAAAAGATGGCCCTCCATAAACCACTGTCTTTGGGGGGATCCACTCCGTTTTATTTCCCGCGCTGATGTATGGATACCGGTCAGGAGATTGAAGACGCTGCCTGCCGAGTTGCGATAAACTCTAAGACGCAAAATATTGTGACGAAATGATGATATATACCGCCAAACTGTCCTAGCCACCTCCGGCTACTGCGAAGTGCGAGATGCACTGCGCCAACGGGAAGATGTGTTTGTTTGTTGACACTACTCACGCTCTCAAAGAAAGTAAATTTCAAAGTTTGGTGACCCATTAAATAATGCTCCTTATCAGTGATAAATTGCTGTTTAACCACCCCTACGTATTCGATTTATCAACGAACTGGGTAGCGAATAATGTAACGTAAATAAACGCGCAGGTGGCATTTTTTGTATGCAAACATAATAAGTAGTGTATATAAATAAGTATATACAGTGCGTTCATTTCAAAACTTCCCACCCGGAATAACTTTTGACGTCACATGACGTCACAATATTGAGCAAAAAGACGTCAATTTTTACTTAAAGGGGGAACTTTAAAACTAGTTCTAATCTAATCATAGGTCCCACCCCTTCACCCCCATCCACCCCTACTTTTGATTTTTAAATGGGACTAACCTACCTTCATATACCTCATTTTAAAGGAGATACAAATGTCTATTCACTCATAAAAAATAAATTAAATCGGTTTATTCATTTCCGAGATAGAATTAAAATCGAATCATTTAATTTTATCGAGTTAGCCTAGCTGTCACATACGACAGATAGTTTATTGTGTAAATTACCATGGTTACTATTATGACATTTCCTAGACTCCTAGATTTCAAGCTTGATCGAGCTATATTCGATTGCTAAAATATAGTATTTAGTATTTAGATCATTTTATGAAGATGGTTTATACCTTAGAAGAAAGAATAGATATAATTCTTTTTTACGCCGGTGAAAATCGTTGTGCTCGTCGGGCGCCTAGAGTTGACAACGATAAGTATCCCGATAAAAATGTAAGCCATCGTTATGTAATTGATTTGATTCAAAAAATTCTTGAAACTCGTTTAGTAGAAAATAAGAAGAACAAGCAACCTAGAGTTATGGTAGAAGGAGCACAAATTGAAGTTGTTGGTCATTTTGCAACGGATCCAAGAATATCTATAAAAAAGGTTGCTGCGCAAACCCAAATAACTCTTGGTTCGGTACATAAAACATTAAAATTAAATAAGTTCTTTCTTTTCAAGATGCAAATACATCAACGGCTCGCTGAAGACGATTTTGATAGGAGTGATGATCCAAATCTATTAAAAAATATCTGCTTCATTGACGAATCGACATTCTATTTGAACGGGTTTGTCAACAAAAATAATTGTAGATACTCGGACACTCAAAATCCACATGTGTGTCGGGAAGACCATACACAATACCCTCAGAAGGCTGGTATTCTAGAATCTAGGGGATGAAATAATCGGTCATTTTTTTATTGAAGAAAATCTCACAGGCTAGCTTTATCTGGAGCTCTTGGAGAATGTGATTATAATTCGATCTTTGGAGAACCAAGTTGATGAAAAAGTACGGCAATGCACTTCCTGTGAGAGAATGGTTAAATGAAAGGTTTTATGGTAAGTGGATAGGAAGATGAAGGGCCGAGCACTATAATGGCCAGCAAGATCCCCGGACTTAACACCACTTGATTATTTTCTCTGAGGTCATTTAAAAACTCAAGTTTTCAAAACGGAAGATTTACATGATCTTAAAGTTCGGATAACTCGAGAGTGCCGGCAGATATCTCGCGAAACATTTAGAAAAGTGCGACGTGCCTTCGAGAGTAGACTTTATTTATGCTTAGAAAAAAAAATGGAGCACATTTTGAACAGTTTATAAACTAATTGATAAAAATTAAATCGTTGTTATTAGTTATTTTTACAAAATAAACAGTATCCGAATTATGACGTGAATAATAATTTCACGATGCTGCTTCTTCTAAGATACTAAATGCAGATATCACATTTAAAAATGAAAAGATTGTTTCATCCCCTCTACATGATGGTACTTTCATTTGTAAATCAAAAGTAGAGTTGGCTAGCTGTGAAGAGGTTAGAAACAAAATTCTATTAGATATAATTAATTAAAATTATCCTTGAGGACAGGGATTTTGAAGTTTCCATTTCAGCTTCTAGAAAATTCTGTTTTTTCGGTTTATGAAAAAAAGTCTGTACATTTTGACAATTCGTGCAAATTTGTTTTAAGAAACCGTGTTATTGTTTTTTTTTAGCAGGGTTAACTGAAAGCGTGGACCTGAACTTTAAAATTTAAGAGAAAAGCATGCAAAAATTCTGCAAAGTGGCATTTCCTCTCTGTCAAAAATAGAACATTAACTCTTACTTTATTTGTTCTATCTCAGAAACGAATAAACCGATTTAATTTATTTTTTTTATGAGTGAATAGACATTTTTATCCCCTTTAAAATGAGGTATATGAAGACAGGTAGTCCCATTTGAAAATCAAAAATAGGGGTGGCTGGGGGTGAAGGGGTGGAACTTATGATTAGATTAGAACTAGTTTTAAAGTTCCCCCTTTAAATAAAAATTGACGTGTTTTTGCTAAATATCGTGACGTCATTATGTCAAAAGTTATTCCGGGTGGGAAGTTTTGAAATGAACGCACTGTATGTATATATTTATGGGGCATAAGTCTGGGCAATCAAAACGTATATAAGTTCTGCAGGCATAGTAGACTTGCGTTTCCATCACTTTTGCCCCAATATATATATATATATATAATGGATGTTAATGCTCGCAGAAAGCTGCATATATTGATATGAAAATTTGAAATAGTTAATACAAGATGGCGGTAATTTTTTAAGTTAAAAAACTACAGCCACGCATCGAATCCCAGGCGTGGCTGTAGTTTTTTAACTTAAAAAATTACCGCCATCTTGTATTAACTATTTCAAATTTTTATATATATATATATATGTATAATCACCTTTGGAATTTCGGTCACTGGGCATAGTAAGTTTTTTCTTGTTCTAGGTTCAAATTTTCGTTTTATTTTTAAAACTTCATCAGGAACGAGCTAAAAGCATGAGCTTCACTCAACAAAGTAAAACACTTTTATAATATGAATGAACTTTACAAAAATACAGTTGCTATAGTAAAACTTTTTTTGAGGACACTTACATCGTAGAGTTAAAGAAGCTCGCCAATAGAAACATGTCATCGGAACCAATCATATGTTTTGTAACAATGGTTATCCAAAATCTTTAATTCATGAACTCATGTATAACACCCCCTTTTATGAGTGTGCCACGGATGACGGTTGTGGTGCGCCCCTTGTAAGATACAAGAAACTGACGCTGATTAGCAATCTGTCCGTCAAGTTAGTCAATATCTTCAAGAACGACGGATTTCGTGTGGTCTTGACCAACAAGAAAACTATTGGCGGAATCTTTTCTAACACCAAAGACAAAACCCTTTACCATTGCAATCCAATGTCATTTATTACATTCCCTGTGGGGGCTGTGATTTGAAATATTACGGCCAAACTAGCCAATGGCTGAAGTCACGTTTAGCATTGCATAAGAGCGATACTAAACTAAAAAAAAAGAACTGCGCTGTTGCACGGGGCGAGCCGCAACCACGTCATAAATTGGGAACAAACGGAGGTTATTGCTCGCGAAAATAACTATAGAGCCAGACTGTTTTTAGAGATGTTTTATATCCAGCGTAATATTACTGAGTGTTTAAACTTTAAATCTGACACTAGTCAGCTGAGTAGTATTTATTCGTTCCTTATTAATCATAATTTTAAAAATTCACGCGAGTCGGTTCGTTTTGGTGTTGGCAACCCAGCAAACTTCGAAGAGATGTAGACTCGCTGCAACTTCACGTGTGTTGTTCACGGTTGTTCGATGTGAGAGCGGCCGCAGGTGCGGTATACACGACTTTTAAATTGTTTTAGTGTGATTGTTTCAGTTAATTACCTTGTGATCGTGTTGATATGTGTTGTGCTGGTCCTCTTTCGATTTGCGGATGATTCCTTTGCGTAGGCCGACTTCTCAGAACTCTGGTTGTAAGTGTGTTCATAAATCATTGTTCACTACCATTAGAAGTTAGGATTTTTTGTATATTTTAGCCTGTTCCTGATGATGCTTTTATAATAAAGCGAAAATTTGAACTAAGAAAAAAGGAGTTACGTTATGGGTAGGTTTTCTGTACACCGTATGTCCAAAAGTTCCATTACATTTATTCAAAACAAGTACATCTAAGAATGGTAGTTTGCGTTCATGTTCGAGTTCCATTGTGAACTGTATGTTTCGGCGACGTCCATTGAGATAACTTAAAAAAACGTATAGATTATGTCTGCCATGAGACCAAACTGCAAAGATATCATCAAGGTAACGCAACCATAACATCGGTTTCATTGACTCCGCCAGCGCCATCTCCTCAAAATTCTGCATAAACAGGTTAGCTATAACAGGTGATAACGGTGAGCCCATGGGAGCACCTTCAACCTGTCTGTATTTTTAAATCAGCTGCGGAGAGTGCAATAAATCGTATATTGGCCAGACCAACCGACGTGTAAGTGCGCGGATAGAAGAGCATAAATTGGCGGTGAGGCATAAATTAGTGACAAATTCTTTGGCGGCTCATAGGGTTGAAACTGGGCTTAAGATTAATTGTGACAGTGCTAGAGATTGCAAAAAGGCCGAACAACTTAAACAAGCGTGATGACGCGCGTAATTTATCAAGTGTTTGGAAGCCACTGCTGGAGGAAGTACGTTACGTCCCAGTATATCACAGAACACAGAGGCACCATGATGATACACGGTTCGTGATTTCGACGGGCAGTGGCATGGCTGCATCATCAGCTACCATCAGTGGACCCATGACACGCAGTCGCACACGTGCGACTATGGAAACCGTCATAGAGCAATAGAAGGCGAATATTTTGACACTAGTTTATTTGACATAGTTTAAAGTTTTTTTTTGCAGTTAGTTTTAAAAGCTAGATAATGGCAGATGTGAGTCTGTCGAAACGTTGCTAATAAAGTACATTTTTTACACGATATATATATATATATAATAACTGTCGTAACGTACTGATATAAGGATATGTAAGGGGAATTCGACTGTACCACTTAAATTAAACTCTTCTTTAATCTAGTCAACCTTTCGGTGCATTTAATATACCATCACCTTCATCAGGACACTACAAATAAACATACACATGATTTACAAGACAAATTACATAAACGGTATCACATCAAAATCTAAACGCAACATTTCTTAACACTTACGATTTTTTAGAGGTTATGTTAGACGCTCTTACACAAATCTCATGAAAACAATCCATTACTACATGCCCTCCAACACTCCACAAACGGCAGTGATCTACAAATATGACATACAAATCATAATTACTGTGGAAAACGATCAGATCAACAAACAATACCAGAAAACTACGCCTTCTCTGCATGTGTTCGAACAGCCATTTCATAACGCAAGTGATGCCAACCCCAAATCACCAAAAAACCCGCGAAAACCGCTAGATCAAAATGTAATTGCCCTTTCAAATAAGCTAATGTCACTCGTATTTGAACGCTTATCTAATTCTAAGATATAGGTATAAATAGAGCTGAGATCTTTTACATCAGTTTTTATATTTATTGTATTGTCCGTAGTTATAATGTGGTACATTTCTAGGAATGTTCTCTTTATGTAATTATGTTCCGCATCCAATATTTTAACTTCCTGATAATCAATCTTATGGTCTTGTTCATTTACATAGGTTGCCAGCATGCATCTCTTTAGGTTGTTTCTTGCATCACTCTTATGGCCCGCAATTCTACCTTTAACTGTCTGCGAAGTTTGGCCCACATAATAAGCCTCGCAGTCTGAACACTGTAGTCTGTAAATAACATTAGACTGTAACATTGGTGGAACCTTATCTTTTAATTTTGTATAAATATTTTGTATAAATATATCTATAAATTATATCCCGGAAGGGTCAGAGCGGTGAAACAAAAACAGTTAATCCATTTCGACGTTTCGGGTTTTATTGTAATCCCTTAATCATGAACAAGATTCTACAAAAGCAATCATTATACACAAATACTTAAAATGTACTCTCACTTACATGTTTTCTTATGAAGCTAGCAATAACAGAGTCTAGACTGCGCTTAACCTCAAACATCCGATATGGCAGACAATGGTGCATTAAATCTATAGGACGCGACATTCGACCTCTTTCACCATGTCAATACACAGTAATTCAACAGAAATTGACTTGTTAGCAGTTAAAATTAACATTACAACAAGACTACACCCTAAAACCACGTTTTAATGTGGGTACACCATTTTTATTCTAACCTAGTAGGCAGTCGGTAACGAAGGAAATGACATCGGAAATGCGTGAATTTTTAAACTGACAAAGGTAACTGCGTGAGGCGCGAATTATTTGAATTTAAAATTTGAAGGTTAGGTTTAGTTTTATTTCTGTATAACTCTATTAAATTGGCATATACGTTACTAATACCTGCCACGTCGGTACGGTGGTTAACCTTATGTTCACTAGGTCTGATATAAAACATTTCAAGGAACGTTCTCCCGTGGAGACACTTCTCGACGGCCAAGATCTTAGTCCCCCGAAAGTCGAACGCATGGCCCTTATGTAAGGTATGAGATGCCAGAGCGCAAACATCTCTATTTATACGTATGTCATTGCGATGCTGATCCAATCTGCAGGAGACCCATTGTTTTGTCTGACCAATGTAATGCTTAAGGCAATCGTTACATTGTACATCGTATACTACGTTGCTTCTCTTAAGTTGGGGTGTTTTTGATTTCAATTGTGTGTACATTTGACCCATTGACATTGGTTGGTAGCAGCCTAACTTGACCACCGGAGAATCAAACACCTTCTTTATTTTATCAGTTAAGCCCTCTATATTAGGGAATCTAAAATATTTAACGTTGAGGTTTTGATCTCCCGCCGCCAGCCGGTCCGCCACTCTCCCAGAGGTACCAATTAAATTACTAATAACATTGTTCGGTTCTCCCGAAGAAATGGAAGCAGTCGCAACAACAGGTGCAGAGAAAAGGACAGATCTGACCAATCGAGGAGGGTAGCCATTATTAATAAATATATTCAAAAGTCTATTTAAGTTAATGTTCATATTGGAATGATGGCAAATTTTTGTGATTCTGGTTTTCATGCATTTTATCAGGCTGAGCTTCTGGTAGAACGAGTGGGCGGAATTGAAATGAATAAATCTTCCAGAGAAGGTAGGTTTTGTGTACCAATCAAATGAAACACAGTTGTCCACCCCCTTATCACTCTCGTGTCAAGAAACGGTACTGATCTATTCACTTCATCTTCCAATGTGAATTGAAGACGTGGATGGAAGGTATTGAAAGTGTTAAGGAGGATGTCTCCCATGTCACGTGGATATGAAATTAACAAGTCGTCTACGTATTTTGTTATGAAAGGGACGTTAAACGGGAGTTGGGGTATGACCTGATCCAATAAGTCATCAAGGACTATTTGGGCCAAGATTGGTGATAAGGGACTGCCCATAGGAGAGCCAAAAAGTTGTTTGTAAAATTTTTCTTCATAAGCAAAATAACAATTATTATATATAAATTGGAGAGATTCTTTTAATTCATGTATTTGAAAGGTACTATTTTCCTCTATCAAGGTCCAGTGTTTATCTAGGGATTCTAAAATGATATTTAAGGGAAGATTTCTAAATAAGACAACAAAGGGCTTCTCACGACAAGTTTGTAAGTTGAGGAATCTTCCAAGAGTTCTGATACCCTACTGTTGTAAAAGGTTTTGTCCAAGAGAACGGTGGTAGCACCTTTGTCGGCACGTGTTACTATTAAATTAGGATTCTCTTTGAGGAACTTTGTAGTTTGTAAATACTTATTATTTAAATCTTTTTGAAGGTGACCAACGTTCTCTGTACCAGTAATGAAATTAGTGATAGCATGAACTGACTGGGCTCTGAGGAGATCATGATCTTCTTTTTGAAAAGCAGTGACTAAATGTTCTACTCCCATGAGCAGTTTAGGGATATCTATGTTTTTGGGGGTGGCCTAAAGGGCAAATTTTGGACCTAGGGAAAGGAATTCGTTAACAATTTGGGGGGGGGGGGGTTTACATTAGTAATATAAGAAATAATGCACTAGGCTTTGATGAAATATTTTATTGGATTCGTGCAATACTCGAGTTTCAAGCTGTTCGGCTCGTCATCAGTTGCATACTGTACATGAAAACATAAAAGACAATTGCGATTTAAAATAACATACCTCAATTCTAGGTTATTAGTGTACATACCGTCAGTCTCTATAAAACAACAATACACAAGGTAGCATTAGTGATAACCAGCATATTTACTTGCCTCACAGAGATCTTCAGAAAATTTTCTTTAAAAACTATAAACTAAAACAATTGCGGGAGCCTGCGATGACAATATAATTCGACTTGTCATCGGTGGGCACCGTGAAGTTAGCAGTGCTAGTTCGTCATGCGATTGTTAGATGGCGCTGTATATCATATTCCAACAATATCAACAAATACAATTAACATGAAAAACGGATAAAAATCAATCAGGTCTTCAATAAAATGAAAGAATGAAAAAACAGACCTGCGAAACATTAACGTACTTCAAACAATGTTCTAAAATAAAATAAAGGGTGTTAGGAGAGCTATCTGGCCGGGTAGTATCGATGTCTGTTCAGAGATGTCGCTACGTTGATTCGGGCGGCTTTCTTGGGAGAAAATTCAAATAAATCCTGTCGCTGTAGCATTCCGTCATGTCATTAAGTAATGATTGATGGTTGATTACCTTGTGTCGTTGGATTTCCATTTCCTCTAATAGGTCTAGTTTGTTACCTTTTTGTTGATGGTGTAGTAGCGTCATGTTTTCCTTCGTAGTTTTATGTCCTGTTTCCGTGAGATGTCGTCCAATTGCTGATTCACCGCTCCTGTTCCCTATGTGTTCTTTGAATCTCGTAATCAATTTTCTACCTGATTGGCCCATGTAGTAGGAATCACAATTTCCGCAACTAATCTTATATACGCCACTTTTTTCGATAATAGGTAGTTTTTTCTTATTATTTATAAGGAAGGTACTCAGTTTGGTGTTGGTGCGGAAGGAAGTTGTTATATCGAATTCATTTAGGGCACGTTTCAGAGGTAGGGCTAGGGAATCATGGTAATTCAGTGCAATATATGTGGTCTTAGCATTGTAATGAGGGTATATCATTTTTATCACCCTGTCGTTGTGTATTTTGTTGTACATGTTTTGTAAGTCCGACAAGCTATATCCATTGCTGAAGGCGATCTGGGAAATGGTTAAAATTTCCTTTTTAAAATTCTGTTGGTTTAAGGGGATATTGAGTATTCTGTTAAATAAGAATCTAAAGGCTGTTTCCTTGTAAAGTGGTGAGGTGTAACTTTGCTTCGGGATAACTATGTCTGTGCTTGAAGGTTTGCGGAATATGTCGTAGCTGAGGGCATCTCCTTGTCTGATTAGGGAAATATCTAGATAATTAATTTGGCCATTATTTTCTTTTTCCATAGTAAATTTAATTTTACCCAAATTATTAATTTTACCCAAATTATTATTATGACGAACTAGCACTGCTAACTTCACGGTGCCCACCGATGACAAGTCGAATTATATTGTCATCGCAGGCTCCCGCAATTGTTTTAGTTTATAGTTTTTAAAGAAAATTTTCTGAAGATCTCTGTGAGGCAAGTAAATATGCTGGTTATCACTAATGCTACCTTGTGTATTGTTGTTTTATAGAGACTGACGGTATGTACACTAATAACCTAGAATTGAGGTATGTTATTTTAAATAGCAATTGTTTTTTATGTTTCCATGTACAGTATGCAACTGATGACGAGCCGAACAGCTTGAAACTCGAGTATTGCACGAATCCAATAAAATATTTCATCAAAGCCTAGTGCATTATTTCTTATATTCCATTATTTGATGAAGACATGGAGATTTTTCTTACAAAATTATATTAGTAAGGTTGACCAACCATTTGTCATTATTAATGAATAATTTATTTTTGTTTCTACTCTCCTCTAGAAGTCTATTAAATTTATTTAAATTAGTTGCGTTAACCTTATTGAAACTTGAATTAAATTTTTTGAAAATATTATCTGAACAAATTTGAAAAATATTATTGGGTACCAGAGCCTTTAGGCGTTCTACCAGAAGGTCAATCCGATCCTGAAGGGATCTAATTGAATCAATGGTGATTTGAATCTCAAACGTCAAGACCTTGTTCGCCAACCTTTCACTAAAAGATCCTATCGTGCCCATCAACCTTCGTGGACAATGGTTAATCAAAGTTATCAATTGTCTGGAATTGTTAGAGATGTGGGTCGGGACCACACCTGCCTTCCGACAACGACAATACCAACAATTTAATAAAAGCTTTAATTAAAAAAAATGTATAACACCACAGATAGGCAACACACTCACCACCCATAACTCTATCCTCCCTAAACTGTACTGCCTGCCAAAAATTCATAAAGAAGGCAACCCTGTGAGACCGATAGTCTCATCAGTGGGCTCGGCAGATTATAAACTAGCCAAATATATTTCACAAATACTTACAGTAACGTTGGGATATAGAACTTCGTACAACATAAAGATGTGTTTCAATTTGTGGAGGAATTCCAAGAGGTAAAGATACCTGAAGACTACGTTCTAGCTTCACTAGACGTAGTCTCCTTATTTACAAATCTTCCCTTAAATATCATTTTAGAATCCCTAGATAAACACTGGACCCCGATAGAGGAAAATAGTACCTTTCAAATACATGAATTAAAAGAATCTCTCCAATTTATATATAATAATTGTTATTTTGCTTATGAAGAAAAATTTTACAAACAACTTTTTGGCTCTCCTATGGGCAGTCCCTTATCACCAATCTTGGCCCAAATAGTCCTTGATGACTTATTGGATCAGTTCATACCCCAACTCCCGTTTAACGTCCCTTTCATAAAAAAAATACGTAGACGACTTGTTAATTTCATATCCACGTGACATGGGGGACATCCTCCTTAACACTTTCAATACCTTCCATACACGTCTTCAATTCACATTGGAAGATGAAGTGAATAGATCAGAACCTTTTCTTGACACGAGAGTGATAAGGGGGGTGGACAACCGTGTTTCATTTGATTGGTATACATAACCTACCTTCTCTGGAAGATTTCTTAATTTCAATTCCGCCCACTCGTTCTACCAGAAGGTCAGCCTGATAAAATGCATGAAAACCAGAATTACAAAAATTTGCCATCATTCCAAGTTGAACATTAACTTAAATAGACTTTTGAATATATTTATTAATAATGGCTACCCTCCTCGATTGGTCAGATCTGTCCTTTTCTCTGCACCTGTTGTTGCGACTGCTTCCACTTCTTCGGGAGAACCGAACAATGTTATTAGTAATTTAATTGGTACCTCTGGGAGAGTGGCGGACCGGCTGGCGGCGGGAGATCAAAACCTCAACGTTAAATATTTTATATTCCCTAATATAGAGGGCTTAACTGATAAAATAAAGAAGGTGTTTGATTCTCCGGTGGTCAAGTTAGGTTGCTACTAACCAATGTCAATGGGTCAAATGTACACACAATTGAAATCAAAAACACCCCAACGTAAGAGAAGCAACGTAGTATACGATGTACAATGTAACGATTGCCTTAAGCATTACATTGGTCAGACAAAACAATGGGTCTCCTGCAGATTGGATCAGCATCGCAATGACATACGTATAAATAGAGATGTTTGCGCTCTGGCATCTCATACGTTACATGAGGGCCATGCGTTCGACTTTCAGGGGACTAAGATCTTGGCCGTCGAGAAGTGTCTCCACGGGAGAACGTTCCTTGAAATGTTTTATATCAGAGCTAGTGAACATACGGTTAACCACCGTACCGACGTGGCAGGTATTAGTAACGTATATGCCAATTTAATAGAGTTATATAGAAATAAAACTAAACCTAACCTTCAAATTTTAAATTCAAATAATTCGCGCCTCACGCAATTAGCTTTGTCAGTTTAAAAATTCAAATTTTCGCGCGTCACGCATTTCCGATGTCATTTCCTTCGTTACCGACCGCCTACTAGGTTAGAATAAAAATGGTGTACCCACATTAAAACGTGGTTTTAGAGTGTAGTCATGTTGTAATGTTAATTTTAACTGCTAACAAGTCAGTTTCTGTTGAATTACTGTGTATTGACATGGTGAAAGAGGTCGAATGTCGCGTCCTATAGATTTAATGCACCATTGTCTGCCATATCGGATGTTTGAGGTTAAGTGCAGTCTAGACTCTGTTATTGCTAGCTTCATAAGAAAACATGTAAGTGAGAGTACATTTTAAATATCTGTGTATAATGATTGCTTTTGTAGAATCTTGTTCATGATTAAGGGATTACAATAAAACCCGAAACGTCGAAATGGATTAACTGTTTTTGTTCCACCGCTCTGACCCTTCCGGGATATAATTTGGTTCTTTTGTTCGCCAACAAGTGGTCAAATACTCCCGCCAGACGATATATATGTCGTAGTCTTATTGTAAAATCAGTCATATTATAATACGCCTAGGCTTTTTCAATACGACTAGGCGTATTGCAATATCACCGAAATAATCGAGGATCTCACAATTTGACTGACAATTTAAGGTGTATTATAATACGCCTGTTGCTTATTAGGCTTATTGTCAAAATTCAAAAGCGCGCGATTACTCTGGATTCTGACTGGTTATACTCGTCGTATTGTATACGACTGACGTGACGGCTTGTCAGGCTAATTGTGTGTTGTTATTGTGACTTACTGTTCAGTTTCTCTGTGCAATATTCGTGCAAATTATTGGATTAAAAATGAGTGATGACTCGCAAGGTGTATTTGTTCACAAAGACAACTATTATAAAGAACTTGAAAAGTTTTACAAAAGTGAGAAATTGTAATAAAGAAATATTACCATAACTTCAAAATTTTCGAAGTTTTAATAGGGAGTTTTAGTTGTTTTGGCAAATTCAAACGGTTAACCATAAGTTTATGTTATGGTTAACCGTTTGAATTTGCCAAAACAACTAAAACTCGTACCCGAATACGTACCCGCTATTTGACAGATCGAGAAAATAGTTTTCGTGCGTTAACGTTAACCAAGCGACCACCCATCCTAATGAAGGGATTTATATTCCAGAGGATAAAGTAATTTCCCTAAGAGAAGCTTTAAGATTATTTTCAAAATTCGAAGGACGGGGATTAAAAAAGTGTTCTTGCAAACCAAGCAAGTCACTGTCGTAACAATAAATGTTTGTTTTAAATCCCATATGAAATGTACAAGCAAATGTCATAAGAGTTTACCATGTTGTAACAAATAATCTAAATCTATAATTATTTATTTTTTGTCCTATAAGCGATTTCCACTGGCATACTGCCAGTCGTATTATAATACGACGTATTTTACAGTCAAATTCTAAAAACAATCGCGTACAGATTCTTTTGAACAATAAGACTAAGAAGCGTCAGGCGTATTATAACACGTCTGAAATAATCAGTCGTATTGTCAGATTTTCATTTACTTTGGTAGTTTTATAATACGCCTAGTCATATTAAAAAAGCCTAGGCGTATTATAATAAGACTGATATTATAATAAGCCTGCGACATATATATGTTACCGGCAAAGTACGTTATGCAGTCGTACCTAGGTTTACCTAGGCAAAGTCCGCATTGCCGGCCTACTTTAAGCAAAGTCCGAAATTATTCGATATTTTGGACATTGCCTACACTGTGGTACGACAATCTTAGGTTTGCCAAATGTGTAGCAGGCAAACTCCGAAATAACCTGCCGCATTACTATCATACTGTCAATATTCTATGTACGAGTACGAGGCCCAGTTTGCGATAGAAGAAAAACAAATTAATTTGTATTAATAATTTATTGCCTCTTACAGAACAATCACAAATAAAATAAACTTTCATATTAAAAAATCTGATGTGGCCAGAGTTTATCACATGAGCCATATGAGTTTATCATACCATATATAAAATTAATAGTTTAGCTGCATGAGATTCTGTTTGACCGAGACCGGCCATGTCTGCAGTAAAATAAAACTACTAGAACTCAGATATTTTGATTATATTGACAGTAGGTATTGTCAAAACATCAGCGTTTGACACTACCTACTGTCATTAGAATCACAATATCTGACAAATCCTGGTTAACTAGTTTTAATGCAGTACGAGCGATCTCGATAAAATAGAATTTGCTCATGCAGCTAAACTATTAATTTTACCAAAAAATGTTATAGTCATAAATTATTCAGAATTTGCTTTACTTTAATTTATTATTTAACTATTTCGACGAAATTCCAGAAATGGTAGCTTATTTGCAGTTCCTTTGGACCCTTTTCAACAGAAAGCTTTTCAGCTCTAAGTTTGGTAATGAAACTTCTAAATACGAAGTTTCGTCCCGATACCTTTAGTAGTTTCTCCGGAATCGTCGCCACAAAAAAAAGACGGGTACAAACACAGATATTTTTTTTGTACCTTGGTCAAAAATTATTATAAATTCTATACATCTCAGATAGATGCAGTTGAGGCTGTACAAAGAAGATTCCTTAAATATATGTGCTTTAGGAGTGATGGGATATATTCTCCACGAGGAGTAGATGGCAGCCATCTTCTGGCCAGTGCATTGGAGGTGCGTAGAGGTTTGGCGTCTGTGTGGTTTCTTTGTGGTCTCATGCGTGGTCATGTTGATTGCCCCCTTATTCTGAGTAATATTTGTTTAAACGTACCGTACTTGAATACCCCTAATACCCCAAGTGCCCGATTTATTTAGTGCATCCGTCTCATCAGTGCTGCGCTCTGTGGAAACACAGTATAATGTATTGTAAGAAAAGGGGGAAAATGTATCAATTACGATAGTCTTTCTTGACTTGGTTTGCATAATGTTGTGAATATTGGTTGTTTTGTAATTCCTTGCTTATGTACGTACATATAATGTTGCTTGGGCGTGTGGCGGTTGTGGGATTATATTTGTAGGGTTGTAGGATTGATGTGTTACTTGAAGGTGCTATTGTCATTTAATACATTCTTGATTATTATTATATCATGTTATCATTGGGTAAATACTTTCTAGTATGTGTCCTTTTTTGGTATATCTGTATACTATTGGGCTTTAAATAAATTATTATTATTATTATTATTAAAAATGTTCAGGGGACCCAAAAAGACATATTTACGCTAAAATCAAAAAAATTTTGTTTGGCACGATTACAATACTTTACATACTACGTATGACAAGGTAAAAAAAACAACTGAAAAAATTGAGGTATAATCAGAGACAACCTTAAAATCAGAGTGGTCTTTTTGGGTAGAATGAGGGCTTCTGCATGGTACACTTTTTACAGAGTACATATTATACAGGGACCGTTATACAATGCATTTAGTGTTAATTATGTCACTTATTAGTATAGGGTTTCGAATGGTGACACTTGGAATTGCATAAGAATTAGTGGTGCCTTTTTTTTTGGCACAGTTACATCTTTGAAACCCTTGCCCTCCAAATGAAAAACTGTGCCCACTAATTTCGCGAAGTGGTAGCTCTATTTTCGAGACGTCTTCAATTTTAAGAAATTGTTCCTTGCAACTTTGGATTTGGTTCCTTTTGAATTTCGGAGTTTGCCGGCTACACATTTGGCAAACCTAAGATTGTCGTACCACAATGTAGGCAATGTCCGAAATATCGAATAATTTCGGACTTTGCTTAAAGTAGGCCGGCAATGCGGACTTTTCCTAGGTAAACCTAGGTACGACTGCATAACGTACTTTGCCGGTAACATATATATATATATATATATATATATATATATATATATATATATATATATACAGTGTGTCCTCGAAAGTCCGCACCATATGGAAAGAACTTTTATTGTGTATTTCTCAGAAAATTGTATTCTTTATAAAAGTTGGCGGCTCATATGAAACCAAAACTGCAACCATCAAATATGTAAATTTCCGTGCCATATACCGAGCGATTCAGAATATATGAATTTGTGATAAGAGTAAAGTACCTTTATTTTCATTATTATCGATAAACTTTATTTAGAAATGTTGTTTAGAAGTAAAAATTATATTCAAATATAAAATCAGAGCCACCTACCTTGAAAAAAAATATTTTCGGTTTTTTCCTAAATTATTACTCTTGTGACAAATATTAGTAAATGCCAATGGTACTAAAAGGTTCTTTTTAATCTATTTTTTGGAAATTTGAATACATTTTTTATATTTTTTGTAATTTTGGTATGATAAGTAATGTTTATTCGGAACTAGCACAAAATTATTCATTTTCTTGGTGCGAAGTTGATATTTCACCCTGTAGATATTAATATATCATACAATAACTAATTCAGCAGCGTGTCTTAGCTTTTATTCAGTTAATATTAATGACTGTGGATAGGTTTATAATAGTAGTTATCCATCTACAGCGAGCGATTCTCAAGTGGTGGGACGCGCGGTACTACCACTTATGAAATTTTATTTTCACTAATAATATTTTAATAAAAATAACTAAAGCATCACACATCTATTGTTTCTTGAATTAATTATGACTGATTTGCCCGTTATTAAGTTAATAACTATTATGAATATGTTATTAATGCTAATTTATTATCTATGAACTACTTTTATTTCTACTACTTAAAATGTTGTTTAGTTTCCTCTAAATGATTTATATCTCTAAATGGTCGGTGTTTGTATACGTTATTTTTTACGTAAACCCACAAAAACAAATTTAACGGGGTAAAGTCGGGGGATCTAGGTGGCCAGGATCTTGATTCCGAATTTCTGCCTATCCAGCGATGGCCAAATTTATGATTTAAAAAGTTCTAGACAGAGTTTATATTGTGTATATGGGCGCACCATCAAGCAGGAACTAAATTAACGCCCGTTGAATTAACGGCAAAAAAGGTGACAACTTTCTGTTCAGGAACTAAAGATATAATTCCCCATTTATATTTTGACGAAAAAAAAGGCCCAAATATTTGATTATTCAAAATACCGCACAGCACATTAGTCTTAAAATGGTACTGATCTCGGCATTCTATTGTAAAGTTCGTGTTTTCATGTGTCCACCACCGGCAATTTTCTGAAGAAACAGTCTCATTTGATGTAAATGTTGCCGCATCTGTCCAAAGAATATTAAAAAAAAAAAAACTATGTTCTCTTTCATATTCACCTCAAACCAGATGGTATAGTCATACCTGATGTCGAAGTCTCTTTCTTTTAGTGTAGGCTTATAAATTTTGGTTTATAAGGGTGATACTTGTTTAGTTTTATTATTTTATGTACTGTTGATTTACTGCATTGGCTGTGTGAAGCAATTTGTCGAACACAAGTCGTTTTATGCTCGATTACTTCTTGCAACACTGGCAAACTTGTTTCCTCATTTTGGAAACATATTCTTGTGGGGTTTCTTGAGCTATTTTCAACAGACCCAGTCTTTTTGATTTTTCTCATTATCCTGGAAATGGTTGAATGGGCAATTTGGTTGTGTGAATGTCTTGAAAATATCAGCAACATCTCGGTGCGGTCTATTTTCTCCATGTATTAAAAGAATTTCAGCTTTTTGTTGGAGTGTAAGCATGGTTTTAAAAGTTACAGCACATAAACTAACGTAAACTGCAGTGAGTACGATTAAATGGATAATGTCTGGATAATGCTTTTGTTTTTCATATCCACCTATGATAGTGGTGTATGCTTATTTTAAAATTTAAACAATGTTGCATAAAGAAAATAAACTGTTTGTTTCATATTCTTTTTGTATCATTGGGTTGCCTATACAAGAACCTATACTTAGGTGGTTATTGGTGCGTTTTGTGCTGCTGTACATAAGAAGATACATTCTTGCATAAAATAATTGATTCAAGGCACAATTGATTGAGGTCTCAGTTATGTTTATTAAGATATTATCAGTGAAAATAAAATTTCATAAGTGGTAGTACCGCGCGTACCACCACTTGAGAATCGCTCGGTGTAGATGGATAACTACTATTATAAACCTGTCCACAGTCAATAATATTAACTGAATAAAAGGTAAGTCACGCTCCTGAATTAGTTATTGTATGATATATTAATATCTACAGGATGAAATATCAACTTCGCACCAAGAAAATAAGTAATTTTGCGTTAGTTCTAAATAAACATTAGTTATCATACCAAAATAACAAAAAGTATAAAAAATGTATTCAAATTTCCAAAAAATAGATTAAAAAGAACCTTTTAGTATCACAGGCATTTACTAATATTTGTCACAAAAGTAATAATTAAGAAAAAACTGACAATATTTCTTTTCAAGGTAGGTGGCTCTGACTTCATATTTGAATATAATTTTTACTTCTAAACAACATTTCCAAATAAAGTTTATCGATAATAATGAAAATACAGGTACTTTACTCTTATCACATATTCATATATTCTGAATCGCTTGGTATATGGCACCGAAATTAACATATTTGACGGTTGCAATTTTGGTTTCATACGAGCCGCCAACTTTTATAAAGAATACAATTTTCTGAGAAATACACAATAAAAATTTTTTCCATATGGTGCGGACTTTCGTGGACACACTGTATATATATATATATATATATAGGAAAACGTGTTAATCGACGGTGAGATATATAAGGAGAAGGTATTTGTCGGGCAATTCCGTCATACGAAGATCGAAGAAGCAACCGTAGACACGTACTGATGAGAACTAATAGTCCGAAACACGTGTCTACGGTTGCTTCCTCGATCTTCGTATGACGGAATTGCCCGACAAATACCTTCTCCTTATATATATATATATATATATATATATATATATATAAAAATTTGTTCAAAAATCGTCGATCGAAGATAATAATATTAATAAACTTTAGTCGGGTGTCGATCCAATAAAACTCCACTACAACTTACTTTCAATCTTTGCTATATTTCGAATCGTATTTGATTCTTCTTCAAGCAATCTATAAAATACACAGTTCCGAATTAACAACAATTTACCATGAAGAACAGAAAAAAATGGTCTTAAATATAAACATACACTTACAATTATGTAAATTTGGTAGACTGGCATCACAGGCATCTTTGCATTCATCTGGATGGAATTGTACATTGCATTTTAAAACAACAAAACACACACTTTAAAAACCGAACAGAACAAAACCACCGTTGCGGAATGTCAACCTTGGTTGACAATGAGTTTGAAAAGTTTCCGTCGTGTTCAGCATGCCGCACACTTGATACAACGTAACCTCTCAATGTCCGCAACGGTGGTTTTGTTCTGTTCGGTTTTTAAAGTGTGTGTTTTGTTGTTTTAAAATGCAATGTACAATTCCATCCAGATGAATGCAAAGATGCCTCTGATGCCAGTCTACCAAATTTACATAATTGTAAGTGTATGTTTATATTTAAGACCATTTTTTTCTGTTCTTCATGGTAAATTGTTGTTAATTCGGAACTGTGTATTTTATAGATTGCTTGAAGAAGAATCAAATACGATTCGAAATATAGCAAAGATTGAAAGTAAGTTGTAGTGGAGTTTTATTGGATCGACACCCGACTAAAGTTTATTAATATATATATATATATATATATATATATATATATATATATATATATATATATATATATATATATATAGTTGATAATAAGTAACGACCGACTTCGTTGGAAATTAAACGTACGAAATATCGTGGGAAATTCGGTCAGAAGGGCGTTATAAAGGAAACTCCTTTTATCTTCGTTCAAATTTTCGTTTTAATTTAAAACTTCATCAGGAACCAGCTATATCGAACAAAACAAACGCTTCAGCACACAACGAAATCGTCACAATTATAAGCAGGCAACAAAAAAAATTAATTAATTAATTCTCTACTTACAATTAGAGTCGGGGAAAAACTGCTAGGAGAAATCAGCGTCATCGGAGGCAACAAGCCAAAGCATCCCAGCCAATTAACAAATGAAAACAAAACCACATCACAATAAACAAACTAAAATCACCAGGACAACATGTCACTGTGTGAAAGCAACAACAGGTTACGATACAACACACACGCTGAAAAGCGCGCGACGAATCAATTTCGAACGTCAGGGCCACCAACCTCAACCGCATCGTGTAATTTTTAAAACTTATGGTTAATCAAGAAAGAATAAATTGTGCTTAATTGACTTGTATCTGACTTGAAATTCAAGCAACTGTTTCCGTTAGCCTGAATATGGAACATTTCCAGAAAAAGCCTGGATTTATAATTATTTTCCGCGGTCACAATTACGGTATCGTCCCACATCATTATATGGTCAGAGTCAATGGCATGCTGTGCTACTGCACAGTTTTTTCTCCGTAATTTAGTATCACTTTTGTGCAAGGCAATACGCGACTTAAGCCACTGACTAGTCTGACCATAATATTTCAGGGGACAACCACCGCACGGAATGCAATAAATAACGTTAGACCTCAACCATTGGGGGGTCTGATCTTTAATGTTAGAAAACAAGTTATTAATATTTTTCCTGGCACCGACAACAACACGGAAATCATCGTTCCTAAACAAACCAACCAGCTTCGAAGAAAGTCCATCAATTTGAGTGAGCTTTTTATATTTGACCTGAGCAACACTACACCCGTCATCCGTCGCACCATCTCGAAAAGGGCTATTAAAAATTAGCTTTTGAACCAACGATCTGGGGTACCCATTGTTCATGAACGTCTCACTCAAATCTCGCAGGTTTTTGACAGTAAATGAAGGATCACTGATGTGCACAACTCTATATATATACTATATATATACTATATATATATATATATATATATATATATATATATATATATATATATATATATATAATTGATATAAATTCTTCGATCGAAAATAATAGTAGGAAAATATTAGTTGGGTCGGTCGATCACATCGTTTTAATAAAACTCATTAATTATTGCGATATTTCGACACTTTATTGTGTCTTCGACAGGCAAAACTAAAAATGTTATACAAGCACATGTTACAATACAATAGCACAAAATCAAAAACTACTCACATTCAAGTTAACTGAGGCTAGAAATCTTAGTATCAACAGCACCATTCCGTTAAATGTACGGTTAACATATATAAAATGTCGGATACATCACTATACAACACAACACTTTAAAATTCAGGTCAATGAAACACATAACGACGACAACGTAGTGTTCAACTCTAAGACGATCGAGGGAAGGAAACGACCATATCAAGCCAGAAGATACTTTTTTACAACAATTGCATACGTGAATTCTACGGATAACACTATCAATTTTCGAAATGATTTGGATGGCCTTAGTAACATATATTCGCTTATTATTGATGTTGATAAGCAGAAAAAAGCTGTGAGGAATTGAGATGTTACGTGCTCGAACTTTTTAAAATTTTCTTAAACTTTTTAGCGCTAGCGTTTGCGGCGCATGTTCACGTATGCAATTGTTGTAAAAAAGTATCTTCTGGCTTGATATGGTCGTTTCCTTCCCTCGATCGTCTTAGAGTTGAACACTACGTTGTCGTCGTTATGTGTTTCATTGACCTGAATTTTAAAGTGTTGTGTTGTATAGTGATGTATCCGACATTTTATATATGTTAACCGTACATTTAACGGAATGGTGCTGTTGATTCTAAGATTTCTAGCCTCAGTTAACTTGAATGTGAGTAGTTTTTGATTTTGTGCTATTGTATTGTAACATGTGCTTGTATAACATTTTTAGTTTTGCCTGTCGAAGACACAATAAAGTGTCGAAATATCGCAATAATTAATGAGTTTTATTAAAACGAAGTGATCGACCGACCCAACTAATATTTTCCTACTATATATATATACATATGTAGCATAAGGGAAATAACGACCGTGACTCTGTAGGAAATTCAGACGAAGGTAACGTGGGAAATTCGGTCAAGTGGGCGAAGTGTATAAAACTCCTTTTATCTCAGTTCAAATTTTCGTTTTTAATTAAAAACTTCATCAGGAACAAGCTAATTAAATACAACAAAGGCTAAGTTAGCAAAACATCAAAATTACAGATAGAGAACACAAAATTTTCTACTTACAATTAGAGTGATAAAAGTCTGCCTGGAGAGAACATTGTCGGACAAATCATGTCGCCTTACATCAATAAAACAATTGGACGAAACGCTTAACTAAACGGGCGCAAATAACCACCAACAAATAAGCTTTGAGGTCGACACATGTCTTCCTAACACAAGAATAAAAACTGGCTCAATGGCAACGTCCGAACGGAATACAACGAACAAGAATAACATTTAACCATCAGAGCTACCAACACTACCACCAACCTAGTCGCGTGAAAATTTTAAATTATTATTGAT
The DNA here is from genome assembly GCA_963966075.1 of Aphodius sticticus. NCBI lineage: Eukaryota > Metazoa > Arthropoda > Insecta > Coleoptera > Scarabaeidae > Aphodius > Aphodius sticticus. Next base: position 41,584,707 of record OZ014507.1, on the reverse strand, counting down.
TAAGAACGAATAAATATTACTAAGTTGACTAGTATCCGATTTAAAGTTTAAACTATTCCGAATGTTAACCTGAATATGATACATTTCCAAAAACAGTCTACATTTATAGTTCCTTTCAACTGCAACAATTTTGGTGTCATCCCACTTCATAGTATGGTCCATATCAAACGCGTGTTGGGCAACCGCACAGTTTTTTTGCCCAATCTCAAATCACTTTTGTGCAAAGCTAACCGAGATTTGAGCCTTGACTAGTTTGACCATAGTATTTCATCGGACAGCTACCACACGGTATACTATAAATTACATTAGATTTTAGAAAGTGAGGGGTTTTGTCTTTGATATCTGAGAACCGTGGGTTTCGAGGCCGTGGGTTTCCTATACCAGTCCAATATGATGTTATTAGTGGCTGGGTCACGTACAACTTTCGTGTCCAAGAAAGGGACGCCATAATCAGACTCCCTTTCAACAGTAAACTGCAAATGAGGGCTAAATCCATTAAAAGTATTCAAAACCTCATCTATATTGTTATTAGGTACCGCACATATTATATCGTCCACATATTTGAACAAGAAAGGGAGGCTGAAAGATAGCTTATCAATGCAACTCTCAACAAGACAATCCATGACAAGTTGTGCCAGTATTGGACTTAGTGGGGAACCCATAGGCGTACCAAAAACTTGCTTATAAAATTTATTTTGAAAAGTGAAATAACAATTAGTGTAAACAAAACGAATTAAATCCAAAAACAGGTCAAGAGGAACAGTGCAACATACTTCGATACTCTCCCAAGCATCAGTAAGAGTTTCAATTATTAAATCCAGTGGAATATTTGTAAAAAGTGAGACGACATCCAGAGATATAAGAACACAGTCGGGAGGCAACCTGTTTCTCTCCATCAAGTTACAAAAAGTAAAAGTGTCTTTAATGTTGTACTTTTCATCATCCTGAAGGGATGTTTGTAGGATATCAGCCAAAAACATTGAAAGAGCATAAGTTGGAGATCCTATAGATGAGACTATAGGCCGGAGAGGCACATCGGGCTTATGGATTTTAGGCAGACCATAGAATTTAGCTGGGATGGAATTATATTTAATCAGAGTACTTGCCAAATCATTATCAATTAGCTTTTTATTTTTTAGTGCGTTCACAAAGTCGTTGTTCTTTTTCTTCCTAAAATCCATAAGCCCGATGTGCCTCTCCGGCCTATAGTCTCATCTATAGGATCTCCAACTTATGCTCTTTCAAAGTTTTTGGCTGATATCCTACAAACATCCCTTCAGGATGATGAAAAGTACAACATTAAAGACACTTTTACTTTTTGTAACTTGATGGAGAGAAAGAGGTTGCCTCCCGACTGTGTTCTTATATCTCTAGATGTCGTCTCACTTTTTACAAATATTCCACTGGATTTCATAATTGAAACTGTTACTGATGCTTGGGAGAGTATCGAAGTATGTTGCACTGTTCCTCTTGACCTGTTTTTGGATTTAATTCGTTTTGTTTACACTAATTGTTATTTCACTTTTCAAAATAAATTTTATAAGCAAGTTTTTGGTACGCCCATGGGTTCCCCACTAAGTCCAATACTGCCACAACTTGTCATGGATTGTCTTGTTGAGAGTTGCATTAATAAGCTATATTTCAACCTCCCTCTCATGTTCAAATATGTGGACGATATAATATGTGCGGTACCTAATAACAAGATAGATGAGGTTTTGAATACTTTTAATGGATTTAGCGCTCATTTGAAGTTTACTGTTGAAAAGGAGTCTGATTATGGCGTCCCTTTCTTGGACACGAAAGTTATACGTGACCTAGCCACTAATAACATCATATTGGACTGGTATAGGAAACCCAAGGCCTCTGGTAGATTTATAAATTTTCACTCGAGTCATTCCATTAATCAGAAGATTAACACCTTGGTGGCCATGAGGAATAGGGTAATGTGCATTAGTGATCTTTCTTTTGTTGATGGCAACTTGCGGGAATTAAGTGAGATGTTCATTAACAATGGATATCCTAGGACTCTCGTTCAGAGGTTGATTTTTAACAGCCCCTTCCGAGATCACGCAATGGATGACGGTTGTGTTGTTCCCTCTGTTAAATATAAGAAACTCTCTCGGATTGATAATCTTTCAATTAGGTTGGTTCATTTGCTCAGGAGTGATGATTTCCGTATAGTGGTCAGTAATAAAGACTATTGGTGGTATTTTCTCGGATATCAAAGACAAAACCCCTCACTTTCTAAAATCTAATGTAATTTATAGTATACCGTGTGGTAGCTGTCCGATGAAATACTATGGTCAAACTAGTCAATGGCTCAAATCTCGGTTAGCTTTGCACAAAAGTGATTTGAGATTGGGCAAAAAGGACTGTGCGGTTGCTCAACACGCGTTTGATATGGACCATACTGTGAAGTGGGATGACACCAAAATTGTTGCAGTTGAAAGTAACTATAAATGTAGACTGTTTTTGGAAATGTATCATATTCAGGTTAACATTCGGAATAGTTTAAACTTTAGGTCGGATACTAGTCAACTTAGTAATATTTATTCGTTCTTAATCAATAATAATTTAAAATTTTCACGCGACTAGGTTGGTGGTAGTGTTGGTAGCTCTGATGGTTAAATGTTATTCTTGTTCGTTGTATTCCGTTCGGACGTTGCCATTGAGCCAGTTTTTATTCTTATGTTAGTAAGACATGTGTCGACCTCAAAGCTTATTTGTTGGTGGTTATTTGTGCCCGTTTAGTTAAGCGTTTCGTCCAATTGTTTTATTGATGTAAGGCGACATGATTTGTCCGACAATGTTCTCTCCAGGCAGACTTTTATCACTCTAATTGTAAGCAGAAAATTGTATGTTCTCTATCTGTAATGTTGATGTTTTGCTACCTTAGCCTTTGTTGTATTTAATTAGCTTGTTCCTGATGAAGTTGTTAATTAAAAACGAAAATTTGAACTGAGATAAAAGGAGTTTTATACACTTCGCCCACTTGACCGAATTTCCCACGTTACCTTCGTCTGTATATATATATATATATATATATATATATATATATATATATATATATATATGTATATATATATATATATAATCAACTAAAGAAGCGAATGATAATTAATCTAGGTGAGGATAATTTTTGGAAAAAGCACCTGCGCCTGGATTTGAACCAGGACCCCTCCAATTTCAATGACTGCTCTCCCATTTGAGCTACAGAGGTAGTGGAAATTTATAGGTTTTATTTGTCACTTCAGGATTTGCAAGCCGAATTTGGAATTAAACAAACCCGTCGTGACACCTATTGGGGATAAGACATCTACATCTACATTACTGACGAGTTTACGTAATTAACCACTTTCCCTTGAATATATATATATATATATATATATATATATATCTTTCCTTCCTTAAAACTCGAAACGATCGGGTGCTCTTCGAAATCTAGTAGAACGTCGGATTTCGGGAATTACCTCCACATTCTTCTTCGTTGTGGAGGGTGACAATGGCTCCGGTCTCTGGCTGTCATCAGACGGTGCTAACCTCTGACTAGCATCAGTCGGTGCTCTTTTAACGCATAAGGTACAGGTCTCGGTCGAATAAATATAGGTTGACTATCTTTCTTAAGATGCAGAGTGCACTTTCGGTTTGGAATCTTTCCTAAGTTTGATTTAAATAGTTCATCATATTTTTGAGGTAATGTATTAATTTTTGTACTAAAATTTACTTCCTTTTTGACTGAAATATAATTTATTTTATCCCAACTAATGTTAATTTTTTTGTAGCAAATCTCTCCCCAGTATCGTATCAATATTCTTGTTTAAAACGTACAAGTCTCCTTCAGCAATTTGACAATTGTATTGTATGTATACCTTGCATTTTCCTTTGGGGCGTATAATTTCTCCAGTGTATGTTTTCAGGAGTACTTGTGTAGTTTCCAACTTACCATTACGGTTTGTTTCTTGAAACTTTTTTGTCGAAATCGTGCTTAGTGCAGCTCCGCTATCCAGGTCCATCAGGCGAGATGTATTATTGATTTTTACCTCGACCATGTACTCATTTGGTTTTGCAGCGCCAATTGAGTTCACCGTATTCATCACAAAAACTGAAGCTTCATCTGACATATCTTCATCCTCATTTTCCTCTCCATGAGTCTCATCTAACTGGTTCTGGGTGCTCTGCCTTTTTTTCTTAAAACAAACTCTCCACACATGTCCATTTCTCCCGCATTTGAGCATGTTAGGTTCTTAGATTTGCATTCGTTGGCTTTATGATTGGGTTTTCCGCATTTAAAACATTTTAGAATTTTAAGAGATTTTTTTGGTATAGTTTTCTTGGATATTTTCTTTCCAAGCACTATTTTTATTGCATTTGCTTTATTTGCTTGATATTGCATTACCTTACTATCATTCTTTGATGACTCTATCGAGATTGCAATCTTTACCGCTTCGCCAAATGTTAATTTTGTACTCTGCTGCAGTAAACGTTCTCAAATTTCATTATCACGAACTCCTCTCATAATTTGTGATCGTAAGTGTGAATTTATTGTTGGTTTACTGCAAGATTCACAAATAAAGTTGCAATTTGTAATTAATTTTTTTAGTTCAGCTTGAAAATTTGCGATTGACTCACCTTCAAACTGTAGTCGCATTGAAAATTTATGCTGCTCTGCAATCTCACTCGGCTTGGGACATACATGCGTTTGTAATAAGTCCATTAATATCCTGAATGTTTTCGTTTTTGGCAAGTCTGGAGCCGTAAGGCTTGTTAAAGTTTGATAGTGCTTTGGTCCTAAGAAACTTATTAATATTTGCACATATTTTCTATCCGTCTCAGGAGTAGCATCAGAAAGGTTACGTAACTCTGACTCCATGTAATTTTCTAATCGTTGAAGGTAACAATCAAACGTTTCATTTATTTCATCGTAAGACTGAAGGCTAATCCCTCGCACATCAGCTTGGTTCGAATTTGAGTTAGTTTGGGTAGCTTGCAATTGTAAATTTTGTAATACAGTTGTAATTTTCTGTAATATTTCTAGTTGTCCCATTGCTGGATTTCCCGCATATTCGGCTTGATCCATAAGAATTGCTTTAGAGGGATATTAATGAAGCTGCTAATTTGAAATCAGGGATTTTCTAATGTGAAGTCTGTATAGCACTGATGATGACGGTTCACAAATGTAGCGTCTCGCCTTTATGTCCAGATTATCCTCGTCGCCAGCTATTGTATACTAAAATAATCCTGTTGTAATTCAATGTCTTTATTGCGAATCCTGAAATATGACATGTAATAATATAAAGAGATAACCATAACAATCAACCTAATATATGTGGAATCTACGGAAACAATATCTACGTATAACAACAATAACTATTAATTCAAAATATATAACAGAAATCAATCAATATGCCTGACAGTTTTCGATCAAAACAATGTTCGATATAAATGCATTGAGAACATTTTAATAAGGTCTGTAACGCGCGATACGTGAAACTTTGCCACAACAGTTTCTGTTGGATTAATAATATATAAATCAAGATTTCGGAGAACGGATGGTTTCTCATTAGGGCGTACGCAAAATAACAAGAGAACTTGTTATGGTCTTACCGAATCCGGCCGCGATATTTTAAGGGAGATTTGTGTTCCGAAATAAATCAAGAGTGTCAGTAATATTAAATTTGTTGGCAGCAACTGAGTGATTTGGCATCGCTCGTCGACGGTTTCCATCCGGTTCAAAGTTCAAACGTCCACCGAAAGAATAAAAATTTAAATTAATAGCAACTTTGAAGCTGCCACCAACGCATACCATATTAATGTCCTATTTAACCGTTAACAAGTGACCATAGTTAAGATTGACCCTATCGATTTTGGTGTTTTGTGACCATAAGTGTGCTGTATCTGAAACACATTTTAAGCACAATTTTTCTTTTTTGAAAGTAAAGAAAATTTATTTTTACTTTATCATACGCAGTATTATAAAGTATTGTAATCATGCCGAAAAAAATTTTTGAGTTTTTAGCGGAAATATGTCCTTTTGGGTCCCCTGAACATATTTGACCAAGGTACAAAAAAATGTCTGTGTGTGTGTGTGTGTGTGTGTGTGTGTGTGTGTGTGTGTGTGTGTGTGTGTGTGTGTGTGCGTGTGTGTGTGTGTGCGTGTGCGTGTGCGTGTGCATGTGCGTGCGCGTGCGCGTGCGCGTGCGCGTGCGTGTGCGTGTGCGTGTGCGTGTGCGTCTGTGTGTGTATCCGATTTTTCTGGCGATGGTTCCGGAGAAACTACTAAAGGTATCGGGACGAAACTACTAAAGATTCAAATTGAGATCGGTCGTGTCGGCGTTAAAACGAGGTAGCCAGGATTTTGATTCTAATGACAGTAGCTAGTGTCAAACGGGATGTTTTGAAAATACTTACTGTCAATAGTATTGAAATATCCGCAAGAGGTTGCAGCGCCGGAACCACCTGACCAGCCTGGGCGCAAGCACGAAGGCGATGCGGATGCAGAACCTCTGAAACTAGATGCTGAGCAGGACGTCAGCGATGGAGATGGCGTTGAGCCCGATCAACGAAGGAGACGGCGAAGGCGGTAGCTGCGGGTGCGTGCCGTGTGTTCGTGTTTTATTCAATAATTTTTAGATCAAAATGTTTACCGTTCTTTTAAATATTGCCATATCCAAATTGTGTACAGGCTGGTCATAACCCGCAACAAATTATAGCAAATAGTTTTTCGTAAGAAACTTGATTTTTTTTATGGAACACCATATATCTAATTAATTTTTTGAAGTCTACGCATCATTCTGCACAAAAAAAAGTACTAGCACACACCAGTGCTAAAATAAACTGTTGAAGAGATCACTAGTCTTCTTCATAAAAAAATCGTTTTTTCTATCAATAAGTGCTTCTATACCTACATTAACCATTAAACTAGCTAAGTATTTACTTAAATTACTGTTTTCTCGCATGATTTCATCTTTTTTTTAAATAAATCAAAGCTTCTGATTACATCTGCAATTTAATATTATAATTTGAAAAAAAAATTTACTTATACCCTGTAGGCCACAGACTACTACTGTAGGCTGCTGTAGGCTATGAAAAACTGTGCTAAACAAGTTATTAAGGTATCTGTCAGTGGTGGTGATATTGTTAGGTTAGATTTGCATAATTTTTGGAAATACAGCGAACTTTTCTCAGGAGGAACTAATTGACATGGTGTGGGTTCTTGGCGATTGCAACAAAAATGCGTTCTGCACAAAAAAGTACTAGCACACACTAGTGCTAAAATAAACCGTTACAGAAATAACTTCGTAAAAATCTTCTTCGTCTAAAAGTAAAACTCTTCTTCGTCAAAAATTTACATAAAATTACCGTTATAAATTTCTATTTCTAGCAGAACAATATTAAGTATTAATCTTTATGGAATAATAAATGTACAGTGGTTGATGTTGTCTTTATGAATTGCTTTCATTTTAAGATAAGTAAAACAACACCTGCTCTTTAACAACAACTTTATATCAGCTTTATACCTTAATAACTTGTTTTGCACCGTTTTTCATAGCCTAGAGGGTATAAGTAAAATTTTATTTCAAATTATAATACTGAATTGCAGATGTGATCAAATGTTTTGATGATTTAAAAAAAAAAAGATAAAATCATGCGAGAAAACAGTAATTTAGGTAAATACTTAGCTGGTTTAATAGTTAATGTAGGTGTAGAAGCACTTATTGATAGAAAAATCGATGTTTTTTTATGAAAAAGGCTAGTTATCTCTGCAATTGTTTATTTTGGCACTGGTGTGTGCTAGTACTTTTTTGTGCAGAATGATGCAGAATGATTTCAAAAAATTAACCTTCTTACGAAAAACTATTTGCTATATTTTGTTGCAGATTATGACCACCCTGTACACAATTTAGATATGGTAGATAATCACGCTGATAGAACGCTTCTTACGTAATCATAATCTAAGCGTGCGAAATAAAATTAAAAACAATTTTTCTTAGACTGCTGTTTTTCCATAAAAATGCCAATAAATCAAAAAGTATAAAGTTTAGGGTAGGTAATGTTATTTTTCATTGTCTTAAAATTATGCGAGGAATTCAAAGTTGTTCCGAAATATAGGTTGTTCCGTTTAAAAAGCATAAGTTTGGGTTGGTGCTACCTTATGGAACACCCTGAATACACGTTAATGATTGTAAAATGTGCGATTCGGCGTTCTGTAGATATGAGTGAAATCACTTTAAAATATCTTCATTAACAGAGGCACAATCTTCCGAGATCCCACTGTTGAGACAGCCTGTATATATGTTACTGTAAAAGCCCGAAATACGGTCAAACCTAGGACTAACGCGTTAATGCTAAGTTTGACCAATATGAATTGGTAAATGTCCGAAAAATGCTATTTATCAATATAACTTCGGGCTTTTACCAAGACATAGCTGTTAATCCTAGAATTGACCCATACATAATGGTGAAACATAGGATTTACTGGTTCGTGTTGGACCTGTTGGTGAACATGTATTTATTGGCGCAGACAGTTGCCTGTGCTTAGTTTAGATCAGAGCAACAGATGGCGATAGCAACAGGCAACAACATTGGATCAAATATATTGCTGTTGTTGACAACAAATAAAAATATCATTGATCAGATAAAATCCATCAAAAAAGAATAACATGTAGCACGCTACATGTTGCCCACTGTTGTCCAGGAGTAAATGGGACTTTAGAAACGCTATCAACAGCTGATTCAAGAGTCTAAGTGCACGGGCACACAATTAGCGACGCTCATAGCAGTGCTTCTAGCAGTGCTGGTAGCGGCGCTGGTAGTGGAGCGTTTGAATACACAGGTGCTTATGGCCATGAGCGGGCGCATCGAGCGGTGCTGCAAGCGCTACTGATTCCGCTGATGTGTGTTTATTGCAATAAGCACCTGTGTAACCAAACGCTCCGCTACCAGCGCCGCTACAAGCACTGCTGTGAGCGTCGCTAATTGTGTGTCCGCGCACTAAGGGCCGGTATTTTCACCTACCTGCAGTCATCAATGGTTATGTGGCAGATCTGTCAGATTTGTTGCGTAATTTTAGCCTGTTAAATGAGAAGATATGTCGGAGGCGCTGGATGGGTCGCGTATGATGCTCCTTGTGTTCACCGTTCCTTGTCACCACCGCCGGTACATTTTCTCATTTAACAAGCTAAAATAGCACAACAAATCTGACGATCTGTTTCATAGCTATTGAGAACTTGGTAGGTATGTAAAAATATCAGCCCTTGGTGCAAAATAAATATGTACATTAGAGAAGTCTAACTCGATTTGATGTTTTGAGTATTGGTGGTGAAAAAAAACTTATCGCATCGCTATTACCTGGATGTAAAAATATACGTTATTTTGTGAGCTATAAACATTTTTTAAAGACAATACGTGCATTTAACCAACGATGCTAAATTTCGGTAGGTAATTATATTTTTCGGAAAATTGTCGGAGAACGTGAAATTATTAATTTGAAATTATTAATTTACCACGTATTTTGTAGATAACTATCAATCTCTGGTGCTTTCCCTAATTTGATAGTTGTAATTCATTATAAAAAGCAGACCAAAGACTATAGGTAGTAAAAATCCTATTTATAGCAGCAATATAAAAAGGCGTCAGTCAAACATCTTAATTATATAACGTAATGATATGATTTTTTTTTGGGTTACCAGGTCTTAAAAACAGATGTTTTTGTTTTACTTTTTTAATTAGTCCAATATTTCGCTAAAAATTTTAGCTTCTTCAGGGACAATTAATAGTCCTAAAACATAGACACAAGTAACGTAGAGCACGGCATTTAGTATACACGAGGTGAGAGTGAAAACGAATGATAGAAACTCAGTTTCGTCACCGTCTTGGAGGATTTCAGAATTCGACGGTGTCAGGCATATAAGAAGTGTTTTCGATTGGTTAAGAACAAGAACAGATCCAAGTTTGACAGGTTGATGGCAGGCTCTGTCAGACGTAGGTATTTTAATGATAACTCGTCATAGATTGTGAACAAGTCCAGTACGGAAGTTCCTGCTGATGTGTATGATTTCCTGTCGCTTGGACCAGGCTTTGCTGTTGCGGGACGCCCAGATGCCCGCAGCATTTGTCAGTTTGTCCGAAGTTGAATCAATTCTGGATGAATTGGATGAGGATGCTTCTGAGATTGTCAGAGCCAGAGTGACAAATAATATCACCAACTTTATCACACGTAACAGGGATCAGGTACCACAGGAACTGCAGCAGATGTTCAGAAAAACAAGAGCCTATCTCGCGTCTAATCCAACATTGTACGTGCTGAAGTCAGACAAGGGCAATTCTACTGTCCTTATGGACAGGGATGACTATAAAGGGAAGATGGACGAACTTTTGGGAGATGTAGTAACCTATAGCAAACAGGTTGGTCATTCTTTATTTACTCTTCAAAGTAAACACAATAAACTAATTAAGAAACTCATGATACAGAAATGTATTACACCTGAAATAAGCCGTGAGTTAACCATCAATAACTCTGTGTACCCTGCTATGTACGGTTTGCCTAAGGTACATAAACAAGCTGTCCCTCTCAGACCTATTGTTTCTTGCGTGGGTGGTAGTCGTACCACCCATATAGACCAAGAGCCCGTGACCGCCAGGCCTTCCTCATAGTATAAAAGCTGCAAATTTCTCTGTGCATTTCCGAGACACAGGTAAAGAACGATTGGCTACTATGAAGTTTGGATCATAGTGGCTTTAGCAGGTAACGGGTAGCAAAGGGGTAGAAAATTGCTACCTACTTTCGTCAAAGTATAAAGCGTAATGTTTTTATATTTTCTTCGGAATAATATTAGAAATCTCATTAACCATTGCCAGACACTTACTATCGTGGCAACCCTTCGCCGGACACCCTTAAACTTTAATAAATTGTAGTTGTACTTTCGTTATTTTATAAAGGCTGAATTTTATATATGTTTCTTGGGTAACTATTAGAAGATGTTTTCTGAAAAGCCAGACAGTTTCGACAGTTATAACATCTTGCCAGACAAAATTGAAGGGCAGCTGTATGTGCGAGCGCTGAGGCAACATTACGTTCAACGGGTGCGAGTAAAGATAGTTATTAGGATTTATCGGATAATTTCATTATATAGAATTATCTATGACAAAAAAAAATTTTTAAAGGATTATTCAATATTATTTTCATGTTATATAAATATAAATAAAAAATAACCGATCTAATAAATGAATAAATAATGTTTTGGAATTTCATGAATTTCAATTTGTTTTTAACATCCAATTTAGTTCAAATATCGACATTGCATTAAAAGTTTATGTTTATTATGATTATAAGGAAAGGCATTGTTTCAGTACTAAGAAATCAATTGAAAAATAGTTTAATATTATAATTATACCTATCGTATACAATATAAAAAATATGTATTTATACTATAAGGGTAATACATGATTTAAAGAAATGTTTAATCGTTTATTACTTTTCACCGTAATCGCTATGTTCGTCACTACTACAGTTTCACTACTTTGGCAGTCCTGTACCCGCAAACCATTATTTTCTGGTTGACATAATTATACATACATTGGTAGCTACCTATTCATAATTATTGTATTAACTTCTTTACATTTTTACAGAAACTGACAGTGAAGACGATATTGAAAACGATCAAGCTACGGACTGTAGTAGTGACGAAAATAGCGATTACAACGATGAAAAGTAATAAACGATTAAACATTTCTTTAAATCCTGTATTATCCTTATAGTGTAAATACCTATTTTTTATATTGTACGCGATGGGTATGATTATAATATTAAACTATTTTTCATTTGATTTCTTAGTACTGAAACAATTCCTTTCTCTATAATCATAATAAACATAAAATTTTAATGAAATGTCGATATTTGAACTAAATTGGATGTTAAAAACAAATTGAAATTCATGAAATTCCAAAACATTATTTATTCATTTATTAGATCTGTCTTTTTTTATTTATTTATATTTATATATAATGAAAATTATATTGAATAATCCTTTGAAAATACTTTTTTTTGTCATAAATAATTCTATATAATGAAATTATCCGATAGATCCTAATAACTATCTTTACTCGCACCCGTTGAACGTAATGTTGTCTCAGCGCTCCCACATACCGCTGCCCTTCAATTGTGTCTGGCAAGAGTTAGAACTGTCGAAACTGTCTGGCTTCTCAGAAAACATCTTCTAATAGTTACCCAAGTAACATATATAAAATTCAGTCTTTATAAAATAACGAAAGTACAACTACAATTTATTAAAGTTTAAGGGTGTCTGGCGAAGGGTTGCCACGATAGTAAGTGTCTGGCAATGGTTAATGACATTTCTAATATTATTCCGAAGAAAATATAAAACAATTACGCTTTATACTTTGACGAAAGTAGGTAGCAATTTTCTACCCCTTTGCTACCCGTTACCTGACAAAGCCACTATGATCCAAGCTTCATAGTAGCCAATCGTTCTTTACCTGTGTCTGGGAAATGCACAGACAAATTTGCAGCTTTTATACTATGAGGAAGGTCTGGCGGTCACGGGCTCTTGGTCTAATACCCATATGTCGATATGGTCTTGGAAGATACTTGGCTAAGATTTTAACACTGGCCTTGGCTTCCAGGGCAGATTACAATGTGAGGGACACATTCCACTTTTCAGAAACAATGGGAAACATCGTTCTACATCCCGGATTTGTGTTGGTGTCCCTAGATGTGGTGCCTTTATTTACAAACATTCCAATGGATCTGGTGATAAGGATCATCAGAGATAGATTTGAAGTAGTACAGCAACACTGCAGTTTCATAAAAGAACTATTTGTGGAGGCAACGACCTTTGTCTTTGATAGCTGCTACTTCTCATATAACAATACTATCTATCGACAAACACAAGGCGTCCCTATGGGCAGCCCAATAAGCCTGGTTCTTGCGACATCGGTCATGGATGACCTCCTCGACTCGGTGAGTGCTGCTCTTCCATACCGGCTGCCATTTGTGTACAAATTTGTGGATGACCTCATCTGTGCCATACCAGAGTGTATGATGGATGTAACTCTGCAGACATTCAATGGCTACCACAACAACTTACAGTTTACTATTGAAGCCGAGGTGGACAGATCTGTTCCTTTCTTGGACACCAAGGTAGTGAGAACTATGAACCAGAATGTGAAACTGGACTGGTACCAAAAGACCATGGCCTCGGGACGATACTTGAATTATCACTCTAATCATAGTCTGAAGCAGAAAATTAACACAGTTCTAGGTATGACACGGCGGGTCGAGAGGATAAGTGATCCAGAATAGATGACGACTAACATGGAGAAGCTGTTTGTCTTTGGTAACAATGGTTATCCGACCAATTTGACCAGAAGGCTGTTGTTTGGCGACGCCATGGTAAGTGTTGGGTCACAGAGAAGGAATGTAGATCTGACAGATGGCAGCACCAGGTATATGAGGTTGTTGGGTTTGGGGGGCTTACTGACTCTGTTGTTGGGATTCTTTGACAGCACAAGGGTTGTGAAATACAATGGCACAACTATCAGAAACCTCCTCCAAACATTAAAGTACAAACCACCAAACCAATATAGATCAAATGTTGTATACAGCATCGCATGTTTGGGTTGTGACAAACGCTACGTGGGCCAGACAACCCAATGGTGAAAAAATCGTCTCACACAACATAGGAGTGACGCTAAGATTAATAAAAGATCGAGTGCTTTGGCCACACATTCGAATGATCTTGATCATGTTTTTGACTTTACGGGTGTTGAGATTTTGGATGTTGACCGGAGTAAGAGGAGACGTTTGCTTAAAGAAATGTACCATATTAGAAAGAACGATTGTGTTAATTTTAAAACGGACACAAACACAATAAATTGTATGTACAGTTATGTTTTTCATTTATTGAATAAGTGAACAATTGTTGTGATGACAATTGATTTGAAATTCACTCCGTTTGCTGTTGAAATGTCATCTTCCTTTATATTTTATTTTATTATATTTCCCTGATTTGTTTCGTTTGATTTGTTGTAGATTGTTCCTGGTTCCAGTTGTCTCTGTGTGTGTGGCGTCACTGTTTTGTGTTGCTTCCTAACGTTGTCACCTAACCTGCAAATAAAATGTATTTAACAGTCGTTGTCACATGTATGGTTTGTCCCGAACTGAGCGAATTTTAATGAGTTTTACTGCTATTTTATACTCTGCTGGCCGCGCTGTTGTGTATATCAGACGGAGGTATGTTTTTTGGTGCCGCTGAGTGTAAGAGCTTGTCGCATTCAGGAGTGATTTTCATTATCAACGCTTAGATACTGCTTTTATCGCGCAGTTGGCTCCATAGAATACCTTCTTATATAGAACGCCATCTTACGGGTTAAATGTCTAGCCATCTAGCGATCTCAGCGACGCGAAGCCTCGGACCCCAGAACTAAAAATCTAGCGGGAAATTTGAACTCAACCTTCCGTATTCTTTCCAATTCAGATTATGATATACTAATCATTTCGTGTCTTGAACAATAGGTCTGTTCGCGAGGCATATTAGGAATGTGTTCGGAACCTTTTATTTTGAACCAATGCTGGAATTCTTCATTGACTTACACATGGCCCATAATACATTATTTCCGAACAAATTCAGAACTTGCACGAACACACCTATTATGTATATAAAAGACACGACATGTATGACATTGTATGTGGCACCGTACATGATGGCACTGAACTCTTTCTCACACGCATTATAAAAAAAAATATCTTGCAAACGTTGCAAAATACTTGTATTATGCCGTTTGATAACTGTCATAATGACATGACATGAATTAAGTAGTCCGTAGTAGTTACCACGGGCTACTTAATACATGTCATGTTATGACAAAATGGTGACAAATTCATAACTTGAAGTTTCCCGACAGAGCGCGAACCGCGCCATCTGTCGGATCTTATGTTGGTTTACGGTAGTGAAAGAGATATCGCTAAAATAGACTGATTGCCCCATCCCTCGTGGGATAAAAGAACTATAATTATTGGCTACGTATGTCCCATAAGCTTGGACCCCCTTGGTTGGCTCCTGATATTGATCATGTTCTCTGCAAGCTTACTGCAAAAGGCAAAACATTTTATTTGTTGGCAGTCTATGTTCCTCCTAATACTTCTTCAGACCGCATTGAATCCTTTTTTGATGCTATACTATCTTTGCTTATCGACTGTCCAGTATTGATGTTGGGTGACTTCAATATGCCTGAAGTTATCGATGGTTATTCTTCATTTGGTAGAACTAGTCACATCAACCGATTCAAATCGCTTTTGTGTAAAGCTAACCGGGATTTAAGCCTTTGACTGGTTTGACCATAATATTTCATGGGACAACCACCACACGGAATACTGTAAATGACATTGGATTTTAGAAAATGAGGAGTCTTGCCTTTAATATTTGAGAATATACTACTAATTGTCTTGTTATTAGTAACAACTACACGGAAATCATCGTTCTTGAATAAATGAACCATCTCACTGAAAGATTTTCAATTTGAAAAAGTTTCTTATAGTTTACAGATGGAACAGCACAACAATCATCCATTGCGTGATCACGGAAGGGGCTATTAAAAATTAACCTCTGAACAAGAGCTCTAGGATACCCATTGTTGATGAACATCTCACTCAAATCCCGCAAGTTGTTTCCAACAAAAGATAGATCACCAATGTGCACTACCCTATTCCTCATGGCCACCAAAGTGTTGATCTTTTGACTGATAGAATGACTCGAAACATAATTAATAAACCTACCAGAGGCCGTTGGGTTCCTATACCAGTCCAATATAATGTTATTGGTGGCCGGGTCACGTATAACCTTTGTGTCCAAGAACGGGACGCCGTAATCAGATTCCTCTTCAACAGTAAACTGTAGATGAGGATAAAAGTTATTAAAAGTATTTAAAATCTCCGCTACCTTGTCTTGAGGTGCAGCACATATTATGTCATCGACATATTTAAATAAAAAAAGGGAGGCTAAAGGGTAGTCTACCAATACAACTCTCTACAAGAGAATCCATGACAAGCTGCGCCAGTATTGGACTTAATGGGGAACCCATAGGTGTACCAAAAATTTGCTTGTAAAACTTATCCTGAAAAGTGAAATAACAATTGGTGTAAATAAAGCGAATTAAATCCAGGAAAAGCTTAACCAGGTACAGTGCAACAAATTCCGATGATCCCCCACGCATCTGTCACAGTTTGAATTACTAAATCTAGCGGTATATTCGTAAAGAGTGAGAGGACATCCAAAGATTCAAGAACAAAACCAGGAGGTAACCTTTTTCGCTCCATCAATTTACAAAAAGTGAAGGTGTCCTTACTGTTATACATTTCATCATCCTGAAGGGGTGTATGTAAGATATCAGCCAAAAACTTTGAAAGTGCAAATGTTGGTGATCCTATCGACGATACTATAGGGCATACAGGCACGTCGGGTTTATGAATCGTTCGGAAGACCATAAAACTTTGCAGGAAGTGAATTATATTTAATGAGGGAGCTTGCCATCTCGTTGTTAATAAGTTTTTTATTTTTTAGTAAGTTAACAAAGTCATTGTTTTTCTTTTGAACCGTGATAGAGGGTCTCTGCTAAGATTTTGGTAGACCGCCGTGTTGCTCAACAGATCCAAAGATCCAGCAACATAACTATCCCTACCCATCGCAACTGTCGTCCACCCTTGTCCGCACTGGTTATCAAAATCTTTGGTTCATTCTTAAAAAATGCTAAAGTTTTTCTATAAATCGAATTGAAAGGTGAAATTGACTGTATGGGATGTGAAGCATCCGACAGATAAGAGTTGGTTATCATGTTGGCAGCTCGAGCCCTATAAAAATTCTGTTGGTCAGAGGTCTGACCAACAACCTGAGATTGCCTGTACAATATTCTCCACCTGTGATAGCAAAACAGCGATGGGCACATCCTTATGAGTAGCACTTAAACTGAATTTTGGACCTAATGACAAGAAGTTACTAATATCTTCAGGAATCGGTATGTCTGTTAGATTCTTGAACTATTTAGAATTATTCCTGAAGGGTTTAACATTTATTACTTCCGACTTGAGACTATTAAGCTTCTTTATGTTTTTATTCTTGATCTTAGAAAAATGTTTATTAAAATTAAAAGTCATACGACATGAGTATTCTTCAATAACATAAAAAGGCAATAATGACATAAATAGGCAATAACCCTCTGGCTCTTTCCACAATCTTACTCAAGCGTTCATCCAGCACATCAATATTCTTAATAGTAATTTGAATTTCAAAATTAATTATCTTGATACCCAATCTGCAGTTGAAGGCCTCCACCCTTCGTGCCAGCGTTCTATCATTACAATCTAGCAGTTGAAGGAGACTCTTAGATCCGTTCACAATATGATCGGGTTTGACGTGATTCCTCCGACAATTTAGAAGGAAAATCCTTCTGTTCCTCGCATTAGCTAACTTGATTTGATTGAAGCCCAAGTTTTGAGGGTGTGAGATGCAACTGCACCATACCTCGTGTTGATGTCTTTGTAGAAACCCATCTGGAAAATATAGTATAAATAAAAAACGACCGTGACTTTGTAACAACTCCAGACACTAGTAAAGTGGGAAATTCGGTCAAATGGACAAAGTATATAAAACTAATTTTGTTTTTGGATGTTATGTTTTATGTTTGTGAGAACATGGTCTAGAATCTATGAGATGACATGTAGTCAATTCGTG